>CAXKVY010000128.1:27500-248153 GCA_964058915.1 Tetropium fuscum | reverse complement strand
AAATTATGCCTCAATTGTATATTACCCTTTCCTACGTCAAGTCGATGCCCAGCGATTACAACGCTTACAAAATAGTTGTATTAGACTAATTTGTGGAATTAGAAAATACGAACGGTGTCCTCGAGTCTGAGGGAAACTGGAACTGAAGAATAGAGAACTTTTAAGATTCTCTGAACTCTGCCCTTTATACCCCAATTGTATATAATTATAATAAAATAAATCACTTATGTAATTTGGGTTATAATAAAAACGATTGTTATTATTTTTTTTTTGGTGCTGGTGAGTCTCTTCTGGCCTCCGACTAGTCCAGAGAGTCCCTCCAGCCTCGTTACTCAACGACCGCTCCCCACGTCCGCGGGGTAAGCGGTCATTGGGGTCGCAATTCATGTGTCCTGAGTAGACGCAACGAGCCAAGTATGACGGCCTTCTGCATCTTTCCAGCGATGAGTTCTGCCGATTGACGGCATGCTGGGATGGTTCTTAATTCTGAGAGCAATGATTGTCGCATACCTCCGAGAGAGCCAATAATAAGAACCACTATTTTAACAGAATAACCCGGGTACAGCCTGCGGAGTTCGGAGAGTAAATCTCGATGTTTTGGCGGTTTCTCCTCCTCTTTCAAGACAATGTTCTTTTCGGCCGGAGCCAAAAACTCTATAACGAACATCGTCTTGAGTTGGTGGCCGAGGAGGACTATGTCAGGCTTATTGGCTTGTATTCGCCTGACGGTGGGGAATGAATAGTTCCAGTATAACCGGGACCTCTCATTCTCCACAACGGACTCAATATCCCCCGGAGCATAGGGCAACACCGGTGTCTGATCTATACCGTACGAGTGCCGTAGGTGGTAATACAGCACTCGTAATGCCGCGTTATGTCGATGGATATAGGCAAAGACCGCATATGCTGCTGACATGCTCTGCAGCTGACGTCAGGCACTTCTATACCCATCACGCGGCTTCGGTAGACCAGGGTGTTTAATACACCATCTTGGCAAGCTAATATAAAACCTTCGGTCTCTGACTTCTGCCCAGCTGACCTCAAAAAGCTAAAGGTCAGCTTTTGGGATAAGCCTAAGTCTTCTATATTTCTATAGTAGACTCCATGCAATGGCTTATCCCTGTGCTGCTGAAAACGAAGTGTATTTCCAGCAGCCCGAAAGTGGGCTTTCAACCGAGCAGGGTCCAACTCGGTGACAGAGTTTGGATCATTCTGCTCGGTGTCGAAGTCGAGACCTAGGCTGTTAGCTGCTCTTTGTGCTGCCCTATATATAAAAGCTGCTACGCCAGCTCCTTCATGGTCTTCGACCATGAGGAGTAGGGGATCCGAACTCCTGATAATTTTACAGGCTGTGTCCAGAGTTACTCTGTTGTGGAGACACTCCAATCCCAAGAGTCCACGGCCTCTCTGTTGTCGTGGGAGATATAACCGCGGAACGGACGATCTCGGATGCAAACTCCGACAGAGATGCATCATTTTGCGGGTTGTTTGGGAATTTGGCATTCACAAATTTTAAAATAAATACAATAAAAAGTAAATGAAATTTAATAAAATAAATCCGTAATAGAAAATGTGCGGAAAGAAGCCTATCCTAGAAGCCTATATTAACACTTTTGAAGAAAATTTGGGTAGTGATCATATTGATGACCATATTTCAGATGGAAGCGACGTGGATAACCAAAATACCATTGGAGTTAAGCTGGGACCTAGCACGTCTTCATATCAAGCATTGACTGATCCGCAACCTAGCACGTCTTCATCTCAAGTATTGGGTGAACAACAAAAGCTAATTTCTTCCAGGGGAGTAGCCGCAAAAGAGAATCCTCTACATCAAGCAACAAAAATGTTACGAACGTCAAAAAAAAAGTTTCATCCGGCCAAAATTGGTGATACCGTAAGAATAATTCTCAAGTCCCTGATGTCCACCGTGGTCGTACAGACCTTCGAAATGTATTAGCGGTTGTTGTTAAAATAGAGAATTCAGGCTTTTATAAATTATCAAACAAAAATGGTACCTTGAAACAGCTTTTCATCAGTTCGTAATTTGTAAAAAAAAGTTACTTTCCCTGGATGAGGTTTCGATTCAAGAAATGTCGCTAAGAGAAGCAGCTTGTGCTAATTCAAAAAGTGGAGGGCAAGGCTATACACGTTGCAATTGCAAAAGGAAATATTCGACGGCTAAATGCAGCTGTAAAAGCAAAGGCCTTTTGTGCAATTCGAAGTGTCATGGTAGTTTAGGTTGTTGCAATAAATAGGCCAAGCTACATAGATTTTGGAGAATGCATTTTATGACAAAAGTGTTAACGGAAAACCGGCTGGGCCATTGTTTGGAGAATAGCTCCATATAATCTAGTGACAGGTTTGTCACTCGAAATTTTAACCAACAACTTTGTTATTAACAATTTCATGCGAAAAATCGCTGTTTTTTTGATTTTTTGCTTATAAAATGAAAACTATCAGGGTAATCGGGATGGTATCAATAGAGAAATTGTAGAGAATAAAAATACGAAGAAAATGAGCGGTCAAACGACTCAATAGTTAGTTTAGGAGAAACTCGAAAAAACCGGGAAAAAAACAGTTTTTTCAAAAATTCGTAACTCGGTCATTTTTTGAGTTGTAGCGTAGACCATTCGGCCAGTACTACTTATTAATATACACTTGATGTGAGCAAAGAGCAGGCACTGTCCGATGCATAGTTTTCAATCTGTGGCCATTTCAATTTTTTACTATGCAATTTTCCTGCAGGCATGAATGCGACGGATATTATGCGATTTTAATTTGTAGAAAAAATAAACCAAAAACACAAAAAAATAAGAAAATAAAATAAAACAAAAACCAAAAAAAAATAAAAATAAAAGCATGAAAATAGTAAAAAATAACATTGCAACCAAAATAAAAAAGCACACTAAAATAACAAGAAAATAGAAAAGAAAAGAACAGAACACAAAAGAGCCAACAGATAAGACAATAATAATAAAATATCGTCACCTTAGTACTACAAGTAGGTAACTCGAAATGAATCTATGTGAAGTGTTCTATTGATTGCTATAACTGGATAACTCGTAGCACCGCTTAATTGGACACAGTTTACATTTCAACAATTAGGTATATGCCTCACCAGAATTATGCATTGTACTGCAACTATATAACTTGAGTTACCTAGTTGTGCAAGATAAGTCCTCTTAGTGAGACGAGTTATCTATTAGTGCGTCCACTTCTCTATTGTAAACAAGTGAAGTAATTAGTTGTGTTGTATGTATGCTAATTATGAAGCTGGTGTTCGGAACTTAGAAATTCAATCAGGTATGTACAGAAAACCTTAAGAAGTTTTCCATAAACAGATAGCACTTAGAAAATTTAAAAGAGCTAGTAGAAAACCCAAACGGGGCCTTTTTTTGCTGCAATTTTGATATTCAGCAAGTTTTGTTGGCTCCAGCCGATCCTACCAACAATTCTCTCTTGTATAAACAAAGATTGAAATCTTTTAATTTCACAGAAGAGTCTAGAACTATTGACTGTCAGAAAAAAACAAGAACCAGTAATAATAAACTTTCGTTATCAGATACATTAAAGACTTTTTTCGAAAAAATTCGACAATTTGATTTCTCTATTTACATCAGTACCTCCTGCATTAGCACCAGAATACCAGACATTTTATGAAAATTTGCCATACCAAGGAGACACACGAGGTAGCAGAACTAGAAGGCAGGATGCTTCAGAAAGTGACACGGAGTTTGAGGATTAATGGACCGTTTTTGACATTTGTTCGTTATTTTAATAATTATAAATATTCGTTGTTTGACATGTGTTCGTTATTTTTGAAAATTATAAATTTTCGTTGTAAGTAAAAATACTTCAAGTTGCAAATTATGTTTTTTTCAAACTCAAAACTGGACAACTCTCAACAACAAATTTTAAGATTAGTGCAACAAGTAGATCTCGCTTTTTGGAAAAAATTAATTTGACGAAATTTTAGCAGAAATATATCAAAATATGCCTCAGTTCTGATAAAGTTGGCTACAAACATTGAAAATTATATAAAATGTTCCTCAGCTATAAAGCCTCAATTATTATGCAAACTTTCAAAGCAGTTTTTTCAAGAATGTTTTTTTCAAGTTGTCTAGTAGTAGTACTAAGGTGACGATATATAATATAAAAGATGCCATACATACTAACGTAGACTAAGAATTATATACCAAAGCTTAAATAGCCGGAGTACACTCGGAGTAGTTTCCACAAACACCAAAACACTTTCACTTCGCTCGACGCGCGTTTCGCCAACCAAATTGGCATCATTGACACTAAGATTGCGGATGTAGAAAACTTCATTTCCAAATTAAATAGTCGTTTCACTTCTGTAAAGTTTACATATGAACTAGGAAATAATGGAAAACTTCTATTTTTAGATGTATTAGTAATTAAAAATAGTGACAATAGGTTAGAATTTGATATATATAGAAAAGATACCAGCACGATCAGATATATCCCTATTGACTCTCACCACTGCTATCAACATAAAATGGCAAGTTTTGATTTTCTTGTCCATCGTTTACTAAGTTTCCCTCTCAGTAATGAGAGGTTTGAAACAGAAAAAGTATTAATTAAAGATATAGCTGTGAGTAATGGTTATCCTAGAGATATAGTTGAAAAACTACATAGGAAGCGTAATTATAAGGACACACTTCGTAATTCTACGACCTTTCAAAAGGATATAGAGACTCCAAAATATGTATCAATCCCGTGCTAACCCGGGTTTACTCGTGGTTTGAGTAAGGTCTTCAAAAACGTGGGTATAACAGCGATTCATTCGTCGAGTAATAAATTACAACAACTTTTAGATAAGCCAAAGGATCAAATTGTTCCAAATGAAAGGTCTGGGATTTACGAAATTAGTTGTAATGATTGTGATCGAAAATATGTTGGACAAACGAGACGATCAATTAACACCAGATTTAAAGAGCATATGGCTCATCTAAAATATGGACCAACAGATAAGTCTAGTGTTGCGCAACATGCTTTTGACAACAATCATAGAATAGATATTAGTAATTTGAGATTAGTTAGAAATGTGACCAATATTAGACAGTTGGATGCATTTGAGAGCATAGAAATTGTAAAATGTTAAAGTAGTATGAATAGCGACAAGGTACCTATACCGTATAGCCCGCTTTACATGTTGCTTAGCAACCGATAATCGAGGCGTGATTAGTCACGCGTAAATTTCACGGTGATATCATTAGTTGAGGAGTGATCAAACAAAACGCAATATATCCACTTTAAAAAATATATGGAAAAACGAAAAAAACTTTTAGTGGAAACGCCTTAGAGATTAAAAAAAGTCATTTGGATATAATGCGCAGAATGGATAAAACATTACAACACAATATATTTTGTAGCTCTTGTATGATATGAGGTGTAATTATCACGAAAAAAAATGGATTTATTACGTTTTGAATGACTCAACTGGATTTATTACGATTTGATTGATTGGTAGTTGATGTTTCAATAAGTTTTATTAGAAGAACTGTTGCTAAAAAACTAATGCAGAACCTATTTGGAAAATAATTGCAATAAACAAAAAACAAAAAAATGAAATGTGAGCACCATGGTCAGGTTCTAAACAGTCACATAGCTCATGTTCTTCCGGCTCTTCTCGTTCAAGGATTTGCACATCAGCACTTAAAAGTCTTCTATACCCAGAAAACTGTTGGTCATCCATCAATTGTGGACTGTTCATCCGTGAGATGTTTTAGAGATTTTTTAGCGATTCAAATCTAAGATTCTGGAAACCAACCACTTTCATTGTTGTTATTTTCTCTTTTCTCAGATAAATTCGTTTCAAATCGGAAATTCTTTCTATTTTAATTAAAGTATTTTCTAAACTTTTTATATCATATAAATTCCATTCTATGCCAATTTCCTTGACGACACCAAAATTAGAATATATATTTTTCTACTTCAATTTTTATTCGACAAAAGGGATTTTCCGTAATGACTTCTCAACTCTGCCGAACACTCGATCTGCCAGAAGAAAGGTATGTCCTGGAACAAGGTAGGTTATTCTTATTTCTCTCACATGTGCAGGGGCTTTAAATCTTAGCCAAAAGTAGAGTGCATGTATTATATGTAAATTTTTATTCTGCCCACCACATCCATCACGGAACAACCTCAGCATTTTTATGCCATCTAAGTTAATGGAGTCAAGGTAATTTAAAAGAGAAGACCCTATTTGAACAGAACCTCTCCCTGCTAAGTCTTCAGTCCATGTAAAAGATGTGGGATTTTTAGATTGCATATCCAAGCAACAGAATACATAGAAACTAATTTGACATCAGATAAAAAGCATCAGATATTGGAGTTCTAGGCAGTGGTTGCACCTGCTGAAAATCAAAGCAAAATGTCAGAGGTGAATCTGGTTTTTCTTTAGTTAATTCGTAAAAAGTTTTTGCTCATCTAGTATGGAGTCGATATTGCATTATCATAGTATTTTTCTTTTGCTTATCGCTTTCCATTTTTATTTGGTGCTTTAGTCTCATGCACGATCCACAGCAATCTGGAGCAGGCGAGGAAAAACCTTCTACTAACTTCTACTAAAGTTGGATGTCTCCTTCTACCGAACTTATGTTGAACTTAACGCGATAAACATTCAATTTTAATAAAGAATTTTACTTTACGGGCAACTGGATTTATTACAATTTGATTGAAATAAAATAAATTTTACAACACTTTGGATTTATTACGTTTTGATTGAATCGCTAACATTTAAGGCTCAATTTCAATGGGAATTATTACATTTTGAATAAATCTGAGGCCGCCAATGGATGTATTTGATACCTAAAACAGGTGCACTGTACCTAACTCTAAATGACCAAAAAGTGGATATATTGCGTTTTGTTAGATCACTCCTCAGTTACATCACCATGAAAATAGTATAAATATGGTAGATTTTGTAGTTTAAGATTAGTTTTAATCGTCTCCGGATGATGCCAACTGGGTTGGCGAAACGCGCGTCGAGCGAAGTGAAAGTGTTTTGGTGTTTGTGGAAACTATTCCTAGTGTTATAGTTACATCAAAGGTTCCAGCCCTATCTAGTAATAATAACAACAGTAGAATAGAACCTGCATATATCCACCAATCATACTCCACCCACCATTGGTACCAACAATAATAAAAATGGCTAGTCAAGAACACGCTAAAATTAATAACACGGAAAATACGGACAAAGTATTCAGAGCAATAGAGTCCAACACATTGTCAAAATTCACGCAATGACACCGCGCGTATTTCATGTTCCGTTACGGCTATTGAACACTCTCGTATTAATACTGAAAGAACTGTAATAATAGTAGGTGAGAATATTGATTTACTTGTGATTTTCTCTCAACTGGCGATAAACATGAAGAATATTTACTTCCGCAAGGAACGCATAGACGAAAAACACCAATTTTATAGCAGTAATAGTTTTAAATACAAGAGATTACAGAACATTGTGGCGTTCATTCATGCGTTTTGTAGATGCAATTTCGGGCTTTCATAAACTCGGTAAGAGTAAATTAATAGAAGCGTTTTCATCTGAAAGTGAAATTGTAACACTTCTTCAATTGACTTCAGTTTTCTATGACGAAAATGCGAATCATGATAGAATAACCGAAAGTGCCCCCGATTTGATTCGGATATGCACCAAAACAGAAAAGAAATTAATGGAAAAATCGATGTACACACTGGTGTATCACATTTGTACACGTTTCATCCGTGTTGGTAACGTACTGTCGTAACGTATTGTCAACGTTATTTGACCGCCACCGCTTACACGGTAAGCACGGTATATTTTTTAGTTTTTCTGTAGAATTAACGGACCTTTGAACAAATATCGTGTGGAAAATTCCGTAAATTACCCTTGTTTATTACAGCCGCTCCCAGTTCTCGAACACGCGTGGAAAATTGCCGGATTATTTACGGCGCTTTAATGTAATTGAATCTGGTTTTCGTCAATACGTGCAGAGCGAAAATACGACAAAAAATACTAGTAGTCCTGCCTCAAAATTAAGTACCTGATAGAGGCAATTCAATACATTTATTTATTGAGTACACATTGCAACCTGAATCTTTTACGGAAATACCCTCATATCAACAGAAATGTAAATAATTAATATTTGGGTAATATGAAAAGTACATAATAGCTTAGTATATTTGCTAGTTGGAAGTCATAATTAGCTTGCATGTATGTACGCAAATACAACCATGAAATTATGTGTTCTAAGTCAATATAACTTAGTTCTGTTTCTGTAATTTGTTCGGAGTGCAGATCAAAGATTCCGCGGCACTTGGGCCCCTTGTGCTTTCTCCGTGAGGGAAATGTCTCCCTAGGCCATCGACCAGCCTAATGCTTTAAAAAAGGTGATGATATTGCCTAGGGGCGTTTTCTTTAAATTGGCCATAGAAGGCCAACGTTCCCCAACATGGATTCACTGGTCGAATTTTCGAAATAATAATTAATACATAAGATCCAACAAATGATTTAATAGAGTTCTTACCAGCCTAAACACCCTCTAGAAATACATTTCGAGGTCACTTTAAGGTAAAAAGCTACGACCTATTATCTATTGGAGTATCGATTTTCATCGGTCGTACAAAAATCGTACTGGGAGGGTGTTTTTATAAGGGTTGTTGGCTAATTAATAACTTATGTTTTTTGAGTTATATTTCACCATATTTCGGTAACTATTTTCACTATTGATCTGAAATTTTGGATCAACATACAAAACACTACAGCGCTTCCAATAATGTCTACTATGTTTTCAAAACATTTATCACTTTCTCAAAAATTAATTCCAAATTAAAAATTCATGAAATATGTATTGAAAATTTCGCCATGTGGGCAACTATATAAAGTATTATTTTTTCCTATGTACATATATCGAATGAAATACAGCTAATAGATTGAAAATGTTTATAAAAAAAATGAAGACTCTAGCGTTAACCATTCGTGAGATAATGATTTTTCTATTTGCGCCTCATTTGGTGAAATGCTCATTCCAAAGAGGGCGCGAGTTTCGTGCCTTTTAGCTTGATAACGCCAGTACCAGGACAATTACCAGGACATATCAATTAAAGATCTAAAGGCAAGTTAAGCAAAACTATTGATGGAGTAATAGATAATCCACATACCCTATTACCTCAGCAATTGCACTAATTTATTCGTCTTTTATGAGCAAATGTCTTCTATGAGCATGCACTTAATATAAGCATAAAGTTTGTTAAATCCACCAGTGGTGGATTTAAAAATATTTCTGACTACAAATCCAATTACAATATGAAAACAGATATACTAGAGTCTACCCACGAGGATACTTGAATTTTGTTGCGTATTTTGTCAGCCAAAAAAGAAGGGTATATATTATTATGTATTATAAAGGACAATATTCGTTTTATTCCCGTGCATGTACTTACATTAGGATCTGAACATTTGAAAAACTTACCAGCATTTCATTGTCTCACTGGATGCGGTACTACCAGTCAGTTTGTGGGTATCGGAAAGAAATTAGGACGGAAAATTTATTTGCAATACCATAATATATTAGATGATTTTTGGGTGTTAGATTTTAATGACAAACTGTTTGAGAAAATGCACTAGTTTGTGATAAAATTATACACAGACACAGATGATATAAGGTGTATCAATACTTTACGGGGAATTATAGCGAGTTCCAAAGCGATAAACAATCTGCCTCCTACAAAAGATAGTTCGAAACAACAGTCCGCTATCAAACTAAAACATGGTTAAATGCCCTCATTTTCAAACCTCAATTGCCAAATATAGTGGATAACGGTTGGACAATCGTTAACAATAAGATATCCCCTATATTCCACACTTCACACTTCCAGTAAGTTCTGTAAGTTCCAAAACATAAAAAAAAATTTCACGACATGCCACTGTAAAAAGGTAGTATTATTATTATTTATTTCTAGCCATTCATTATGAGTACAAACTATATTTTTTGATAGGTCGTGCAGCACAATGTTCCTACAGAAAAAGTGGTATTACTTGTATGATTACTTGTATGATGAAGTGGTATTACTTGATCAGATGAAGAAGATAATTTTTTTTTGTTAATATTTTTTATATATAAACGAAAAACAAAAACGGTTTATGTTAAAGAACTTGATTTAAATAGTTATTTTTGTATTAAGTGCGTAAATGTTTTTTTAATGGCACATGAGTGTTAATTTTTCGAGGCCAAAATTCTCTCAAAGGTGCCATGAAAACACGAATTTTATACACGAATTACAAACAACATTTTTTGTAAAACTGTTAATGTGAATTTACATCGTCTGAAATATATTAAAAATAAATACTTCCAATACATCTTGACGTGTTTTTTTGTCCCGATAATTTATCGTTTTTAAACGACTGTTGTCTTGAAAATATTATTCAATGTTTTCAGAAAAATCCTATTAAAAAATGTTTCATGTCTGAGAAAAATAAGTCCAATAACTAAATAATACTTCTCTTTTCCATCCTTAATGTTATCAATACCTCCAATACTTCCGCGTGTTTGACTGTTTGACTGTGTTTGCTCGTAGTTGCTTCAATTTCAAGTTATTTTCAAGAAGATGGATGGTTGATTATGATAGTGGTAGTGATACCTCATCAGATATATCTGAGAAAGCAAATGCAATAGTATCTAATATGTTACCGGCCAAATCCAAGTTAGTATATGAGAAAACATATGACCAATTTCGTCAATGGTGTGACAAGAAACATGTAAAAAAGGTTTCTGAAAATGTGCTTATATGCTATTTTGTTGTTGTTATGGAGTGTCTACTCAATGTTGAAAAGTACATTGAATGTTTAGGAAAATATTGATATAAGTTTTCAAAATTGGTCCCGCTCATTAGGAACAAAAGCGTCGGATACCGGGGAAAGAAATCTAAAGTTTTATCAAGGGATGATATCAATAAATCAGCAGTGCTCGTCGCCGTGAAGAATTATTACACAATAACTATTGATGCCATTGCAGATGCTGGATCTATATTGATTGTTAAAATACCTGATACGAAGACCTATTGCGCAAGAACGTTTACTGTTTCAAATTCTGATTACATTGAGATATACCGCAAGTATAGAGCACTACGGCCGCCTCATACAAAAAGAATCATATTATTTTTGAAATATTCGAGAGGAAAATGTGTTAACCAACATGTGGGGATAAATAAAATTGGAGAAATTCCCAGCTTGATTGCAAAATGGCTTGGAAACGACATTTATAAGAGCTACCCAGATCACTGTTTCAGGAGAAGCTCTGTAACTCTTCTGGCCAATGCAGGGGGCAACATTATATCCATAAAACATCACGGTGGCTGGAAATCTGCCTCCGTAGCAGAAGCATATATAGGAGATAGTTTGAATAACAAAATTGAGATTTCTAACAGAATATTGAATTGTCCATCTTCTTCCAAACAAATTAAAATATCTGATAAAATTTTGGAATCAACTCTTCAAGAAATATCTAACGTTTCGGATCAGCAGCAACATGGAACATCTTCGGGATTTTATGTTGGAAGTAATTGTTCAAACTTTACCATCAATTATTATAATACTCGGAGTAGTTTCCACAAACACCAAAACACTTTCACTTCGCTCGACGCGCGTTTCGCCAACCAAGTTGGCATCATCCGGAGACGATTAAAACTAATCTTAAACTACAAAATCTACCATATTTATACTATTTTTCCGGTGACGTCACTAATGATATCACCGTGAAATTTACGCGTGACTAATCACGCTTCAATGATCGGTTGCTAAGCAACGCGTAAAGCGGGCTACGGTATGATATCACCGTGAAATTTACGCGTGACTAATCACGCTTCAATCATCGGTTGCCAAGCAACGCGTAAAGCGGGCTATACGGGATAGGTCCCTTGTCGCTATTCATACTCCTATTACATTTTACAATTTCTATGCTCTCAAATGCATCCAACTGTCTATTATTGGTCACATTTCTAACTAATCTTAAATTACTAATATCTATTCTATGATTGTTGTCAAAAGCATGTTGTGCAACACTAGACTTATCTGTTCTTCCATATTTTAGATGAGCCATATGTTCTTTAAATCTGGTGTTAATTGACCGTCTCGTTTGTCCAATATATTTTCGATCACAATAATTACAACTAATTTCGTAAATCCCGGACCTTTCATTTGGAACAATTTTATCCTTTGGATTGTCTAAAAGTTGTTGCAATTTGTTGCTCGACGAATGAATCGCTGTTATACACACGTTTTTGAAAACCTTACTCAAACCACGAGTAAACCGGGGTTCGTACGGGATGGATACATATTTTGGAGCCTCTATATCCTTTTGAAAGGTCGTAGAATTACGAAGTGTGTCCTTAAATTTACGCTTCCTAATTAGTTTTTCAACTATATCTCTAGGATAACCATTACTCACAGCTATATCTTTTATTAATACTTTTTCTTTTTCAAATCTCTCATTACTGAGAGGGAAACTTAGTAAACGATGGACAAGAAAATTGAAACTTGCCATTTTATGTTGATAGCAGTGGTGAGAGTCATTAGGGATATATCTGATCGTACTGGTATCTTTTCTATATATATCAAATTCTAACCTATTATCACTATTTTTAATTACTAATACATCTAAAAATGAAAGTTTTCCATTATTTCCTAGTTCATATGTAAACTTTACAGAAGTGAAACGACTATTTAATTTGGAAATTAAGTTTTCTACATCCGCAATCTTAGTGTCAAACACGGCAAAAATGTCATCCACATACCTAAGCCAAATCCTAGGAAAATACTCGAATTCTTCTTTTGCTTCAGTTTGAAAACGACTCATGAAGACATTAGCAATGAAAGGCGATAAACAGTTACCCATTGCGGTTCCTTCATGTTGTTCATAAAACTTGTCAATGAAACGGAAGCAATTTTGTTTCATATAAAGTTTTGTAAGGTTTATATATTCTTCTATTACTTCTCTTCTATAGTTGTTTAATTCGAGTAAATCCTCAAGATAGTCCAAGGTCTGTGAAATTGGTACACTAGGAAATAATGAACAAACATCAAAGGAAATCAAAATTTCACCCTCTTGCAATTGAATATTCTTGACCTTATCAATGAAATCATTCGAATTTTTAACTGAAAAACTAGGCTCTGCAATGGGCAAACTCTCAAATTCCTTAGTCAACCATTTTGATAAGTGGTAAGTCGGAGATCCAATAGACGATACTATTGGACGCACCGACTTCCCTGGCTTATGAATTTTTGGTAGACAATACAATCTAGGTACAGTAGGGTTAGACACACGTAACCCATTCTTAACAGGTGGAGTAATAAGGTTGTTACATGATTTGAGGACATTTTTTATTTCAGTGGTCATTCTTGGTAAAGGGTTTCTAGAAAGTTCTTTATAAGGACCATTACTAATTAGGTTGTTTACCCGTTCATAATAGTCCTCTTTATCTAAAATAACAACCTTATTACCTTTATCTGCTTTTAAATAAAAACAGTCTTTTTCGCGCAATCTTTTGATAGTCTTTCTAGGATTCTTTGAGCATGACTTTCTATTGCCTACGTTAGTCATTATATTTTTAGAAATTTGGTTCCTACAAGCCACTCTGACGAGACCCTTGGATGAATCAGGCAGATATTGAATTGAACTTTCAATCCCTGCCACGACATCATCCAAAATCTTATCAGAAGGGGCTACAGCAAAGTTTAAACCCTTGTTTAGAAGGTCAAGTTCTTCTTTATCAAAAGAGTGTGACGAGAGTGATTTTCCACAATGTCAACGACCTTCCGAGGAACATTTTTTGGTACATTAGTAATCATTTTTTTAAATTTTTTATTTTGTGAAGACATTTTTTTGATAAATTTCGTATTGATTGATAAAAACATGTTCCTCTGAAATTCGCACCATTGTTCATAATCTAAATTATTTAACTTAAAAGTAAGCTTCTTGTAAAGATCATATACTTGTATCTCAAGCATACTCCGTTTACTGTACATATAATTGATTTTTAAATCCAGCCATTTTTGTTTTGCAAATAAAGCAACCTTATTTGAAATATTCCAACAATTTGGAATTTTAACTTGAATGAAACTCGGAAAAACAGAATGACGTTTACAGGATTTTAGAAACCAAATATCAGAACCTATTAACCTAATTTTAGTACTATACTTGCGATAGAGATTCAGTTCCGTTGACCGTGAAGTCATCTTACTACTGGATAGGGCTGGAACCTTTGATGTAACTGTAACACTCGGAGTAGTTTCCACAAACACCAAAACACTTTCACTTCCGAGTTTCATTCAAGTTAAAATTCCAAATTGTTCGAATCTTTCAAATAAGGTTGCTTTATTTGCAAAACAAAAATGGCTGGATTTAGAAATTAATTATATGTACAATAAACGGAGTATGCTTGAGATACAAGCATATGGTTTTTACAAGAAGCTTACTTTTAAGTTAAATAATTTAGATTATGAACAATGGTGCGAATTTCAGAGGAACATGTTTTTATCAATCAATGCGAAATTTATCAAAAAAATGTCTTCACAAAATAAAAAATTTAAAAAATTGATTACTAATGTACCAAAAAATGTTCCTCGGAAGGTCGTTGACATTGTGGAAAATCACCTTCAAATCAAGGGTTTAAACTTTGCGGTAGCCCCTTCTGATAAGATTTTGGATGATGTCGTGGCAGGGATTGAAAGTTCAATTCAATATCTGCCTGATTCATCCAAGGGTCTCGTCAGAGTGGCTTGTAGGAACCAAATTTCTAAAAATATAATGACTAACGTAGGCAATAGAAAGTCATGCTCAAAGAATCCTAGAAAGACTATCAAAAGATTGCGCGAAAAAGGCTGTTTTTATTTAAAAGCAGATAAAGGTAATAAGGTTGTTTTAGATAAAGAGGACTATTATGAACGGGTAAACAACCTAATTAGTAATGGTCCTTATAAAGAACTTTCTAGAAACCCTTTACCAAGAATGACCACTGAAATAAAAAATGTCCTCAAATCATGTAACAACCTTATTACTCCACCTGTTAAGAATGGGTTACGTGTGTCTAACCCTACTGTACCTAGATTGTATTGTCTACCAAAAATTCATAAGCCAGGGAAGTCGGTGTGTCCAATAGTATCGTCTATTGGATCTCCGACTTACCACTTATCAATATGGTTGACTAAGGAATTTGAGAGTTTGCCCATTGCACAGCCTAGTTTTTCAGTTAAAAATTCGAATGATTTCATTGATAAGGTCAAGAATATTCAATTGCAAGAGGGTGAAATTTTGATTTCCTTTGATGTTTGTTCATTATTTCCTAGTGTACCAATTTCACAGACCTTGGACTATCTTGAGGATTTACTCGAATTAAACAACTATAGAAGAGAAGTAATAGAAGAATATATAAACCTTACAAAACTTTGTATGAAACAAAATTGCTTCCGTTTCAATGACAAGTTTTATGAACAACATGAAGGAACCGCAATGGGTAACTGTTTATCGCCTTTCATTGCTAATGTCTTCATGAGTCGTTTTGAAACTGAAGCAAAAGAAGAATTCGAGTATTTTCCTAGGATTTGGCTTAGGTATGTGGATGACATTTTTGCCGTGTTTGACACTAAGATTGCGGATGTAGAAAACTTAATTTCCAAATTAAATAGTCGTTTCACTTCTGTAAAGTTTACATATGAACTAGGAAATAATGGAAAACTTTCATTTTTAGATGTATTAGTAATTAAAAATAGTGATAATAGGTTAGAATTTGATATATATAGAAAAGATACCAGTACGATCAGATATATCCCTAATGACTCTCACCACTGCTATCAACACAAAATGGCAAGTTTCAATTTTCTTGTCCATCGTTTACTAAGTTTCCCTCTCAGTAATGAGAGATTTGAAAAAGAAAAAGTATTAATAAAAGATATAGCTGTGAGTAATGGTTATCCTAGAGATATAGTTGAAAAACTAATTAGGAAGCGTAAATTTAAGGACACACTTCGTAATTCTACGACCTTTCAAAAGGATATAGAGGCTCCAAAATATGTATCCATCCCGTACGAACCCCGGTTTACTCGTGGTTTGAGTAAGGTTTTCAAAAACGTGGGTATAACAGCGATTCATTCGTCGAGCAACAAATTACAACAACTTTTAGACAATCCAAAGGATAAAATTGTTCCAAATGAAAGGTCCGGGATTTACGAAATTAGTTGTAATGATTATGATCGAAAATATGTTGGACAAACGAGACGATAATTAACACCAGATTTAAAGAACATATGGCTCATCTAAAATATGGAAGAACAGATAAGTCTAGTGTTGCACAACATGCTTTTGACAACAATCATGGAATAGATATTAGTAATTTAAGATTAGTTAGAAATGTGACCAATAATAGACAGTTGGATGCATTTGAGAGCATAGAAATTGTAAAATGTAATAGGAGTATGAATAGCGACAAGGGACCTATCCCGTATATCCCGCTTTACGCGTTGCTTGGCAACCGATGATTGAAGCGTGATTAGTCACGCGTAAATTTCACGGTGATATCATACCGTAGCCCGCTTTACGCGTTGCTTAGCAACCGATCATTGAAGCGTGATTAGTCACGCGTAAATTTCACGGTGATATCATTAGTGACGTCACCGGAAAAATAGTATAAATATGGTAGATTTTGTAGTTTAAGATTAGTTTTAATCGTCTCCGGATGATGCCAACTTGGTTGGCGAAACGCGCGTCGAGCGAAGTGAAAGTGTTTTGGTGTTTGTGGAAACTACTCCGAGTTTTACAGTTACATCAAAGGTTCCAGCCCTATCCAGTATCAATTATTATGAAAATGAAATTGTTTTATGATGAATAATCAATTAATAATTGACTCTGTTAAAAATAAATCCTTAAAAAAGTAATATTTCATGTTTATTTTGTGAATTATTTTGGCAGTGAAAACAAGTAAACATTTACGCAACAATAGAGATGCAGAAATGTCAAGTTATTAATAAACTTATATCGAATATATGTACCTATATACTATTTCTAATATCAAATAGTTATCACTTGCCTAATAGCCTTAAATTATTGACCGTAATACTACAATACGAAGAGCGCGTAAAATTCCCATGAGATTATGCGCTCATATTAAATTCATTTACTGGGGAATTATGAAAGTTTTTTTATAATATTAATGTTTTTAGAAACTTTTCACATCTCAGTAGACATTTTGTTCGATATATTATGTATATAGAAATTTTCAATATTTTTTGTAGTTCACCGCATCTCGAAATTTTGCACGCAGACTTTTCTAATTTTTATCTTCCCCAGCAATTAAGAAAATAATGTATAATATTGAATTAATTTGATTGACACCATTAGATGCGCTCAAGTATTTTATACAATTGCGATGTATATACCAAAAAACACAAATTGTAAATAACATTTTTTTCAAAGTAAAACCCCTATATTTACCCCACTCCCGAATTATTTTTGTACGACTGGTAAGTAATTTTGCCCCAGTGGTTAAGTAATCATTTGACACGATTCGTAGCTTTTTACCTTAAAGTTACTTAACGATATCCACCCAAGGGACTATTCTATTGAATATGTAATGCAATATTTTCTAACATATAGCTAGGAAAAGTAGTTGTTTTAATAGATTCTATGAGATTTTATGCATTTTAAAATGCAACATATTCTGGATAACTCTGCCTAATACTATGCCTAATGCTTTATATATAATATGTTTGAATAGAACAAATATAAATAGTAGAATAGGTTTGTTCCGTTAATTTCAGTTCTGTCGAAACACATATCACAAAATGTCACTGAAAGTTATGAAGTATTAATATTTTAAATTCAAATATAAATGATCAATAAAACAAATCGTACAGCACTCTGAAGATCCTCAATGAAGGTGAAAGATCTGTCTTCAGTCAATAAAACAAAAACATATCTATCTAATCATCTCCTGATGACACCAAATTGTTTGGCAGACGCGCGTCGAATAAGTAATACGTTCATTTTATAGGTAAATGATTAAATACACCTACAGTTTTTCGGTTTTACAAAGAGCACGAAAATTTTAAATACATTTTTTTCTGTTATTATTTGCTTATCTACTTTCCTACAGGACGCTGCGCATAAAATCACAGAGGTGACAATCCATGACATTCACCTGTGGTTCGAATTCCATTAGTAAACGATAAATCGTAGTTTCTGTTTTTACTTTTAAATTATCTCTTTACTAAAAAGATCTCTGTTCACATACTGTCGATAAAATTAATCGACAGATTTAAAAGGTTAAAGATAAATAGTCCAACATCTAAAAGTCTAAAATAGGTTATATCCTAAGCTTACACACTGTACGTTCCGAATTCCCACAGGGTTAATTTATCTGTGGAACTTATTTCTTTCTTCTGATGGTATTTATTTCTTTTATGATTCATTTATCTTTTTATTAGAGTGCTTTAATGTACCGGATAGACTTTGTGGCGAGTTCTGAGGTGTATCATTTATTTAAGTTAATGCATTATATATCATCGTTGATACGCTCGAAGTTATAATTGTATAATACTGAAATTGAGTTATGCATCGGGCTTATAATTAATCATGTAATATCATATATCCATTTAGGTATTGTAATATCAATTATTATAGTTATTTACCGAGACAATAATTAATACTCCATTCAAAATAAACATTTGAGTTTGAAATAATTCGCATATAGCTCGCGCCAATATTCTTGGCTAAAGATGTGACCTCGATAGGAGGGGGCCGAGCAGTACAGTGCCGTTCAATTGAAAGTAAACGATTTTTTAAATTAATGTGAAACAGGCTTTCAGGTAATCAAAACTTGATTGTCAATTTTATTTGTCGGTTTACTAATAATTATTCTATATTTTGAAGTTTTCCTTATAATAATTATTATTATTATGCCGCGCTTAACTGAACCGCAAAAAATGAGAGCTGTGATGTTACTGTAGAACGGATGGTCAATACAAGCAGTTGCAGATACTTGGAATGTGAGTAAAGGTTGCATTTACAAAATTAAGCAAAAATGGAATGCAGAAGGAACTGTTGAGTACGTCCATAGAGGGGGCCGTCAGAAATTCAGTACTATGGAGGAAGACAAACTCGTCCTTGACCACCTCCGACAGAATCCTTTTGATACAGCAGTGACTGCCTGCTTCTTAACAAATTTTCCTGCTTCGGTGGAAACCGCAAGACGACGTATCAGAGCATCTGAGCTGAAGAATTTTTCGGCTGCAAATAAAGTTGCTCTGTTGCCATGGCATAAGGAGCAGAGGTTAAACTTTGCCAACCAATTTGTCGGTGTGCCACAGGACTTTTGGGACAACACAATTTTTTCAGACGAAAAAGTTTTTCAATGATGGCTCTGTGCGTGTATACCACCCAAGAAATTGCCGATATGAAGAGCGCTATATGAATCCTACAGCTCGTAGTGGTCGCTTCTCTATCAACGTGTGGGCATGGATATGTTGCCAAGGAGTAGGTGTTACTTGGAGAATCAGAGAGCGTCTTACTGGTCAAAGCTACTGTAACCACTGGGGTTTTTACCAGATTGACCGATGTTGAAATGAAAGGGAGCGTCGGGGTTTGCAAAAATATGTATACATACATAAATATATACACACATGATCTCATAGTCCTGGGTTCGTCGCGTATGCTTTAAAGTTAGAAGGGGAAATCTTAATATTTAAACATGGAGATTTAGCTTACCTCATATGCTCTCATGATGTCGGTGTTAATCCTGTATGGCTAAAACCTCACATTATCACTAAGATTCACGAACTAACTTTGTCGGATAATATTGAATTTCGTTGGTCAAGAGATTAATTCAAATAACTTCAAACCAAGATATATATTTAATATTTAACAGAATAAATTACGCTGACAATAAAACATTTACACTAAACAAACTATAAATTTGGACACAACCAGATGCGTCGCGCAAATAATGAACCCTATTCATATGAAAACAAAGCTAATCGCTAGGGTTAAGTAGACCTGACTCTAATAGAACAATTTTGAGTGCCTTTCCGCTTATTAAACTATTTGACTTTAAACCCGAATTTACTATCTGAAAACCTGCCGGAAAACTGCATAATTTTGGCTAAGATTGTTGCTCCAGTCCTCGCTGGGCGGGACCAAAGTCGATCTTTCATCCCCTTTAAGTAATACCACTTACTGGGGGTGAAATCTCCACCAATCCTACGGGACCTACTTTACCCCTTACATGATCTCAGGAAACTATTCCCGTACTCTAACGACATCTGGTTGCAAAATAGAAACTAAACATTTTACATGACATTTCTGAGATTACTCTTTCTGCATCAATTAGTTAGCTGTTTGGCCATTTTTCCCATACCCGGAAACCATAAATTAAGTGACGCTTCTAACGGACAACTATTATTTATGGTCGAATCTTTTCGTGACGCTTTTATGGATAGACCCTGTTAATTTTACAATTTGATTTGAGATATTTTACTTTTTGGTAGTTACACATCTGTTTACGATTACGAAGTTATGAAATTTTGCTAAGACCATACTTAAAGAAAACACACTATACAAGATGAATTACTCATTTAATGTGGACCTTCTTAGAATTCCCTAAATAATAAACAAAGGACTTCTTGGGTCGCTATTCCCTTTCCGAACAGAATTATGACCTGCACTTTACCATTTTGTTACAATACGCTCGCATTTTGGAATATGTTATGTTACCTTCCGTTTCCATTTTATATCCCGAGAACTTCACTTTCCAGCAGGAAAATTTTTTTTTTCCTCTTTTCTTTTTCCATATTTCAATTAAATTTATATTTCAGGATAATTCCTCTATTCACAAATCACGAGTTGTTACTGAATGGCAGAATACAAACCATATTAACACTCTGCCTTGGCCCTCTAAGTCGCCGGATTTAAATCCGATTGAAAATGTATGGGCACAAATGGAAAAAGACATGTATAGCAGAAATTTTCGACCAGCGAACGTAGTAGAACTGTGGTTGGCGATTGAAAATGCCTGGGAAAATATTGGCGAAGATTACACCAGGACACTAATATTGTCTATGAGAAATAGGCTTCAAAAATATATATACGCGAATGGTGTTGGGACCAAATATTAATTCATAGTAATTTTCTTAAGTTCTCAGTTAGTTTGTTAATTTAATGGATTTTTTTACGTCCTTACGTCCTTAAGAGACGTCCTTACCATATAGATTTTCCTTAATAAATACTGTATGTAAAATGCTATCACCCTATAACTGACAGATACTTCAACCTAAAATAATTTTGGATGTGATCTGTTTACAAAAGCCTGCTTCACAATGGGAAAATTTCCAAAATTTCTCGTAAGAGTCGTTTACTTTCAATTGAACGGCGCTGTACCATCGCTACCCCTAGGCATATAGCTAGAAATTGGTTTTCAAATAATATATGAAATATTCCCAGCGACCCTATATCTGCTAATAAATTTATTCAAGGTCAAAAGGGACCGACTAGCCGTGAGACTTGGCCGCTAATATTTCGATTTTTCGAGTTTACAAGGCGGACGCCGGCTGGTTTTTGGCTGGGTGACCGGGCAGGCTTTGAGGACGGGATGTGGCAGTCCACCTGAGACCTGTCACAACAGATAGTAGGGAATGGTCAAATGAAGTCGACACCCAACCAACAAATTCGGACTGGCAAACCGCCAACCAAATTGTAAGTGAAGACAGAATCAAATGGGCAATACAGAGCTTCTCCCCATTCAAATCGCCGGGCATCGACGGTATATATCCAGCACTACTTCAGTGGGGCCTGGATAAACTACTGCCGCACCTGGTTGGGATGTTTAGGATGTGCTTAGCACACCTCTATATCCCAATGACATGGAGAGAAGTACAAGTATTGTTCTTACCAAAAGCAGCGAGGATGGACTACTCCACCCCCAAAGCATACCGTCCTATTAGTATAACTTCATTTCTACTGAAGACAATGGAGAAGCTATGTGAGCGATATCTGAGGGATGTAACATTGACTAACAATCCGGTGCACCCCAACCAACATGCATACACGCCAGGAAAATCCACCGATACTGCCCTCCATGTGGTAGCAAGTCGGATTGAGAAATCCCTGGATCATAAGGAATCCACCCTGGGTGTCTTCATAGATATAGAGGGTGCGTTTGACAAGACCACCTTTCCTAAAATCACAGCGGCCCTAACACTGACATAGGAACGTTCCTAATACTGTGAGCAGCTGGATATCCAACATGCTCTCTAAAAGAGCAGTACAAATCAGTGCAGGAGACACTCTCATAAGAGGACTGGTTGCGAAAGGCTGTCCGCAGGGAGGTGTTTTATCACCACTGCTATGGAATTTGGTTCTTGACAGCCTCCTAAACCACCTCAACGTGGAAGGATTCTACACAATTGCATACGCAGATGACTTAACGATACTGATTAATGGAAAATTCGAAGGAGCTCTCTGTCAAAGAATGCAGATGGCCCTAAGAATAATCGAAAATTGGTGTGAGGAGTATGCCCTATCCGTCAACCCCAGGAAGACGGAAATGGTACTCTTTACAAGGAAAAGAAAACTGGAGCCAATGAGAGCCGCTGTTCTCCTAAACACAGCACTAAATTTTGCACCACAGGTGAAATACTTGGGGGCAACTTTCGATGCTAAATTAAACTGGAATCTTCACCTCGAAAGAAGAATAAATAAGGCCTACATATCATACGAGCAGTGTCGCAGGACAGTAGGGAAAACCTGGGGAATGAAACCCAGGGTGGTCCTGTGGATTTACACTGCTATCATAAGACCAATGTTGGCCTATGGAGCTGTTGTCTGGTGGCCCAAGAGTCAACAAATAACAGCAAAACTCAAGCTAGGCCAGGTACAAAGAGTTGCCTGTCTGAGCATAACCGGAGCCATGCGAACAACACCAACGAGAGCAATGGAGATAATGCTGTGTCTCCCACCACTAGACCTACATCTAGAAGAAGTGGCTCTGACTACCATGACTCGCCTTAAATCTGTTGGCATACTACCAAATGCAAGCTGTGGCCAAACCAGAAGCCGCCTGTGGACTGAGGCTGTCAGAAAGATACCCCTTTTACAGGCATGTGCAGATGGTATTCCGCCTCGGCTTGTCTTTGATAAACCTTACACCATACACACTACTGGTGAAGACGAGGCCGGCGTTGAAGGTGTAAACTATGTCTTCACGGACGGATCAAAGAAAAAGGATGGAGCAGGCTGTGGTATATATTCCAGGAGTCTGCGACTCCGATGCAGCTGGACTATGGATAAAAATGCCAGTGTAGTACAAACAGAACTCGCTGGTATAACCATAGCCGCACAAGAGATTGCTCGCAGAGAAATAACGGGCAAGACAATAAGAATCTGCACAGATAGTAGACAATCACTACTGGCCCTGAAAAATTATAAAATAACTAAAGGATCAACATGGGAATGTCACCAAGCACTTGTGAGAGCATGTCAGATGAATAACATCTGCCTATGCTGGGTCAAAGGACACTCACAATGCAACGGCAATATAGAAGCTGACAAACTGGCCAAGAAGGCAGCCAACCTGAGTATCCTTGGGCCTGGTCCTTCAAGTACCCTACCAGTTGCAGCGAAACTTCAATTAATAAAGGAAAACACCCACATAAAATTTAAGACGTTATGGGATGAAACAAGCAGCTGTCAGCTGGCCAGAAATCTCTTGAGATATCCCAGCGAAGAGACGGCGAGGAACTATCTGGCAATGTCCAGGGGTAAACTGCGATTTGTTACAGGAATCCTAACCGGACACTGCCGGGTAAGGAAACACCTCTATAACATGAGACAAAATGACACACCCATCTGCAGAGGATGTGAACAAGAAGATGAAACGATCGAGCATGTACTTTGCGAATGTCCTGCCGTGTCATCGACCAGAGAATCCATATTGGGGGAACGTTGGCCTTCTATGGCCAATTTGAGGGAAATGCCCCTGGGCAACATCATCACCTTTTGTACAACATTGGGCTGGTCGATGACCTAGGGAGACATTTCCCTCACGGAGGAAGCACAAGGGGCCCAATGGGGCCTAAGTGCAGCGGATCTCGATCCGCACTCCGGACATATTCCAGATTCCAGATTCCAGACCTGAGACCTGTAAACAATCGACATCTACTGCAGGCGTGTGGTCTCCGATAAATGGCAATGAGGACACAGTAATAAATCTCGGTAACTCAGAACCATGTTATCCTATATAAATAATTTTAAGACACTTTACCACCAAGCCACAAGCCCGCGAGCCCAAATTGGTCTAGAAAAAAAGATTCATTAGTTGTCTCCTCATTGACATCATAGGAATCCTCATCTGTTATACTTGATTCAATATTAGAGCAAGACTGGCTTTGACAATTGGTACATACTTCTGAACAAAATAATTCGATTTTTTACAGCAACAGTTTGTACTAGAACCCTCTTTGAAAATGCAAAAAATGGTGTTAAGAAGTTTTCTGGAGCAGGTGGGAGTAAAGTTTGAATTGGCTCCAAAGTATTATCTATTAATTTCCAACTCCAATCTTCTTGGTCCAGTTTATTGCCTAGTTACACTTTGACTTGATATAAATGATAAATCAGAAGCAGATGTTGGAGGAAATCAAGATAGTTGTACTCTTTGATTGTTCCCTGTATTTTTTACAAAATTTAAATATTTATAATTGTCTATATAATCAATTTTTTGAAGCTCCACATATAGCAAGAAGAAAGGGAATCCCACTTGTAATGCTGACTTGTGGTGAAGTCAATATTTTTAAAAACTTCTGCTTAATCAATTAAATCATTACGTTTCTCAACTGTAATAATGTTGTTTTACCTCTTTCGAAAATTGCCAGTTATTGCGTGTGAAAATAAGATATCTGCCTGACATTTTGGATATGCAGATAAACTTTCTCAGGAATATATTTTTGTTTGTACTGGGGCCTACCAGGTTTCAAAAAGATAAATAATCTTATGAATCGGAATTCGCGCAGTCAGTACCAATCAACATCTTCACCAACTGCGATATTTGTATTGAATTGTGCGATTGCTGTTTCAACTATAAGGACATCAGCGTCATTATCAGCTTGTCTCACTAAGATGTTCGCAGTTCTAAATTTTTCAAAGTGAAGCGAGATTTGCCAGTATATGTAAGAAATTGTTATTGGTTTGTTGAAATTGTCATATATTGATCCAAAAGGACATCAGTAGATAAAGATTTTTTGCTCATTTCGACAATTTGGGCATAGAAATGAAGCCATTTCTACACCAAAATAAGAAAACCAATATTTCTGCTTATACTGAACGTTCGATGATATATAAGTCCTGTATAAGGCCGCGTAGGAGTGAATATTATACGGCGTACAATATGTATGTGTAGTTGAACGACCGGCAACCCTGACCTACACAATGTTTTTCATTGGCGTAGACATTTTTTTTTCTTAGGGGGGTGAAAGTAGAAGGTTTTTATATGCATATTTTCAACACCACAGCAACAATAAGAGTTTTAACAATAAGATATTGTATGCAAGTTTCCACACCACTCATGAAGTATTGCTTTCAGGGCGTTACTATTTTTTAGTGGGTGGTTCGCCAGTAGCCATATTTCCCACAAGAAACAAAAATAAATATGTACAAAACAGCTAAGTAGCCGTGAAAAATAAACTTTAAAACGTAAAAATAAAATAAATATACTTTCAATTGAAATACAGTCATATTTATTGTGTAAGTAGGTACCTACCTAGAAATTTTTAATTTTGCCCAATGATGTAAATTATTAATTTGTGATCTGGGATGGTAAGTACCTACATAACAATAAAGTCAATGAACAATAGGTACCTACTTACAAGGGGTTAAACTACTTACAGGGGGTTAAAGTAGAAGGTTTCTATATGTAGATTTTCAACACCACAGCTGATATTAAATGCAAGTTTCCACACCACTCATGAAGTATTGCTTTCAGCGCGTTACCATTTTTTAGTGGGTGGTTCGCCAGTAGCCATATTTCCCACAAGAAACAAAAATAAATATGTACAAAACAGCTAAGTAGTCGAGAAAAATAAACTTTAAAATGGAAAAATAAAATAAATATACTTTCAATTGAAATACAGTCATATTTATTGTGCAAGTAGGTACCTATCTACTAATAACGCGTATAACCCATGGATCCGCCTATGTAAGACAGGGGAACATTTGCTGCTCCGTTCACTAAACACAGACGGCGCGTCATTTCAATAAGTTGAAAAGAGATATACTGCACCAGACTCGAGTTCACGCAGAAGAATAGAGCGGCGTAGCCGCTTTTAACTATAAAAATAGATGTTTACGTAATTGCCATATTTAAAGTATACCAAAATAAATGTAAAAACGTAACATCTTGGCCTATAATATATTATTGTGTGCACAATTATTATTTAACAACATTCATAAATAATATATACAACTTTAATGTAGTATTGTGGAATTTGATATTTTAATTGAATACTGAGAAATTTGAGAATTACATGTGGCAACTGCGCGGTATCTTATATGCGGTCAGTTAACTACACATACATATTGAAGTAACTGTAAGATTTTGTATTGGCACAATTTTTGTAGATAATTGTATGCCCTACAACTTTTGTCTCACCTATTTATACGCCATTACTCACTGCTTATGCGAAAAATGCAAGATACTGATATGTTTGACATTTGACCTTGAATAATTTTTTTAGCAGAAGTGGGATCGGTGGGAAATTTCATATATTATTTGCAATAGTGTATTTAAGACCTGTACCAATTTTCAGCTCTATGCGAATTATTGCAAATGTATCACATTTTTTAATTTGACTGGGGTATAAGATGAAATATAGGTTTCAGTAGCCGATTTCTTAAGAAATTCAATTCGTATTTTTCATATGAGAAAAGCCCCTCATCTTAACAATTGCAATATTTCCAATGTAATATTCAGAAGTGTTTACAGAGATATCCTGATTAAAACTTTTTGTGGCAACTTTTCAACATCCAAATATTGTTTGCCAAACGTTAGCGAAGCGCGAGCGTGTCCCAATTGGCTGGATATGGAAAATATATTTGAGGATGGATGGGAGATGCTTAACAAAACTTTTATTGCGTGACAAATCACGTTTTCAAAATATCCAGATGTGCTAGGATTTAGTGGAAATATATTAAATAAGTTTAGTAACTGATGCGATGGATTGTTTTAACGGGTGAATGATTGAAGAAATTTTAATCATAATTTAATTATTTTGATAAATTTGATTATTTTATAATATCATATTCATAAATATATTTAAATTATTATTGCAGAACTCGCTTCGCTTGATCCGCAAACTTTCATATGCGTGCCTTAAACATATTGTTACGCCACTGGGTTCGTATAATAAATGGTGTATAATAAATCTTAGACCAATATCTCGAAACTGTTTTCAATTTTTCTTGACCGGATGAGTATTATCATTATTACAATTTCGTTGTAATTACACGGTAAATTAATCCCTAAATAAAGCATTTAAAATAGCTGCGGTAGCAACTAATGAACTGAATAATTATTTTGACAATAAGTCATTGGTGGGGTAATATTAAATTTTATAATAAAAAACAAATAATAATACAGTAAAATTTATTATATTTTAAAAATAAAAATTAATATACTTAGGCGGAACGAGGAAAGTCGCCAAACTTAAACCAAGCGGACACGGTTGCCTACAACCGAGAAAATAAGTAAAAAAATATCAAAATGATATGACATTGACACTAATAATACAAATACAAAAATAACTACATACCTTAACTTAATACAAAAATAACTATTTATAGTTATTTTTGTATTAAGTGCGTAAAATGTGTATTTTTTTAATGGCACATGAGAGTGTTAATCAAAAATTCTCTCAAATGTGCCATGAAAACACGAATTTTATAAACGAAATACAAACAACATTTTTTGTACAACTGTTAATGTGAATTTATATCGTCTGAAATATATTGAAAATAAATACTTCCAATACATCTTGACGTGGTTTTTTGTCCCGATAAGTTATCGCTTTTAAACGACTGTTGTCTTGAAAATATTATTCAATGTTTTCAGTAACGTTGTTCAGTAACAATGTTTTCGTATTAAAAAAATTTTCCTGACTGAAAAAAATAAGTCCAAAATAACCAAATAATACTTCTCCTTTCCATACACGTTATCCTTAATTTTATGAATACTTCCAATACAATTTCACTGCATCCAGTGGTCTTTCTGTGTCGTTACTATAGAAACGGTTTGTTGGTACGCCGCGTGTTTGACTGTGTTTGCTCGTAGTTGCTTCAATTTCAAGTTATTTCAAGAAGATGAATGTTGATTATGATAGTGGTAGTGATACCTCATCAGATATATTAGAGAAAGCAAATGCAATAGTATCTAATATGTTACCGGCCAAATCCAAGTTAGTATATGAGAAAACATATGACCAATTTCGTGAATGGTGCGACATGAAACATGTAAAAAAGGTTTCTGAAAATGTGTTTATATGCTATTTTGAGGAAAAATCAAAAATTATTAAACCTCCTACGTTATGAAGTCTTTACTCAATGCTGAAAAGTACATTGAATGTTAAGGAAAAAATATTGATATAAGGAAGTTTTCAAAATTGGTCCCGCTCATTAAGAACAAAAGCGTCGGATACCGAGGAAAGAAATCTAAAGATTTATCAAGGGATGATATCAATAAATTTATTCAAGATGCTGATAACGAATCAAATTTACTTTAGGTATAAGGTACAGATATTATTATAATTTTGTCCTAATTTTGGGTATCAGCGGTGCTTGTCGCCGTGAAGAATTATTACATATAACTATTGATGCCATTGAAGATGCTGGATCTATATTGATTGTTAAAATACCTGATACGAAGACAATTGCTATTATGTGGGGATAAATAAAATAGGAGAAATTTCCAGCTTGATTGCAAAATGGCTTGGAAAGGATATTATTTATAAGAGCTACACAGGTTTCAGGAGAAGCTCTGTAACTCTTCTGGCCAATGCAGGGGGCAACATTACATCTATAAAACGTCACGGTGGCTGGAAATCTGCCTCCGTAGCAGAAGCATATATAAAAGATAGTTTAAATAACAAAATTGAGATTTCTAACAAAATATTGAATTGTCCATCTTCTTCCAAACAAATTAAAATATTTGATAAAATTTTGGAATCAACTCTTCAAGAAATATCTAACGTTTCTGATCAGCAGCATTTTTATGTTGGTTAATTAAGTAATTGTTCAAACTTTACTATCAATTATTATTCCAATAAATGAAATTGTTTTATGATGAATAATCAATTAATAATTGATTCTTTTTCACGGGGAAAAAAGTAAACATTTACGCATCAATAGAGATGCAGAAATATCATGTTTTTTTAACAGTTGTACAAAAAATATATTATATAATTAATTGATGCGTCACTGGTCCCAGGCAGCATGGTGTCGTTATTATGACGTATTTATTTCGTCAGTTTTTAGGACATAAATACGTTAAAAGACCTACAACAGAGACGTCAAAATGACGAGAAAGTCACAGCCAAATGACGTTTATTGGACGTTTAAACGACGTCATTAACTGACGTTTAAATGACGTCATTAACTGATTATTGTAATAATGCTATATGCTATTAACTTATTGTAATAATGCTATATGCCACAAGTAAAAAAAAAATAGTTAATGGTCTTTGAAGTTTTGAAAAAATTTTCTAAATTTTTTCAAAATTTTTTGAAAATTTTTTTCAAAAATTTTTGAATTTTTTTTTTTTAATTTTTTCAAAAAATTTTGAAAGAAATCTGTTTTAAAAAAACAGAATTTTTTCAAAAAATTTTGAAAAACTTTTTTTAATTTTTTCAAAAAATTTTGAAAAAATTTTTATAATTTTTTCAAAAAATTTAAAAAAATTTGTTAGAATTTTTTCAAAAAATTTTGAAAAAATTAAAAAAAAAATTGCTTCTGGGTCTTGTTTCCAGGATATAAAATTCTATTCTAATTCTGTAGTTAAAAGAACTACAAGAGCGACGTCAAAATGACGACAAAAGTCACAACCAAATTTTTTGAATTTTTTGAAAAAATTCACAAAATTTTTTCCAAAAATTCATAAAATTTTTTAAAATTTTTTTGAAAAATTAAAAAAAAAATTTTGAAAAAATTCAAAAAAATTTTTCAAAATTTATGACGTCCTAAGGATTAGTAACGTTAGATTAAAACGGTACGTCTGAATGACGAGAAAAAAGTGACGTTTTAAAGACGAGGTATAAATGACGTCATATGTTCGGCCTCATATTGGTCACTTGACGTCTTAGACCTAAAATTACCTTAAAAGAACGTAATAATGACGTCACCATGCTGCTTGGGGTGGGAACGATATTTACAAGTGGAAAATCAATCGATTTTTCGAACGCATCCTGTAGTGATGTTCTTAAGAATTTATCAAATTATAGTTATATTGACTATATTTTCAGGTGGCATCGAGTTGTGGGTGATTTTAGCTATTAATAAAACTTCGTAATTGATTTTTGGTCATGCTGCCTAGAAAATGAATAATTTTAAATATGATCTACAATAGAAAAATTGTCAAAACATGCCTCCGCAAAATGTTGTTCTTGTAGTTATAAAAACGTTTTTTCTTTTCACGAATAAAGGATATAAAGAATTTATTCCATACTTCCAGATTCATGATTTTTTGCCTTGCTAGTTAACTATTTCTAACTAGTGGTTAAACACTGTCTAAATTTAAACACCGGGTAATTTTCAACCCTTAATTTGAAGATATCTTGAGAGGAGCTCCCGGATTTTAATTAAACCACGTCTACCGTCACTTTCATGCGACCAAAACCCTACTTCCTTTTATCCACCACATAAAAGCTGGATTATTTAGGGCTCGCGCTCTTATTGTCAGAGATCAACATTAACATTATGCGTAGCTTAAGAAAAAGCGAAAATGAGGCGAGATGAATATTTCAGTACATTAAAAATTTCATTTACTTTGACGAGAATCCAAGTAATAACGAAATTGAATTTGAAAATTAAGTAGCGAGATTTCTGATCTTAATAAAGCTAATTTGTATGACAAACCTTTGAAATAATAAAAAATATTCCGCATGATGATCCAACGAATATAATAACCAGAACTATATAAATTAGTAAAAGAAAATAAAACAAAACATCCGGATTACCATATGGGCAAACTACAGAGACCACGTGGACATGAAATATTGCGATTTTTTAGAAAGCATTTCAAGAAAACAAATTGTGCAAAAGATTCTGCACCTCATAATTCAAAACCCATTCGAATTAGAAAAAAAATAGTTAATTTTTTTTTATTATTGCTACCTTTTTTCCTATCTGCGAAATTTTTCCATATGCAACGGTATTAGATTTACGGCTATATACAAAAATCTTCTTAAATAAAACAAATATATATGTTCTATTATTGCTACATTTTTTATTTGACTATTTCCCTCGTCTTAATTTCCACCAATCACAAATGCGCAATTTTGAATTACAAATGGTTTCTAGATGGAAAAACTGTATGACAGCATCTGTTTTTTGAGCAGTTTTTTCGAGTTTACCCGCGCCAAATCTCGACAGCTGTTGTCAAGAAAAATTACAATACCTTTGATAATAAGTAATTATGGTCTCCTAGGATACCAGAAAATGCCGCTAAACAATTTTTCTGATTTTATTGTCAATAAATGTTGTGATATTGTTTTTAAACAGTGCTAGTCAGCTTATGTAGTGAAAATGAGTCGCTTTGGAAGTGATTCTATGACTAATATTGATCTGGCGATTAAGAAAAGTGCACCGTAGAATAACGTTAAAACCCATACGTCAATATGGAAACAGTTTACGAAATTCTGCAAGGCAAAGAAATACGAGCTTTTGGAAACTACAAGTTTAGATCAACTAAACCTAATCCTGAAAGATTTGGCGTGGAATATGAAGAAAGAAAAGATGAAAATTACAAAGAACTAGTTGTGAAGACAATGTGGAAAACCGTTGCAAAAAAAAGTGCAAGAGATGTATTTTATGAAGTGGAAAATAATTTTTGATCTATTTAGATATTATCTTTAAGTCTAATAGGGAAGCTCATAATGCGAAACGAATGAATTTGCAGATGTGCGCCAAGAAAAGGAAATCGAGCTCTGTTCATTAAAATTGGAAGAATATTAGGCAATGGTTTTATTATAGGACGAAGACACTCCGGCAGGACTCCAGCGAAGATTTTACCATATCTCTTAATGAGCATTATTCCAATATCATAAACACCCTTAGAAGTGACGCCTCAGAACCTCCTAAAAAAACAGAAAACAGAAGATCCTGCAGCCACTCCTCGAGCTTCTCACTGTACAGCTGGACCCATCAGCAACATTAATGATTTACCTACACCCAAAGTTATCAATGAGGTAACAAAGATTTCAAACAATACCCCTACTGTGTACCAAAATTACAATTCATATTTTAATTGTACCATAAATTATTAAGTTTGTAGTATTTTGTGATTAAATAAATTACATGTTTTTCAGTTTTCAAATTAATACCTACATATTTATTATGTATGCATGTATAATAGGTAGTATGTTTTGTAAGCTATGTGTATGCAGAATAATATGTTACGCATGAAACAGTCTTGTCAAATCCCATTCGGGCATCTAATTTTTCCTGTGAATAAAATCGAAAAAACACGTTGCCAAGTAATATGTTTACAAAATGCATTCGTGCAGGGGCAAAAATCCTCGTCTTCGACTTGAACTTTTGTTGCAACCAGCACTTATGCTTCTTATTAAAATATTACCCAGTAACGTGTTTTTTCGATTTTCTTTGGAAAAATTAGATGCCCTTATGATATTACTTACGAAAATTTGATTCCTATCTGCAACGGTAAAAGGATTTGTATATAAAAATCTTAAAATGATCCCAAGAGCGTAGCACAGCTTCCATTTTAGGGACTATTAGTATATTTCCTAGAATAACAAGTGGAACATCTGCACCAAATTCCTTGTTTGTACATATTTTATCGAGGTCAAAATTTACATTTTCTACATTATGTATGCATGTATTACCTTTGATTATATAAAGACTACTCAACACATATGGTAGTAACCTGCCAATTCTATGAATTAACGAAGATAATTAATTAAGTTTTATTTTGTTGTAGGTATGAAAATTCTCTTCCCTACCTCAGCTATAGGTGTTGGGGGCTCAACTTAAATAAATGGTGGAATAAATCGTCTGTTTAGCAGGTATTCATGAGTTGAATATTATATCTACCGAAATTGTTTATTACCTATTATATGGACTGTCTAAAAATATAGCTAAGCTTATTAAATATTTTCAGATAAAAGCCTTTGTAATTCAATATTCAATGAAGCAAATCATCGCCGCGAAGGTACTTAGAGCCTTAAAAGAAATTTTAAATTTATTTGCTTTTATCATGCATATTCATTAAGCTTCGGCCTATCCCATTCAGCCCGGATATTTTCATAAAATATTCTCAAAAATATATAAATAACTTAAGCTAGCTAAACTTAACAAACATATATATATATATATATATATATATATATATATATATATATATATATATATATATATATATATATATATATATATATATATATATATATATATATATACAGGGTGAGTCAGTTTTTTGTAGACAAACTTTAACAGGGGATAGAACGCACGTTTTTAAAAAGAAAAGTGCCTATAAAGACATGGCCGATCTAGCTTCCTAAGGAAGATACAGGGTGTTAAAATTTAATCTTTTTTTACATTAATGTGTAATATTTTCTGAACGGAATGATATATTCACTAAATATTTTACACATATCTTAACCTGCATAGGATCAACATGTTGTATTGTTCCTGTCGAAAATACTATAGTGGATGTTACTTTTTTCGGGTACTTCGACTATTCTGCATAATAGAACTTTTTTTTCGTACGCCACTGACATTATCTGATACATATTTCTAAAATGACGGCCCCTTAGTAACAATTTTGATCTCTTGTAATTTTGCTCTAACTATGACAGTTTTCGAGATATTGGCCGTTGTTTCTCTGACAGTGTAATGTCGTTATTATAATTTTTTTTTCTCGAATTTTCTTTATGACTTATAAACGAACGTTTAGATTTTTTCATGTTTGGGGGATAATGCCTATTAATTAAGGCGCATAAAACAAGCGGTAAGAATGTTCAAAAACTTGCACAGTGGCGGGGTGGAAGGGGTGCTCCACCCCTTTCGTAAACAGAACTTCTACGCCAAAGACTATTTAAAAAAAAATGTTATTTTCATTATCTACATACAGTTTAACAAAAATAATGTCCCTTCTTCTGTTTCGAAATTCCTGTGCGTTTCCTAGTTATTTTGATTTTTAGTGTTTGATGTGGTACTAAATTAAGTAATTTATTTATTAGCAATAATAATTATCGGCTAAATATTTAATTCTTTCAACGAAACCTACCTAAATATGGTTTGTTAAGGATTCTAAAAAGCCGAAATCTCTTTATCTCTTTCCAAGTAATTACAATTACAAAAAAAAAACATTAGATGAGCATTGATGTTAATGTTTATGGAGATATAAACATTTTTGAATTTATAGCAATATTTAATTAACAATAATAATTGTGGAATAAATAACAATTGTTAGCAATAATGATTTATAAATAACAATTACAAGAATTAATAACAATAACACTAGTACCTACATACATAAAATTAGATACTTTGTTCAAAATGTAAACCGTTCTTCTCAATACACATTTCACTGCGACGTATCATAGAACGTCTTAAAGTTAACTAAATGATGCACCCTTATTTCATTGCAAGCATCTCTAATGCGATTTTGAAGTTCCTCAAGTGTATTAACCGGAGTGGTATACACTATTTCCGTAATGAATCCCCACACAAAAAAGTCAAGTGGTGTTAAATCGGGGGATCTGGGAGGCCACGTCACTGGACCTCCACGACCTATCCACCTCCCTGGATAGTTATTTTTTAGCCAATTTCTTACATTTCTGCCATAATGGGCCGGGCACCCATCAAGTTGAATCCAAGACTGTCTTCTTAAATTCAAAGGAATGACTTCCCATATATTACCATGGTGTTCTTCTAAAAATTGTAGGAAATTTTCTGAATTTACACGTTGTGGCAAGAAATAAGGTCCAAACACGTGGTTGCCGTAAATTCCAATCCAGACATTTGTACTAAATTCATGTTGAAAACTTCGTGGTCGAATGGCATGTGGGTTTTCATGTGCCCATACATGCAGATTGTGAAAATTTACTATACCACGACGAGTAAAACAAGATTCATCAGTCCACAGTATATTGGATAAGAAATCCCTATTATTTTGAATGGAGTTAAGAACCCACCTACAATAAGTAAGTCTTCGTTCAGCGTCACCTAGACATAAACCTTGAACAGGTTGAAAATGATATGGGCGTCTGTGATCCCGTTTTAAAACCCGGGAAATTTTACTTTGGGAAATACCAAGAGCAATAGCAGCACGTCGAGTACTTGTCGTTGGGTTCCTATTAAATTCCCGCAATATACGGTCTCTATCTCGTCCACGGTTGTTCTGTCGGCCCCCGGGTACATTTTTCAAACCCTGGTTAACAAATCGACGGTGGATACTCACAAAAACGGAATGATGAGGTTGTCGTCTATTTTGAAATCTTCTTCGATACTCCCTAGCTGCGTATCTTGAATTCCCATTTGCGAACCTATAAATAAAATGAATGTCGGCTTGTTCCCTATTTGTAAATGTAAACGGCATGTTACACTAATTAAAATCTGGCAAATCACATAAAATAACTTTTTAATCTTAAAAATAATAATTAATAACAGTGAAAATATTCAAGATGAAGCAAAATTGTTTGTAGATAAACTTGTAATACGTCAAACTGTCGTTTCAAAATATGACATAATGCTTACTTGTTTTCCAAGGAGTATAATATGTTGTTGCAATTATTACGTACAGTTACAAATACGCTAGTTTTAAATGGAAATTATTTAGCAAACAACAACAAAAATTGAAACAGAAATTGGTACATGCACAAGTTTAATAAAACTTAAAGGAAATTTTTAAGACTTTTGGCAACTGCACAATAATCTATTGTATTGTAAGTACATTTGTAATTTAACAGATTTCAACATATAAAAGTATTGTATTTGAGTAAGGCTTGATATAACAAATATTTATTTTGACTACATTGGAAAAAGATAAAGAATAAGAGCTTTCGGCTTTTTAGAATCCTTAACACACCATATTTAGGTAGGTTTCGTTGAAAGAATTAAATATTTAGCCGATAATTATTATTGCTAATAAATAAATTACTTAATTTAGTACCACATCAAACACTAAAAATCAAAATAACTAGGAACCGCACAGGAATTTCGAAACAGAAGAAGGGACATTATTTTTGTTAAACTGTATGTAGATAATGAAAATAACAGTTTTTTTAAATAGTCTTTGGCGTAGATGTTCTGTTTACGAAAGGGGTGGAGCACCCCTTCCACCCCGCCACTGTGCAAGTTTTTGAACATTCTTACCGCTTGTTTTATGCGCCTTAATTAATAGGCATTATCCCCCAAACATGAAAAAAACTAAGCGTTCGTTTATAAGTCATAAAGAAAATTCGAGAAAAAAAATATAATAACGACATTACACTGTCAGAGAAACAACGGCCAATATCTCTAAAACTGTCGTAGTTAGAGCAAAATTACAAGAGATCAAAATTGTTACTAAGGGGCCGTTATTTTAGAAATATGTATCAGATAATGTCAGTGGCGTACGAAAAAAAAGTTCCATTATGCAGAATATCCGAAGTACCCGAAAAAAGTAACATCCACTATAGTATTTTCGACAGGAACAATACAACATGTTGATCCTATGCACGTTATGAAAGATATGTGTAAAATATTTAGTGAATATATCATTCCGTTCAGAAAATATTACACATTAATGTAAAAAAAATGAAACTTTAACACCTTGTATCTTCCTTAGGAAGCTAGATCGGCCATATATTTATTAGCACTTTTCTTTTTAAAAACGTGCGTTCTATCCCCTGTTAAAGTTTGTCTACAAAAAACTGACTCGCCCTGTATATATATATATATATATATATATATATATATATATATATATATATATATATATATATATATATATATATATATATATATATATATATATATATATATATATATATATATATATACATAGGGAGACAATGTTGACAAAGTTTTGAAGGGAATTCAAAAACGTCGACATATAAAGGAATCTTTTGCTAATTTGGATATATGTATACCGGGTGCCTACGATATTACTAGCCAGCCTATTACTTCCTTGTAAAACAAGATATCGATTTCAAATTCTGGGAAATCGTATGGTTGACTACGGTACACAGTTTGATTGCTTCAAGACCTGATTTTCATTTCCGGTTTAACCGGAAACAGTATAAACTTTGTTATTTTTAACGGAATACCCAGTATGTTATTCGAAATTTAGATTGCACAGCAAATTCCAGATCCAAAACATGTAGCATACCCTATATCTGTCTTTGACAGTTTTCGAGAAAATGGCGGTTGAATGTGTTATATCAATCACAAATTATTTCATTTTCACATAAAACAAATGCATGCAGGAACAAATCTGTTACGGCTATTGAAGTTTTTTGGTGAGTAAAATTTGATAAAGCCATACAAATTTACTACGAAAAGTGATTTTCAGACTCAAATTACTTGGATAATTTTAATGGAACGCCCTGTATTGAACATTAAATTTACATTCTACTATTTTTCTCGATATTTTTTGTTTCTGGTGTCTCCTGTTTAAACCTAATAGTTTATGAGATATCGGCGCCTGAATGTTCCCCTGCACTATAAATACGTCACAAATCTGCATTCGCAAACATTCAGTCGCCGATATCTCATAACCTATTAGGTTTAGACTGGGGACACTAGTTACAAAAAATATCCAGAAAGGTTAGCAGGATATAAATTTAAGATTCAATACAGGGTGTTCCATTAAAAATATCGAAGTAATTTGAGCCTTAAAATCACTTTTCGTAGTACTTCCGGTACAGCCGGAAATGAAATTTGTATGACTTTATCAAATTTTGCTCCCCAAAAAACTTAAATTACCGTATCAGATTTGTTCCTACATTCATTTGTTTTATGTCAAAATGAAATAATTTATCATTGATATGACATTTTCAACCGCCATTTTCTCGAAAACTGTCGAAGGTAGATATAGGGTATTCTACATGTTTTGGATCTAGAATTTTCTGGGCAATCTAAATTTCTAATAATATATAGGGTGTTCCATTAAAAATAACAAAGTTTATACTGTTTCCGGTTAAACCGGAAATGGCAGTTAGATATTGAAGCAATCAAACTATGGGCCATTGCTAACCATACAACATACCAACATTTTAAATTGATATATTTTTTTACAAGGAAGTTATAGGCTGGCTAGTAATATCGTAGGCACCCGGTATATTTATATTTGATATTATATACATTCTGATGTAGAATAGTTTTTTTTCTCTCCAACCGTCACAAAACTATGACATTTTTCAACTGTCAGGAAAGGCTGACATTTTCCTGACTGAAAAAAATTGTCACAATTCTTCACGTTTTCAGTAATATTTTCTGTATTCTGTATTGTATAAAAAAACGCCAATGGTTATTTTAGGTTTACATTAAAAGTTACTATGGTGGATGATAATTAAAATCCGAAGCGCACTATTTTCAAGAAATGTTTGCTCTAATCACATTATTATTAACATACATAATAATATTTGAATGTTTTCTTGGCGCTTCAAAAAAACATGGTTTGAAACGTATAGGTACCTAGTTATTTTTATTACAAGCACCTAAAATACAGTTTTTTCGGACGAATCGTTGCTGTTTATTAGCAGATGAGCCAGAAAAAGCTAACATTTTTTATAAAGCTCCCAAAAAATCATTCTCCCTCATTCTCATTGGCTCGTATCGACCTGATGCGATGGCGACGGTAGTAAGTTAACACATTATTATACGATTAGATTAACTGAAAAATATGGTAGGTAGTTATGATTATGTTCCTTTCATATTACTCATACTTATACTAAAAACACGTATTGTATTTGCACTAATGTAGGCCATTTGTTCTCTCGCTGTTAGTACTATATCAAGTGTTTAGTTCTCGCTTCAGCTGTAATTAAAAATGTTATTTCAGTACATGCTGCAACGTGATTAAAATTATTTTTAAATGCTTTTCACATATAGCGTAATATACACATATAACAATATACATCCAAATGAAATACAAGCTGCATAATGTTTGGCTAAATTATGGATTCTGAAAAGGTATCCGACTTGCAACTTTTTCAAGAATCTATTTTTACTTATTGTTACGTTTATTAAAAGTATAAATAAGCACAATCAGTATAGTTTAGAGGGATTTTTTTACAACCGTGTAAAATTTAGGCTATTTATGAATTGATATCCGAATGATATCCGTTGCTAACCACCTTTTAAAAACCATTTTGAACAATTTGTAACCCCTGGGGTTCTTCTTTGTAAAAATTAAGCATCTTAAGATATAAATGTAGGGTGTTGTGTGAATTTTGTTTTATTTAAATTAGTCCCTACACCTCTCATTCCCTTTTAAGTTAAAAAATAATCTAATAAATTTTTTTTGATCTATGAAAACTCTTTCCCATTCACTACCTCTACCTTAAGCGAGAATGTTGAACGCTGTATGCCATGGAGTAATAAATATTAATTAAGCCCGATGTTTGGTTTCGAGTATGCTTTAACTGCAATATTGCAAAGAATGCTTTATTTAGCTTACTACAAACATGGTCAATATGCTTATAGCCAGGAGAGCTTAAAAACAAGGATGGTGCCAAGAAGTTTTACTGAATCTGACATGGTACCTTCATCAGATATGAAATTTGCAGGTAGAGGTCTTTGAAGGTGAAAGTTAATGTGTACCGTCTTTAAACATTGTTACATGACCATGCTCAATGTATGTTGGTAGATCATTAACATAGAGCATGAACAGTAATGGGCCTAGTATGGAACCTTGAGGTGCCCTAAGTGCAACACTATGTATGTCAGATTTTCCCCTGTTCATACTAAATATAAGAGACCTATTTTCCATGCATGAAGTTATCCATTCAAGAATACGGCCTCTTATATCCAGGCTATATAGTTTCTGGCTTATACAGGGTGAGTCAGTTTTTTATAGACAAACTTTAACAGGGGATAAAACGCACGTTTTTAAAAAGAAAAGTGCCTATAAAGATATGGCCGATCTAGCTTCCTAAGGAAGATACAGGGTGTTAAAATTTAATTTTTTTTTACATTAATGTGTAATATTTTCTGAACGGAATGATATATTCACTAAATATTTTACACATATCTTAACCTGCATAGGATCAACATGTTGTATTGTTCCTGTCGAAAATACTATAGTGGATGTTACTTTTTTCGGGTACTTCGACTATTCTGCATAATAGAATTTTTTTTTTCGTACGCCACTGACATTATCTGATACATATTTCTAAAATAACGGCCCCTTAGTAACAATTTTGATCTCTTGTAATTTTGCTCTAACTATGACAATTTTCGAGATATTGGCCGTTGTTTCTCTGACAGTGTAATGTCGTTATTATAATTTTTTTTTCTCGAATTTTCTTTATGACTTTCGTAAACAGAACTTCTACGCCAAAGACTATTTAAAAAAACTATTATTTTCATTATCTACATACAGTTTAACAAAAATAATGTCCCTTCTTCTGTTTCGAAATTCCTGTGCGTTTCCTAGTTATTTTGATTTTTAGTGTTTCATGTGGTACTAAATTAAGTAATTTATTTATTAGCAATAATAATTATCGGCTAAATATTTAATTCTTTCAACGAAACCTACCTAAATATGGTTTGTTAAGGATTCTAAAAAGCCGAAATCTCTTTATCTCTTTCCAAGTAATTACAATTACAAAAAAAAACATTAGATGAACATTGATGTTAATGTTTATGGAGATATAAACATTTTTGAATTTATAGCAATATTTAATTAACAATAATAATTGTGGAATAAATAACAATTGTTAGCAATAATGATTTATAAATAACAATTACAAGAATTAATAACAATAACACTAGTACCTACATACATAAAATTAGATACTTTGTTCAAAATGTAAACCGTTCTTCTAAATACACATTTCACTGCGACGTATCATAGAACGTCTTAAGTTAACTAAATGATGCACCCTTATTTCATTGCAAGCATCTCTAATGCGATTTTGAAGTTCCTCAAGTGTATTAACCGGAGTGGTATACACTATTTCCTTAAAGAATCCCCACACAAAAAAGTCAAGTGGTGTTAAATCGGGGGATCTGGGAGGCCACGCCACTGGACCTCCACGACCTATCCACCTCCCTGCATAGTTATTGTTTAGCCAATTTCTTACATTTCTGCCATAATGGGCCGGGCACCCATCAAGTTGAATCTAAGACTGTCTTCTTAAATTCAAAGGAATGACTTCCCATATATTACCATGGTGTTCTTCTAAAAACTGTAGGAAATTTTCTGAATTTACACGTTGTGGCAAGAAATAAGGTCCAAACACGTGGTTGCCGTAAATTCCAATCCAGACATTTGTACTAAATTCATGTTGAAAACTTCGTGGTCGCATGGCATGTGGGTTTTCATGTGCCCATACATGCAGATTGTGAAAATTTACTATACCACGACGAGTAAAACAAGATTCATCAGTCCACAGTATATTGGATAAGAAATCCCTATTATTTTGAATGGAGTTAACAACCCACCTACAATAAGTAAGTCTTCGTTCAGCGTCACCTGGACATAAACCTTGAACAGGTTGAAAATGATATGGGCGTCTGTGATCCCGTTTTAAAACCCGGGAAATTTTACTTTGGGAAATACCAAGAGCAATAGCAGCACGTCGAGTACTTGTCGTTGGGTTCCTATTAAATTCCCGCAATATACGGTCTCTATCTCGTCCACGGTTGTTCTGTCGGCCCCCGGGTACATTTTTCAAACCCTGGTTAACAAATCGACGGTGGATACTCACAAAAACGGAATGATGAGGTTGTCGTCTATTTTGAAATCTTCTTCGATACTCCCTTATAGCTGCGTATCTTGAATTCCCATTTGCGAACCCATAAATAAAATGAATGTCGGCTTGTTCGCTATTTGTAAATGTAAACGGCATGTTACACTAATTAAAATCTGGCAAATCACATAAAATAACTTTTTAATCTTAAAAATAATAATTAATAACAGTGAAAATATTCAAGATGAAGCAAAATTGTTTGTAGATAAACTTGAAATACGTCAAACTGTCGTTTCAAAATATGACATAATGCTTACTTGTTTTCCAAGGAGTATAATATTTTGTTGCAATTATTACTTACAGTTACAAATACGCTAGTTTTAAATGGAAATTATTTAAATTATGCACAAGTTTAATAAAACTTAAAGGAAATTTTTAAGACTTTTGGCAACTGCACAATAATCTATTGTATTGTAAGTACATTTGTAATTTAACAGATTTCAACATATAAAAGTATTGTATTTGAGTAAGGCTTGATATAACAAATATTTATTTTGACTACATTGGAAAAAGATAAAGAATAAGAGATTTCGGCTTTTTAGAATCCTTAACACACCATATTTAGGTAGGTTTCGTTGAAAGAATTAAATATTTAGCCGATAATTATTATTGCTAATAAATAAATTACTTTTTATTTAAATTTTAAATTTAGTACCACATCAAACACTAAAAATCAAAATAACTAGGAACCGCACAGGAATTTCGAAACAGAAGAAGGGACATTATTTTTGTTAAACTGTATGTAGATAATGAAAATAACAGTTTTTTTTAAATAGTCTTTGGCGTAGAAGTTCTGTTTACGAAAGGGGTGGAGCACCCCTTCCACCCCGCCACTGTGCAAGTTTTTGAACATTCTTACCGCTTGTCTTATGCGCCTTAATTAATAGGCATTATCCCCCAAACATGAAAACATCTAAGCGTTCGTTTATAAGTCATAAAGAAAATTCAAATTTCAATTTCACACAAGACACACGTTTTAGTTCTATTGCTGAAGAAGTTCTATTGCAAGCACTGAGTCGTAGTCTTCATTTCGTAAACAATGAATACTGATCTTTACTTCAAAATGAGACCAATTTTGGAGCTATTTAGACAAAACTGCCTCAAAATTGAGACTGAAATGAGAAATCCTGTTGACGAAATGATGGTGCCCTACAAGGGTAGCAAAGCTGGTTTGAGAAGGCAGTATATAAAGAGCAAGCCAAAAAAGACGGTCTTCAAAATGTTTGTAAGATATGGCATATCTGGAATGTTGTATGATTTTATACCATGTGGTAGGAAGGATTCATTTAGAAATCATACCTTTTTAGAAACGGAAGATAATTTAGGTTTTGGTGCAAAGGTCATTATAGCACTTTGCAAATCCACACAAAATACGCCTCTATCGTTGATATATTTGGGCATTTTTTTTACAAGCTTCGAACTCGCAACTTACCTTCGTGATGTGTTCCGTTTGCTAAATTTGGGTACTGTTAGATCAAACCGTCTCAGATATTGCCCAATAAAATCAGATAAAGTATTACGAAAAGAACGTCAAGATTCAAAAAGTTGACAACGCCAATCGTGTGGCAATAGTCATATTGTTTCACAACAAGTGTGTTGTTTTTTCCAGTTCATATGTTGCCACGAGTTATTTTCTCAAGTCCTTGATATATGCCCCAACAACCCTTGGCTGCTTTACAGGCGTGAGTCCAAATTGTTGGAGCAAAATCCAAAACAAGAAATGCGTTTTAAAAAATTTAGGACGTCCTAGTAATACTTAGGTGCCACAACTAGATAAGAGAATGAAACACCAGTTGAACCAAGACCTGAATATGACACCAGACTCGATCATTTTCCTATAATTCGCGAGAAAAGCAGGTGTAAGTTTGACCAGATTTACAAATTTGGTAAAACCCAGATTTATTGTCGAAAACGTAATGTTAGATTGTGCATGGTATCTAATAGAAATTGTTGTAGATTTTCATTCAGATAACCAACTCTAATACGATGGAAACTTGTTACTAAACAAGCTAAAAGAAACTGAGTAGAAACTAAAACAACTGAAACTAAAACAAAAGTAGTAGAGAATTATTGATATCGGTTTGATCATTTACCAATAAATCTGATTTGTTTATTAATTTCTAAACATTCTAGTAATGTCAACTTAAAACCGCTTACCTTCTTAATATAAATTTTGCATTTGGACGGTAATGGAGACTTAAATCAGGATAAACAAGGACCTTCTATGGCAATCTCTTAAATAAACTACCTTGATGGATTAAATTTGATATCCCCAATTGAGTTTATTTGAAGTTTCAGTAGATCATCTGAAATTTACCACAGGAGACAGGAAGCGCTTTTGTGATCGATCAGATGTCGCAATCAAAATAATATATCGGGTGGTTTTAAAACCAGACAGTAACGGTTTGGCCATATGTTGCATATTACACTGTAAAATCGCATCATAGTCGTTTATATGCTTTATATAAGAATATTTTAAGATTAGCGATCACTCTAGTGAAGCATCATCTGTCGGTAATGAAACGTATAGCAGATTTTCAATTTGGAAAATAAACTCCTATGCTGGCGCCCGTATTTTCAATATTCATATTTAGATACCTATTTAATATTCAACGTTTAACGTAACTGGGATTTGGAATAAATTGCCCATATTCAATACCGATTTACCATTTCATGATAAATCAAATTTAACAATTCTACCAATTATCGGAATTATTTAAATTAGCAGACGTATCCCAGGATTATATCAACAGTTGAGCTTATTCTCAAAATTTAATGTTACGTACTAAAAATATCTAGTAATCAGCGTTCAGTTTTTCGTTTTCATACAAACCTGTAGACATATTAATAGCCCAGTGAATAGGTGAATCAATCTACATTAAATTAGAATACAATACAATTTGGGGGGCTAGAAAAAAACGCGTTAAATATGATATCTCGAGAACGGTGAATTTTACGCAAAAACTATTGAAACCATTTCTCTTGCAAATTAAAAGGCTTCATTTTTTTAATCGAATTTTTGTAACTTTTTTTCTAGCATCACTATTTTCCAAGTAAGTAGATATATAATAATATAATAATAATAGTAAAATAGTTTATTATTTTCCGCATTTTACCATTGTACATAATTCAAGATACAAAATTTACTATAATAAAAGTCCATTTTGCAGCTTACTGATAAAATTTCAGCTGCTGATGTGGCGTAAAAGCTAAATTAATTATAATTTAATTAAGTAATGGCAATAAATACAAATAAATTAAACTATTCATTAAATAGAAGAAGAAAAACGAGGAACGGAGAAAGCGTTTGGAATGTTTGAAATGTTTAGAAGGTTTTCAAATAAATTAATTTTTGTGTTTTCACTGCCAAAGCGGTAGATTTTTGTGGATTAATTTTTAATAAATGGTATACTTTAGATGTAGATAGATTTGATAAGTCATTGTTAATGTTGGTGTTAGCAGTAGCAACCTCAGAGTTTGCACAAAGTTGCATGTCGTCCGCATACAAATGATAGTCACAATCTTTTAAAGACACAACATTTACTGTGTATATGAAATACAAAAGTGGCCCTAATTTACTACCCTGAGGCACTTCAGATGTGATACTAAGATTATCTGATGATATATTTTCAATAAGCACTTGTTGTTCTCTTTTACATAATGCAGAATTGCAATAATTATTTCGTGATTGAGCATATATGCTTTAGTTATAAGGACTGTAGGCTTATTATGGTCACAGCACAGTATCATATGTGATATCAGAAAATGCTGTAGCGTAGCTGCGTCCACGTCTGAAACCAGACTTAATAGGAATAACGTTATGTAAACTTAAAAAAAATAAGAAATTCGGATTTCCATAACTTTCCCAAAATCTTTGACAGAGTTGGTAGAATAGATATAGACCGTATATTTTTTAAATGCTTAATTCCATGTAATATATTATTCTGACATGGATTGGCCAGTATTAGACGTGTTTGTAGTGTTTCTCAATTTGCAGATTTTCCCAAAAGTTGACGCAGTTAATCTGTATGCTCTGGTTTGTTTACATTTAGGGTGTAAACTATGCCCCCCTAGTTGATTTTTTCCAAAAATTCATTCTTTCTTTGTTCTAACATATTAACAAAAGGAATATCTTCTTTTTCATCATAGTCTTCGTCGGCAGGATTGACTGTTTTTCCGCGCCTCTGGAATTATTTGTTTTAATGTTTTAATGTTTATGTAACAACCTTACAGAAATATTTAAGTCAAAAGCACCTTGAACTTCTTTTAAATAAAAATTCATTAACACATCGTATTCCATTTCAAGGTCGCAAATTTTACACATTTTTAACAATTATTTACAACAAAAATAAGTCAAAAAATTTTTCAAAAAGTGCCTTGGCGAAAATAAAACGCTGTGTTATTTAATACTACACTGCGCAACTTATTTAACGCACAACCAAAAAGTTAACTCAAATTTGACGTTATGTATTTTCGACAATTTTTGTTCGTTCTGGTCGATTTTTTTTCAAATTGTAGGTTTTTCTCATAGGAATATTACTGTCTTAGTTGTTTTGGTAAAACGAATGATTTTGATATTATACCAGGTGCTATAAAAATGTTATGTTTTTTTCCGAAATTTCAAAACGTCCTGTGGGCTATACAAGGTATTGCAAGTTATTGCAATTATAGCCAATTTAAAGCCTCATGTTTTTTCTACATTTTCTTTTTTTATTCATTTGTTTATCTCTGTTACTTCATTAAATATCCAATTTTTGAGTTGACGTGATTTTTATTAAATTTATTAACTTTCTTTTTTGTCAAGTGCTCATTATTTATTACTCATTATACTAGTTCAATGCCTCATTTTGCGTTCTGTTTTCCTTGATATCTTATAATTTATTGAGAGATGCAAGGTGTTTTAGAAGAGAAAAAGGTCTTAAAAGGACAAAAACTCAAAAAACATACCTAGAAAAATGGATTGCTTTAATCAATAAAACAACGAATAACAGGAAACAAAACAAGAGTAAATAGAGAATTAGTATCTGGTGTATCCTACCCTTCCGCGAATGACCTCCCGACATCTTTGGTTCATACTTAAAACCAAAGTTCTGATTAGGTTCTGATCTAGGCCATTCCATAATTCGACTAGGCGTCCTTCCAATTCTTGTAAATTTTGGGGTTTTCGTCCCTCACTTCGTAACCGCCGACCGATAAAATCCCAAACATGTTCAATGGGGTTAAGGTCGGGGCTACGGGCTGGCCAGTCTATGTGATCAATTCCTACTTCTTCAAGATAATTTCTCACGATAAGACTCGTGTGGGGATGCGCATTGTCTTGCATAAGTAAAAAATTGGGTCCTATATAGGGGGCATAAGCCAAAACATGTGCTTCAAGAATTGAAGATTTCCATTCACAGTTACCAAGTCCGTTCGCCCAGTCAAAGATATTCCGCCCCACACCATGTCGGATCCACCTCCATATAAAGTTGTGTGCAAAAAATTGCATTGACTGTATCGCTCATCGGGTCTTCGGTAGACGCGATTACGTCTGTCACAATTATACAAACTGAACCTTGACTCATCAGTCCAAAGAATACGTTCCCAATCTGCTTCCATCCAATTAACATGCTCATTGGCAAAATTCAATCTGGCTCTTCGATGATCTACTGTTAATGCGGGTCCTCGAGCAGCAATCCTGGGTCTTAAATTTGCCTCCCTCAGTCGTCGGCATACAGTTTGAACGCATATGAGTGGACCACCTGCGTCTTGAAGTTGTGCTCTTAAATATGTTGCAGTTATAAATCGTTGTCTTAGAGCATTTACTCTTAAAAAGCGATCCTGGATAGCAGAGGTAACACGAGATCTACCTTGACCGGCCCGTCTGGAATGTTCTCCTGTTTCCGCGTACCTTTGAATTGCTCTCGCTATAGTTGTGTGAGACACTCCCAACCTTCCAGCTATGCGGTTGTAACTCCACCCTTCACCATGTAATGTAGCTGCCTCAACACATTCATCACGAGTTAAATTTCTGGTTTGGCGTTCCATTATTCACTAATTATTGCTGGACTGTCAACAAAAAACTAATGACACAGTTGTCAGTTTATGACGTGTAATCTTCGATTTCCATAGCTTGCTAGCTGTTTGAGTTGTCCGATAGAAAAAACATGAGGCTTTAAATTGGCTATAATTGCAATAACTTGCAATACCTTGTATAGCCCACAGGACGTTTTGAAATTTCGGAAAAAAACATAACATTTTTATAGCACCTGGTATAATATCAAAATCATTCGTTTTACCAAAACAACTAAGACAGTGATATTCCTAAGAGAAAAACCTACAATTTGAAAAAAAATCGACCAAAACGAACAAAAATTGTCGAAAATACATAACGTCAAATTTGAGTTAACTTTTTGGTTGTGCGTTAAATAAGTTGCGCAGTGTATTAAAACCTTGATCAAAACTAATATTAATTGTATAATATTGAAACTTTTATGATAGTATTAATTACAATAGGAAATGGTTCCATAATATACATTTTATATTATAAGCCATAATTTTCACAAAATTATAGAGCTCGCAAATTATTTGCATCAATTTCTATTGTGTAATTAATTACCCCTGAATTTGAAAAGAATCGTTATTTTTACGACGTTCTTACATAATTTTATTGTTCTGTCTTTTACTGGGATTCGCTTTAATTTAAAACCATAGTAATTTCCTTAAATAGGAGCATTTAGCGCAGTAATCCTTATCGCGGCAATAATTTTCCTATTTCCTCTAAATTTCTCATATAATGAGGGTTGACTCCAAAGGAGCTGCATTTCTTGTTAGTACCCTCCCCCGCTACTTTAGATACCATCATTCATGCAGCGCGGCGCTTGCTGTATGAATGAAATAAGGTTCTCTAAAATGAAGAGAATTCTCTGTATTTAATTACGGTCATCAAGTTGCTATATGATGATGTATTATGCTATGAAAGCACTGGCTAATCTCGCGGTGAAAATGATATAAAAACTACACCTTCAGTTGTAATTATTTGCATTAAAATCGGGTTGATTGTTGACTGATGTCACGATATCTTAAAGTGTAAATTTTAATAATTAGCTCAAAATTGTACATAATGATCAAAAAAAAATCGGATTTGAGATTTTTTCGTTTCTTTGCATTTTCTGAGAACATTTATCATAGTAATGTATATTTTTTACACCATCAGAAAGTAGAGATTTCAACGAACAAAAAGCCCACCGACTTTTTTAAAAAAGCAGATATTTTGACCCGAGAATTTTCGATAGAAAGTTAGGGTGCTTTTTCTATATTGTCAAAATAAGGTCAAAAATATATATTTTAAATCAAAAAAATTACAGTGTGTTTGGGACATAAAAAGGTAAAATTTTTTTGTTAAAGAAAAAGTAAAAACCAAAAACTTGGTTATTTGAATTTTTTACATACATTTTGAGGTTATGTGAAAAAAGTGTAAATACAAAAGTTGTAGATCTTTTTATTACCTACAACTTTTTTCCATGGGACTTGTAGTTTTGCCGGAAATCGAGTTAAACCGTTTTTTACCCTTAAAACTGACCCACTCCACTTCCCGACCTCAGATCTCCCGTAAAGTATATATAATTATTTTAAATTATTAAGATCGTATTCAAATTCTTAATATGTTGATTACGGAGATCGACCGATCAATAGTTCGATCTACTGTTAGTAAAATTATATCTAAATACAAACAACATGGATATGTTCGTAATTTACCTAGAATTAACTACAAAACAATAAATCAAGATGCACAACTTGATATTTTCCTAAGAAGATATTGGCCTACAGAAAATCCACGATGGATGCAGGAAGCTCATACACAATGTCCCAGGAAAGTTAACGTTTGGGCTGGCATAGTGGGAAAGACAACTTTAAGACCATATTTTTTTGACGAGAACTTCAACTGGGAAAAATATTTGGAATTCTTGCAACATGATTTAATTCCAGCGCTAATACAGTTATCTCCAAATGAAAGTAACCCAGATAACCCCCTCCACGTACTTACATAAATGATATTATTTCTCAACGATGGATAGGTCGACGTGGCTCTATAGAGTGGCCTCCTCGCTCTCAACACCTTAACCTTAACCCGATTGATTTTTTTATGGGGTTACTTAAAAAGCAAAGTTTATACTAACAGACCAGAAAACTTAGACGATTCAAAAGAACGAAATCGGCAAGAAATTCTAAATATTGGACCAGAAATAATCATCAGATTGAATCATATTTTTTTGATGAGAACTTAAACTGGGAAAGGTATTTGGAATTCTTGCAACATGATTTAATACATTCATATCCAAATGAAAGTAACCCAGATATACCTTCTACGTACTTACATTAAAAATATTTTTCCTCAAAATGAGTTGATAAAAAACAATAAAAAAATCCAATCTACTTTCAAGAATGTGTATATTAGACCGGATCAAACAGTTAAGCAACGACAATATTTTCTACAACTTCGCAACGAACTCAACAACCGTATTGCAAATGGCGAAACTAATTTGTATATCAAATATGTTTATGGACTTCCGACAATTTCTGCAAAAAACATGTAAATACATCTAGTCGGCATACAAAAAATAATAGTAACAATAATTTAAGTATATATTATCAAAATACCAGAGGCTTGAATACAAAAACTCACCAATTTCTCAAAAATGTAATATCCTGCGATTATAAAATCATTTCTATTACTGAAACATGGATCAGGGAATTGTTCAATAGCGAATTGTTTCCTGAAAATTATATTGTGTACAGGAAGGACAGAAATTATGGGCTGCGAGGTGGTGGTGTATTATTAGCAGTTGACGTCAGTTACAGTTCTGAATTGATCCACATAGTTTCACCAATCGAAAAAATTGACTTACTCTGTGTTAAAATTAGTACTGAAAATCAGCTACCAGTATTCATAATCGTACTATACATTCCACCAAACACCTCACTGGAGGAGTATAATAATTTCTTTGAATCCTTGGAACAAATTTTGAACTTTAACCATATTATTCTTCTAGGAGATTTTAACATAACGGAATACAGTGACAAAAACGTTCCATGAAATCTTTCTATAAGATTTGATAATTTTTTAAACTATTGTGATCTTGCTCAAATTAATTCTGTAATGAACGTTAACAATCGTATAATATTAAAGGCAATGTGTTTTGTGAAGAAGAACCACTAATACCATCGATGAACATCATCCAGTGCTCCGAATAGAATTTGATATAAAACTTGAGGAAACTAGCAACTTTATATCAGAAGCAACCAGGTTTAACTTCAGAAAAGCGGATTTTGTTAAACTGTACACTAAGTTAAATGAAGTGGACTGGCATTATATAACATTATATGATGATGTAAATGAGGTTTGTGAGTATTTTAACAATATCCTCCAAAAAATTCTTAGTGAATGTTTTCCCATACAAAATTGTAGTACATTTAAATATCCTGTTTGGTACAATAAAAGCATAATTAATAATATTAAAGCTAAAAACCATTATCGTAAAATGTTCAAACAATTTAAACTTAATTTTTATCTCCAACGAGTAAAGAATCTCAGACAAGAAATCAAATATGATATAAACAAGGCATATAAAAATTACATAAAAAAAACCGAAACTGAAATAAAACGTAACCCCAAACAATTCTGGTCATTTGTCAACTCTAAAAAGAAAATGTCACGCATACCCGGGAAAATGTCATATAATAAGGAATCTTTGACATCACCGCATATGATTGCCGATGGTTTTGCTAAACATTTCCAAAGTGTATACCTACCTCCTGGACCAATATTAACAACAAATGATTATGTAAAAGATATAAATATAAGTAGTTATTTAGACATTCATCATATATCCAATGAACAAATTATAAACGCTAGCAAAAAGTTGAAAAATAAGTTAACTACTGGTCCCGATAATGTTCCTCCTATAATTGTTAAAGATTGCATTCAATGTTTCCTAATACCCCTATATCACATATTCAACCTTATTGTTAAAACAGGTAATTTTCCCACGTACTGGAAATTATCTCGTGTGTGTCCTATTTATAAATCTGGTTTAATTTCCGACATTAATAACTACAGACCTATAGTATTAATTTCAGTATTTTCTAAATTGTTGGAAATTATACTGAGTGATACAATATACGCACATGTAAAACATAATATACCAGAACAGCAGCATGGTTTCGTTAAAGCGCGTAGTACGGAAAATTATAGTAGTACCGTAGTACGGTTGTTATTGGGAAAATTATCTTTTTTTGGAATATCCAGTCACATTATAAATTTGCTTAGATCATATTTGTCCGGTAGGAAACTTTTTGTAGAAATTGAGGGTGTTAAATCTACTGCATTTATTGCCAGTTCCGGTGTACCACAAGGTTCAAATTTAGGACCCTTATTATTCACTTTGTTTATTGCTGATATCTCTCATAAAATTAAGTCCCCAAATCTTCTATTTGCTGACGACATGAAAATTTACAGAGAAATAGTAGATATAGCGGACTGTCACCTTCTGCAAAATGATTTGATAACTCTAAAAAATTGGTGTGAGAAGAATATGTTATCTTTAAATATTGGCAAGTGTAAAATAATGACGTATCACCGAAAAATGAATGTAATTACCTATGATTATTCTATCAATTCCATTTTGTTAACTCGTGAATTTGAAACCACCGACTTAGGTGTCACTTTTGATACGAAATTAACGTTCAACAACCATATTGAAAATATTAAGAAACATGCTGTAAAAATGTTAGGGTTCGTTATACGTAGTAGCAGGGAATTTACATCAACGGATGCAATTTGTACTCTTTATTTCTCACTTGTCAGAAGTAAGTTGGAATATTGCAGTATTGTCTGGAACCCTCATAATGCAAAATATATTGATGTCATCGAATCCGTTTAAAAGAAATTTTTAAAATATTTATTCTTCAAAACGCACAATTTTGATCCCGAAAGAAATTACCAATATCAACTTTTATTAGATGAATTCGACTTTTTCTCACTTTATAAGCGGCGCGAGATTATGGGTTTACTATTTTTGTATAAGATTGTACACTTGATAGACTCTCCTGTACTATTGGAACTTATTTATTTTAATGTCCCTAGACAAGTATCTAGAAATCAGCAAACATTTTATTTTTCAATACCCAATTCTTATCATCATTTTAATTGCCCATTAACCACTATATGTAGAAGTTATAATAGTATTGCAAATGTTGATATATTTCATCTTACCAAAAAACAGTTTAAAAACAAGATTTCCAGCTTACTTCCAAACTGAAAATTAATAGCCTACCTCTGTAATTTAGTTTATTTATTATTAGGTATATATTTGTTACTTTAGTCTGTATTTTAAGTACTTTGAATTTTGAATTTTAAATTTAAGGATTTACTTCCTGTAATTGGGCTTTGCCTGCTGGATGTAGTATATATAAATAAATAAATAAATAAAAATGGATAGGTCGACGTGATTCTATAGGCCTCCTAGCTCTCCAGACCTTAACCTTAACCCACCTGATTTTTCATGGGGGTTACTTAAAAAGGAAAGTATATACAGACCAGAAAACATTGACAATTTAAAAGAACGAATTCGGCAAGAAATTCTAAATATTGGATGAGAAATAATCAATAACGTTCACTGTCAAATACTTCAGTACCATATTTTTTGAGAACTTAAACTGGGAAAGGTATTTGGAATTCTTGCAATATTATTTAATTCCAACGCTAATACATTCATCTCTAAATGAAAATAACCCAGATATACCTTCTACGTACTTACATAAATAATATTTTTCCTCAACATGGATAGGTCGACGTGGCTCTATAGAGTGGCCTCCTCGCTCTCAACACCTTAACCTTAACCCGATTGATTTTTTTATGGGGTTACTTAAAAAGCAAAGTTTATACTAACAGACCAGAAAACTTAGACGATTCAAAAGAACGAAATCGGCAAGAAATTCCCAGAAATAATCATCAGATTGGATCATACTTTTTTGATGACAACTTGAACTGGAAAAGGTATTTGGAATTCTTGCAACATGATTTAATACATTCATATCCAAATGAAAGTAACCCAGATATACCTTCTACGTACTTACATTAAAAATATTTTTCCTCAAAATGGGTAGGTCGACGTGATTCTATAGGGTGGCCTCCTAGCTCTCCAGACCTTAACCTTAACCCACCTGATTTTTCATGGGGGTTATTTAAAAAGGAAAGTATATACAGACCAGAAAACATTGACAATTTAAAAGAACGAATTCGGCAAGAAATTCTAAATATTGGATGAGAAATAATCAATAACGTTCACTGTCAAATACTTCTGTACCATATTTTTTGAGAACTTAAACTGGTATTTGGAATTCTTGCAATATTATTTAATTCCAACACTAATACATTCATAATCTCTAAATCTCTAAATGAAAATAACCCAGATATACCTTCTACGTACTTACATAAATAATATTTTTCCTCAACATGGATAGGTCGACGTGGCTCTATAGAGTGGCCTCTTCGCTCTCCAGACCTTAATCCACTTGGTATTTTTATGGGGTTACTTAAAAAGCAAAGTATATACTAAGAGACCAGAAAACATAGACGATTCAAAAGAACGAATTCGGCAAGAAATTCTACACATTAATTGGACAACAATCTGAACACCTTCTTAGTTCATCTGTGTTTTATTTAATTTTATAATTTCAACGAATAAATACGGTTTTTGTATTTTGAAATTTCGATTGCATTTATCTCGAGTTTATATTTTGCAACCTAATATTTTTTTAAGCTACGGTATACAGAAAAAGGTGTTTTTAAAACTAAAGATTAAAAAATGGTGGTACGCCACTGAACAAATTATCTAACTCTTTCATAAGATGGCAAATTAAAAAACAAAAATCGACGTGTCTCAGCATTTTTGCAAAAGTACACTATTTCGGGACTTTTGTCCACACTGTATATAAAGTATATTTAAAGTATGTATATATAAGAAATTTGTATTTACGTGTTATAAAGCGAATGTTATACGTATGTAATGTGTTATGTAAGTGCATAATATTTTGTATAAAACGTGATCTATCATCACTGTCATGTCCTTACGTTTATTGATGACTTTGTTCACCTGGCTTAAAATTATATGAATATATAATTGAGGTAATAAATTTAAGAGCACTGGTAGTGTAATCAAGATTTAATTTCAATCAATAGCTGTTACAGTATAGGCTACAAATTTAGTTGGATTACGAATGATTGGTGTTCCTTCCTAATTGTAATTAATGTCCAATTTAATGGTATTATACTTATTCAAGGTATTAGTATCGGTATATAAAAATTGCAGCGAAAACCGCTTAAGCTTGGGAAATAAAAAACAACAGAACTGATTTCATATCTTTAGTCTACGTACTCTTACGAAAAGTAAATAATTTTAGTTACTTTTTCAAATTAAAAAAAAGTTTTCTTTGCCTAAAAAACATATTATTTCCTGTCAGAATTTATGTTATGATAAAAAACTTTTTGGAAACAAATATTAGAACTCCACCGAAGCTTTTCCATATTTACCTTTTTTGTCTACCATTTTACTGAACTATATGAATAATAGGTTAAAGATTATAAAAAATAATATTAGTGGTGAAAATTTTTAATGGATTGGACTTATATATTCCATAAGGATAAACTCGGCGATAGAAAAATCATTGTTTGTAAATGCATTCACATTGTATACCTATTCTAAAATATGAATTTAATATTTTTTCTTTAATTAATATTGTAATTTAATTATTAATTTTAAAATATTTAAAAATATTAAAATATTTTCTTATTAAGTTTAAAATTTATTATTTTTAAGTTTAACAAATCAAGCGATTTTGGTGAACACGAAATGTATTTAATACAAGTTCTCTTCTATGTAAGCTTCTTTCTTTTAGGAATAATATATAATAATAACTCCACAAACCTAATTTCAGATCGATAAATACTCACCCATTTCGAGAATTTTAGTTAATCAGCAAGCAACTAAAGGCAAGCCTTATTTTATATCCTTTCTATGTTGGTCTGTATACACTCAGTTTATACCTACTCCTTGTAGATATTTTAATTCCTCTATAATGAAATTGTAATACATCCATCATCCTACACATGGCTTTTAATTAATGTATCCAGGGAGTTTGCAAAGTGATCCTTTTAATTTAATGAAAATTTCACTTGTTTTCATCTGTTATTAAAAAAAATAATTAAGTCTCTGTTTACATAATTTTCGTATTTTTGAACATTTTTACAGCCTTTTCTTTCTGAACATAATACACCACAATACATTTACAATCTCTATGTTGTCCAATGGTAAAGATTGATGTTTTGTTGTTAATGTAAATGCAGACAACAATTACAATGTTATACATTAAACATTATCATTTTCTACGAAATGGACAAAACAAAAAAAAACAACAGAACATGTGCAAAAACAACTGAGATAATTTGAGGAATCGACGTTTATGCGAGAGTTGCTATTTCGTTTTTCGAGTCCCGTTTGAAAGCAGTAGAATCAAAGAGTTTTGATGTGTTTACGAACTATGTATATCTAGTGGAATAACCGAATCACGAGTGTCTTTTTGTGTTTGAGTTTCCTGGCAGGATTTGAACGCGGGGTCCCTCGACTGTGAAAAAAACTACAAGTTAATAATAAAATAAAAAGATAGTAATATCTAACAATATAGTACTTAACTACATCGCAGATAACAAATGTATTGGCGTTAATAATTATATTTGGTTTTGTAAGCTGTTCTAATTCATTCATTCATCACCATAATCCGGTCGAAATAGACATTCAAGGTTACAAAATTGCAAAAAGCTGGTCCGAATGTTGAGAACGCCATTATAAATGAAATGTGAAAAGTTCCCATCGATCCCACATCTGCGAAAACAATTTAATCAAAGTCAAAGTTCGCAAATATTGGTTTTTGGCATTTTTCAGCTAAACGCTAAGTTTTATAACACTCGAAATAGTGTCCACAAACACCAAAACACTTTTACTTTGCTCGACGCGCGATTCGCCAACCAAGTTGGCATCATCCGGAGACGATTGAAACTAATCTTAAACTAAAAAATCTACCCTATTTATACTATTTTTATGGTGACGTCATTAGTCACGATTCAATGATCATTTGCTAAGCAACGCGTAAAGCGGGCTATACGGTATAGGTCCCTTGTCGCTATTCATACTATTTTTACATTTCATAATTTCTATGCTCTCAAATGCATCCAACTGTCTATTATTGGTCACATTTCTAACTAATATCAAATTACTAATATCTATTCTATGATCGTTGTCAAAAGCATGTTGTGCAACACTATACTTATCTGTTCTTCCATATTTTAGATGAGCCATATGCTCTTTAAACCTGGTGTTAATGATCGTCTCGTTTGTCCAACATATTTTCGATCACAGGCATTACAACTAATTTCGTAAATCCCAGACCTTTCATTAGGAACAATTTTATCCTTTGGATTGTCTAGGAGTTGTTATAATTTATTACTCGACGAATGGATTGCTGTTATACCAACGTTTTTGAAGTCCTTACTCAAACCACGAGCAAACCGGGATGGATAAATATTTCGAAGCATCTATATCATTTTCTTAAATTTACGCTTCCTAATTAATTTTTCAACTATATCTCTAGGATGACCATTACTCACAGCTATATCCTTATTTAATACTTTTTTTTCAAACCTCTCATTACTGAGGGAGGGAAGGGGAGAGGGACAAGAAAATTAAAACTCGCCATTTTGTGTTGATACCAGTGGTGAGAGTCATTAGGGATATATCTGACCGTACTGGTATCTTTCCTATGTATGTCAAATTCTAACCTATTGTCACTATTTTTAATTACTAATACATCTAAAAATAGAGGTTTTCCACTATTTTCTAGCTCATATGTTAACTTTACAGAAGTGAAACGTGAATATTTAATTTGAAAGTTTTCACAAATGAAGTTTTCTACATCCATATTAGTGTCAATTACGGCAAAAATGTCATCCACATATCTCAGCCATATCCTAGGAAAATACTCGAATTCTTCTTTTTCTTTAGTTTCAAATCGACTCATGAAGTTACCTATTGCGGTTCCTTCATACTGTTCATAGAACTTGTCATTGGAATGGAAGCAAGTTTGTTTCATACAAAGTTTCAAACAAAGGTTTGCATATTCTTCTACTACTTCTTTTCTATAGTTGTTCAATTCGAGTAAATCCCCAAGATAGTCCAAAATCTATGGAATCGGTACACTCGGAAATAATGAACAAACATCAAAAGAAATCAAAATTTCACCCTCTTGCAATTGGATATTCTTGACCTTATCAATGACATTGAATTTTTAACTGAAAAACTAGGCTGAGCAATGGGCAAACTTTCAAATTCCTCAGTCAACCATTTTGATAGGTGGTAAGTCGGAGATCCAATAGACGATACTATTGGACGCACCGACTGCCCTGGCTTATGAAGTTTTGTTAGACAATACAATCTAGGTAAGGTAGGGTTAGATACATGTCACCTGTTCCTAACAGGTGGAGTAATAAGGTTGTTACATGATTTGAGGACATTTTTTATTTCAGTAGTCATTCTTGGTAAAAGGTTTCTTTAGTTCTTTATAAAGACCATTACTAATTAGGTTGTCGACCTTTTCATAATAGTCCTCTTTATCTAAAATAACAACCTTATTACCTTTATCTGCATTTAAATAAAAACTCTTTCTCGCGCATGCTTTGTTAATCTTTCTATGCTTCTTTGATCAGGACTTTCTATTGTCTAAGTTATTAATTATATTTTTAGAAATTCGATTCCTGCAAGCTACTCTGACGAGACCGTTGGATCAGGCAGATATTGAATTGAACTTTCAGTCCCTGCCACGACATAATCCAAGGTCTCATCAGAAGGGGCTACAGCAAAGTTTAAACCCTTGTTTAGAAGATCAAGTTTTTGACCATTTTTTGTATATATTGGTAGTCAATCTTTTTAATTTTCTATTTGGGAGGACATTTTTTTAATAAATTTTGCGTTAATTGATAAAAACATGTTCCTCTGAAATTCGCACCATTCTATTTAACATTTCATCATTATTTAACTTAAAAGTAAAGCTTCTTGTAAAGCTCGTATGCGTGTATTTCAAGCATACTCCGTTTACTGTAGATATATTTTATTTCTAAATCCAGCCATTTTTGTTTTGCAAATAAAGCAACCTTTGAAATATTCGAACAATTTGGAATTTAAACTTGAATGAGGCTCGGAAAAACAGAATGACGTTTATCAGGATTTTAGAAACCAAATAGCAGAACATATTAACCTAATTTTAGTACTATACTTCCAATAGAGATTCAGTTCCGTTGACCGTGAAGTCATCTTAAAACTAGATAGGGCTGGAACCTTTGATGTAATGATAACACTCGAAGTAGTTTCCACAAACACCTTTGCTCATAAATAAAAGTGTTTTGGGATTGTTATTTGGGAATTACTTACCATTTTGTCCTCCAGCCTTTGCCACCAGTTAGCGTATCCTACTGTCCATATCAGTACCTATAATATGGAAATTATTGAATTGTCGTGTCGCTTTCAGTCTGTGAAGTCATTAGCGTCACCGATTTTATTTTTTCTATTTCTTAGTGTGACGTGCATTATAGAAATATAATTTTGTCAGCCTATTAGGAAATATGGGCCTGGTGACCAGGCAGATATCCACCAGGGAGAACTCTGTTCGTTGATATTTCTCCACAAGGCTCTTTTGCCTTCTTAATTAATTCACGTATGTATAATAAGGACACACTGGTGTTAATATATTTATTTCCTCGCGTCTATTTCTAACACTTTTTTCGTAAGCCGTCAGTTTTTTGACCGGCAACTGTTAGCGGATCTGGGAAGTATGGTGAGATCCAAAACTGGGTTACTACCACGGTGTTGGAACAATGTACTGGTAGGTTTCGAGAAAACACTATCTGGGCGACGTTTCGTTCTATCACCATCTAAAACTCTAATAGATATCTAAAGGAATGCCGCAAATAGAAATACTGCTGAATGTAATAGTTTCTAACTACGCTATTAACTTGCACAGATGACGCAGTGACGAACTAAGAACGTGACACGAGAACCAACAAGTAAAAAGAAACCATAAACTACGTGGACCTTCGTGATATTTTCACAGATACGAAAAGTGACGTAAAGAGAACTTGCGTAGAATAAAAAATACTATAATTACGGCATATTGGCACAAACGGCAGTCCTTTGTTCACTAACTGAGTCCATGGAAAGCATATTTTACCTTGAGAGCTATAAAATTGTAGCTGTTAATGGGCTTTAATTGCATAAGTCCTTCAAATGGATGCTATACGGCTTTATTCAACTTGAAATATATATTATGAATCCGGTACTTCAGTCAGTATTATATTTCGAGTTGTAAAAAGAAATTGCTAAGCTCATAATGACTGTTGAATATGACTATATTTGAATAGCTTCTGTATATTGCGCGTAGGCATATTGCCTCCAAAAAGAGTGATCATTTGATTGATGACGCCCTGCGACAGTAGATTAAGGATTAATATTAAACAGCTTGAAATACAAACCCCTTCATCCCTGATCAATCCATTAGACGTGGCTAACTAATGAGTTAAAAGGATTACCTAATAGGATCTCATTGCTTGTATTGAAAATAATTAGGTACTTTAATGTAAATTGAAAAAAAAGGCAAAAATATGCATCACCTAGATAAATCAAAAAGAGTAAAGAAATGGTTGCCGTAATAGTAAAATGTATTGCATTTCAAACATAAGTTCAAATAGAAATCGAAATGTTATTTTCAAAAATAAATATCAACCTATTCATTTGGTTTAAAAGCAACTACCTATGAACTTTCGTTTTATGTAGAAACGTTCACATATTATCTGGTAATATTACCGTCTCTCCTATTATCATGTATCCTGAGCAATGTGACCCTGACCTCTGACTGCAAGAATTAGGTATATATTAGTAATTAAAATATTACTAATACACGACTAAACTAATATGTTTTGGGAATGCCGCTATTCTGTCTTTGGAATCAGATTTAGGGACTTTTTAATTAAATTCTGATGTATCGATTTGTTTCATTTAAGTTCCGCAAACAGTTAATTAGTCTTTAAGGACTCCCACATCCCAATAGTTTCATCAAATATACTTTCATTCCTCATTTTGCTTGTGACAACATACAAATAGGCCAAGCAAAGGGGCGAAAAAAAGGGTTTATATCACGCAACAGGTCCTAACAAGATGAAATTTTGTGGGATCGTAAAATTGAATGTCCTGATCATCACCCTGAATTTGCGACCTTGGAGGAGGCAAAAGTAGTTTTTCGTAAATATCTACTTTCCTACTGGTCCTACGAAAAAAAAGTGAAACAATAAATTGATGAGCATAAAATTCTGCATAAAATATATTGTATGTATTTTGTTGATAGTTCAGTAGGTTTCAAGATACAGCGCGGCAAAGGAAATCTAATAATGATAATTTTTGGGATGGAGAGAATTTTTTGCACCTGTTTCCTTACATGTGGACTAATTGATATGTGCAAAGTAATTTCGGCATAAATATATATAATTATCAAATGCATTTACACAGTTTTCTGCATTGCATGACTATGGACAGTCATTTTCTTGACCAAATTATCATTTATCAACAGAGAAATAGCACTTAAACAATGATTTTTCTCCGTTTAATTATGAATGATGTACGATTATCTTTTGTAGAGACATATTTGCTTCCTTAATGGGTATGATATTAATCATTTGTAACTCGTTTCCACACCACCCAGGAGGTAGAGCGCAACGATAAATTTTCTATTAACGTGGTATCCTCATTGGGACTAATCCACAAAACCGTTATTTTAAGTAACTTATAATTGTGGACGGACTTCTGAGTTTTCTTCACCATTGTAGTCACTTTCCACATAATTTTTATTCGATATTTCTAAGAGATCTGTCTCATCATCGATTCCCTCTACTTCTTTATTTAACTCGCCTTCCCAAAGCACGGGATTGTTTTCGCAATTGCAATGATAGCAAAGAGCGGAACATGTTAGGCCAGTTCTCCACTGAGGCCAAGTTAAACTTGTTTTTTATCACCTGTATCACAGGGTATCTAAGGTATCGCTTTTCTAAAATCTACCCATAGAAATATAAAGAAATGAGAAGTCGGATACCGTTCTAAGAAATGGGTCCTCATAGCGATGATTCTGCGCAGTTCACGTTTTATACAGGACTTCGTTTTAACGGGTTTAAATTTACCGCCTTTTATTGTTTGGACGAAGCATTGACGAACGACGAACGTGATTAGTTTTTGTTTACATACGAGCCCCTTCCCATATCAGTTGGCCCACCCATTGAAATCTTAGTTTTTTGGTCAGCATCAAAACATAATAAATACTACAAGCTGTGTTTAGGTCTCAAAGTAATTAATAGGGCATATTTAATCTTATGTAGTAGAAAACACACAACTTTATTGGTCTTCACTCAAATGTGTAACAAAGAAGCAAAATGTTGCAAGTACGGCGTTCAACCCGTGTTTTTATTCAAGGTGGCCGTGGAAAACAGACGCCACAACAATTAAACAATTATTGCTAATACTCATAGCTGTCAGAATTCATTTGATACAGCTTCAAAGTAGTTGTGTTCTTTAAAAATGGGCAGAGGAAAGGTTATGGATGACAAAATTCGTTCACTTATTATTAAATTTTTCAATTGTGGGAAGTCAAACTCGGAAATTGCAAATTTATTAGAATTATCGCGGTATAATGTAAGAAATATAGTTAGAAGATATAAAATGACAAGTTCAGTCGCTGCAAAGCCCCGATATGTAAAAAAAAGCAAGATTACAGATTGTGATAGAAGAGTGTTAAGAAGAATTATCCAGAAAAACAGACGTGCCAATTACCTCGAGTTAAGTGTTCTGTGGAGTGATGCCGTTGGAAGACGTATTTCAAGATCAACAACTCACAGAGAGGCTCACAAATTAGGATTTGGGACTTACAAGGTAAGTTTTTAAATAAAAAAAATGAACTAGGAAAATTAAAAGTGACAATTTTGCATTAGGCCAAAGAAAAGCCACTTTTAACACCACGGCAGAAGAAAAATAGGGTAAGATGGGCAAAAGAACATAAGGATTGGGCATCTCAGCAATGGCGTGCAATACAATGGAGCGATGAGGCCCGATTCGAAGTTTGTGTTGGAGATAGTCGAAGTAGAGTTATTCGCAAAAAAAATGAAGCATTCCATGCTGACTGTCTTAAAAGAAAAGTAAAATTTCCTGCATCCGTCATGGTGTGGGGAAGCAGGTCATCAAAAGGAGTAGGAAAACTCCATTTTATTGTCACTTTTACCGGTCATGGAAGAGTGTTTGGAAGAGTGTATACTATGGTACACCACTTTTGGAATGGGTTTCTAGTAATCCGGATCTATCACCCATTGAAACTTTGTGGCACGAGATGAAAAAGGTGCTACGGAAATACCCTGCTCGAACAATCCCTGAACTGAAGCAAAGGCTTCAGGAAATATGGGATTCTTTTACACCAGAATTATACCAAAGCTTGGTTAATACTATGCCCCAACGAATTTCGGCTGTAATAAAAAATAAAGATGATGTTACCCAGTGGTAAATTATAAAATTGTTGTTTTGTTAATTTAACGTATTTGTTCACATTTATTTCTTTTTATTCTCATTTTGTGTTACTTATCAGTCTCAGTCACCTAAGATGTATTTTTGTGGTTAAAAGAAGTTGTCAAAAGAATAAATAAATTTGGAAGTTCGTGTCGTATATTTCTTCTTCTACTTTTGCTCCATAAGATGAAATTTCTGACTAATCCCTAGATGGGCCAACTGAAACGGGAAGGGGCTCGTATTAGTAAAAATTAGAATGTTCATTTACATTAAAATGCAATAAAAACCATAACTAAAAGATATTTAAACCAATTAGCTTTAAATATCTTTTAGTTATGGTTTTTATTGCATTTTTATGTAAATGAACATTCTAATTTTTAAATATACAATTTGTAGGTCATTTATATTTTTCTTATCTACATTATTTGCTAAAATAACATCGACAAAAGGGAAAAAAATATTCAAATTGATATTAATTTTTTTTTTAAATTACATTTTACTGTAAATTGGCTGCCATACATATGAATTATAAATACAAAAAATATGGTCGACACACTATTAATAGCTGAATTCATTTCTTGGAGCCTCGGGTAATAAATGTTTAGATTCCAGGTAGGTAGATAATATTTTATTAAAAAAAATACAAATAAAAATAATACAAAACAAGAATAAAAATTAATACAAACAAAACAATGCAATATGGGAAAAAACAATTGTCATATACATTTATTATGCAAAATATACAAATATATACATTTTTATACTGTTCCTCAAAATAATTTATCAAATAAACTTACGCATATATATGATTTTTTCTATAAATTTTTTACTTCTCTTAGGGCTACCTCTTAAACCTGCACTATCAGATGAGTTTGTTCTAAAAAGTAAATAAACCTCAATTTAACAGGAGTCGACCTCAAACATGGTAATCAACCATTTTATTGGTTTAAAATGGTAATCAACCATTTTAAATTACTAAACAAGTACTTACAGTTGAACGGGTTCAGTATATAATGGTTTAAGTGTACTAATACCAATATGTAGATCTGGAGGAGCAGAAGATGTTCCTGGTGTATTAACATCATCATGTAAATTTGTTGCTTGCCTCGATTCTATGCAACTATTGATTCCAAAATCAGGTCTAAAAAAAGAATAATTTCAAAAACTCGTTAACCAAATACATTGTGAATTTAAATGTATCTTTGTGATATATAAATCCAACAAAAAACAGAATCCAATCCAAAAAAAAAACGAAATACTTTTGAAAGTATGGTATTTGGGATGTAAAATTGTATTCTACTTTAGGATCACCAAACAACTATCCCAAGCAAGCACCCAGTTATATAAATATCCTGTTATGTGTACTGAGTAAAGACGTAACTGACCGAACTACTACATATTATAATTTGTGATATTTCCTAAATGCAGTTGGCCCAAAACTCATTATCTAAGCAATAAGCAACAAATCATCAACGTCAAAGTTTACCTTAATTTTTTTGTTGGAGGTTCCAAATTTACAGATTGTGTTACATCTCGGAAAACCACATTAGGTGGTAAGTTAAGCCTCGGAAACGCATTTTGTTTGACAACTTTTTTCCCATTCAATAGTTCAAAATCATCTTCAAAAAAGTGCCTGGAACATATGACGTTTTTCGAATCCAAATTTTCTGTAGGGCTTCTTCCTATCGTTCGCAGCTAACTAGCACAGCGAGCTTTTCCAAGCCTATAAGAAAGTGTAAATTTTAACTTATTTTCCTGTTTAAAAAAATTCCTATTCTAATTACCTGTGATACGTTACTCCTGCTATATTTCCACAACTCTTGCAGTTCCACGCTAAACATCTACACGGCATATTGCTATAGTTTAGAAAAATTGAGTCAAAAAGACGTTAAAATAATTTAATAAATTAATAAATAACGTAGGTTTCTAACACTATTAAATAACAGAATAAATAAAGATAAAAATAGTCACAGTAAACACAATAGTCTCTCTCTATAATCATATAAACACACTTCACAATGACAAACAACAAACCGCCATTTAAATTGGGAAGCCATGTTAGGGGACCCAAAAATTGATTGGCGGGAATATGCTTTCGTTCTTCTACTCTCTTTGTATATCTATGAATCCACCACACAGCGTTACCAAGAATGCTTCTCCCGCAGTGACAGTTGAAAGGCTACAAATTTAAAAAGACAGCTAGGTTTAAAAACATGTTTTAAAAATAAGATTGGAGTTATAGCCTGTATTACTTAATAGTTTCTTTCAATTTATTATACAATGCGCAACTTATTTAACGCACAACCAAAAAGTTAACTCAAATTTGACGTTATGTATTTTCGAGAATTTTTGTTCGTTTTGGTCGATTTTTTTTTAAATTGTAGATTTTTCTCTTAGGAATATCACTGTCTTAGTTGTTTTGGTAAAACGAATGATTTTGATATTATACCAGGTGCTATAAAAATGTTATGTTTTTTTCCGAAATTTCAAAACGTCCTGTGGGCTATACAAGGTATTGCAAGTTATTGCAATTATAGCTCTGTTACTTCATGAAATACACCGTTTTGAAACACCATATGCTTTTATTCACATGAAATGCATTTATCGGACAACTCAAACAGCTAGCAAGCTATGGAAATCGAAGATTACACGTCATAAACTGACAACTGTGTCATTAGTTTTTTGTTGACAGTCCAGCAATATTAGTGAATAATGGAACGGCAAACCAGAAATTTAACTCGTGATGAATGTGTTGAGGCAGCTATATTACATGGTGAAGGGTGGAGTTACAACAGCATAGCTGGAAGGTTGGGAGTGTCTCACACAACTATAGCGAGAGCAATTCAAAGGTACGCGGAAACAGGAGAACATTCCAGACGGGCCGGTCAAGGTAGATCTCGTGTTACCTCTGCTATCCAGGATCGCTTTTTAAGAGTAAATGCTGTAAGACAACTATTTATAACTGCAACACATTTAAGAGCACAACTTCAAGATGCAGGTGGTCCACTCATATGCGTTCAAACTGTACGCCGACGACTGAGGGAGGCAAATTTAAGACCCAGGATTGCTGCTCGAGGACCCGCATTAACAGTAGATCATCGAAGAGCCAGATTGAATTTTGCCAATGAGCATGTTAATTGGATGGAAGCAGATTGGGAACGTATTCTTTAGACTGATGAGTCAAGGTTCAGTTTGTATAATTGTGACAGACGTAATCGCGTCTACCGAAGACCCGATGAGCGATACAGTCAATGCAATTTTTTCACACAACTTTATATGGAGGTGGATCCGTCATGGTGTGGGGCGGAATATCTTTGACTGGGCGAACGGACTTGGTAACTGTGAATGGAAATCTCAATTCTGATAGATACATCACAGACATTCTTGAAGCACATGTTTTGCCTTATGCCCCCTATATAGGACCCAATTTTTTACTTATGCAATGCGCGTCCCCACACGAGTCTTATCGTGAGAAATTATCTTGAAGAAGTAGGAATTGATCACATAGACTGGCCAGCCCGTAGCCCCGACCTTAACCCCATTGAACATGTTTGGGATTTTATCGGTCGGCGGTTACGAAGTGAGGGACGACAACCCCAAAATTTACAAGAATTGGAAGGCGCCTAGTCGAATTATGGAATGGCCTAGATCAGAACCTAATCAGAACTTTGGTTTTAAGTATGAACCAAAGATGTCGGGAGGTCATTCGCGGAAGAGGTGGAAACACCAGATACTAATTATCTATTTACTTTTGTTTTGTTTCCTGTTATTCGTTGTTTTACTGATTAAAGCAAACCATTTTCCTAGGTATGTTTTTTGAGTTTTTGTCCTTTTAAGACCTTTTTCTCTTCTAAAACACCTTGCATCTCTCAATAAATTATAAGATATCAAGGAAAACAGAACGCAAAATGAGGCATTGAACCAGTATAATGAGTAATAAATAATGAGCACGACCAAAAAGAAAGTTAATAAATTTATTAAAAATCACGTCAACTCAAAAATTGGATATTTTATGAAGTAACAGAGATAAACAAATGAATAAAAAAAGAAAATGTAGAAAAAACATGAGGCTTTAAATTGGCTATAATTGCAATAACTTGCAATACCTTGTATAGCCCACAGGACGTTTTGAAATTTCGGAAAAAAACATAACATTTTTATAGCACCTGGTATAATATCAAAATCATTCGTTTTACCAAAACAAATAAGACAGTAATATTCCTATGAGAAAAACCTACAATTTGAAAAAAAATCGACCAAAACGAACAAAAATTGTCGAAAATACATAACGTCAAATTTGAGTTAACTTTTTGGTTGTGCGTTAAATAAGTTGCGCAGTGTATATCTTCTTTTTTCATATGACCAATAGGAACGGAGATATTTACCAAAAACTACTTTTAGCAGTCATCTTTCCAAGATGGCGACTCGAGCAGTCTTCTCCCAAGGTCGCAAACTCAGGGTTATGAACACGACATTTTACGATCCCTCTAAATATCATCTTGTTAGAACCTTTTGCGTGTTAAAGCTACCAATTGCCTGGACTATAACTCCGAGACACAATACTGCGCTAAACGCGCCTTTCGATAGACAGATTTTAATCATCGGAAGATAAATAAAAGTATGCCCCTCTTATTTTCTTGTGTCTTGCTCTAAATAAGTCGAATATAATATACCCATTTTGATGTATTTCACGATATCTCTATAGACATAACCACGAAATAAAGTAGTAAAAATTCCTAAAAGCTCGAGCAACCCTTAATTGAAAGTAACCCTCCAAAATTGTCAACTTTGTTAACTTTGCTAGCTTTTAATTAAATTGCACGGGGCATCGTTCCTTGTAAATTCCGTTAATCACCGTGTTTTTTAATTCAATTCGCTACCTGTATTCTCGCGCTTCAAATAATTCTCCTGGAAGTTGCGCTTTACGAATTTCCAAGGAAATTGCAGGAACACGAGGCGTTTTAGTTTAGATTTATATTAACCGCTAACGTGTTGCATTTACTATAAGCGGTTTTATTGGTCTAATAAATAATGGCAGGCAACTGGGTCGGAATAACAACGATATTTCTCGGGAGAATGCACAAAAATAAGGTATAAAATTATTGCCGGTTATCTCGTATAAGTCCTATGATAAAGTACCTACGAAAAATACGTATATACACATTTCACTCATTTAAAATTACATATATTTTATCATTGTTGAAATTAGCAACAGATACGTTATATATATATATATATATATATATATATATATATATATATATATATATATATATATATATATATATATATATATATATATATATATATATATATATATATATATATATATATATATATATATATATATATATATATATATATATATATATATTTTGTGAAAAGTAATCTTGGGTTTGTAGCATTTCATTACATAGAAAAATAAGGTCTAAAATTATTGCCGGTTAGCTCGTATAAGTCCTATGATAAAGTACCTACGAAAAATACGTATATACACATTTCACTCATTTAAAATTACATATATTTTATCATTGTTGAAATTAGCAACAGATACGTTATAAATACGTTTCAAAGCTAATATATATATATACATATATATATATATATATATATATATATATATATATATATATATATATATATATATATATATATATATATATATATATATATATATATATACATATATATATATATATATATATATATATATATATATATATATATATATATATATATATATATATATATATATATATATATATATTTATTTATCTTCTAATTTCTTTGCTATCTTTATATATTTTTTTTGGAGGGTTTATCTTGGGATAGTAGCAATAAAAAGACTGATTAGGTTACTTGACGTTTCGGTCCCTTTCTTGGGCCTTTTTCAAAAGAGTATTTTATTTTGTGACATATTTGACACAGGTAAATATGACAGTTTTAATTAATTTTTAAGGTTACTAGACTGTTCGATTAGTATCATAGGGAAGAACAGCCAAGAAACCCTACGAACTTAAGCTATTTTATATTTCATTATTATTCTAATTTTGGTTATGTTAATATTATGTAGATGTATATTTATAGTAAGTAGGTATGTATGTACGTATATAAGTTTATATATAGAGAGAATGTTTTTTGTTAATTTATTTAATACTTTTATATTAACAGATTGTAGATTGTAGAAAGATGTTCTGTATCTTTCTTGTTATTACATGCATTAGGATTTTTTTGAATATAAATTGATTCCATTATTAGGCGTGTTTTATAATTTTGTTCTTTATTAATAACTTTAGTATTTTCGTAGTTAAATTGATGACCTGTTTCATTAGAATGTTTTTTTAGAGCTGTAATATTAGCTGAATATTTGTGACCTTTTAAACGTTCTTCAAGGAGTTGCATTGTTTGACCAATGTAGACTTCATCACATTGTTTACATGGAATTTCATATATACAGTGTGTAGTTTTTTCAAGTGGATTTTTATCTTTTAAAGGTGTGTAAAGGAATTTTAAGTTGTTTGTAGTTTTGTGTGCTGTGTGAATATCATATGTTTTTAAAATGTTTAAATAAAACGACTGATTTATTCAATTATATTATATTAATCAGTCGTTTTATTGCTACTATCCCAAGATAAACCCTCCAAAAAAAATATATAAAGATAGCAAAGAAATTAGAAGATAAAAATATATTCCTGGGTGAGATATGGAATCCTACATCAAATACAAACAAATTCGAGACACCTACAATGCAGAAACATGCGAAACCTTGAAAATTTATATGAAAACTCATGCCAAGTTAAATTCGATGAAGAACAGAAGAATTTTCTTGTTAAAGCGTAAACACAAACAATTAACACCTCAGTTTATGAGATTCAACCTTAAACATATCACATTTCAAAGTAGATATATAGAGCAGAAATTCAATTACAAAGTAAGTAAATTTAATTATTCTTTAATAAATCTATTATTAACAGATTGCACCAAATATTTGAATTCATTAAATCTGAAACTAAACAATATCTATCAAATATTGGTTTCAGTTACTCCTCAAAATTTAATTAATAAATTTTTAAATCAATTTCATAAAAAAATGGAAAAACAGTTTCTAAATTATAAAAAGAAACAACAAACAAAAATTTATAAAATGGAACAAAAACAAAATTACAATAATAATAATGAACAAAATAATAACCTTGAAAATTGGGTTGAATATATTTCAAGTACAATAATCCCAAATAACATTAATGAAATATTAAGTCTAGGTCCAAACTTTTGCATAAATACCAACAAAAATAACTTACCAATTCCAAATATAAAAGCAAATATTGAAAATATAATAGAAACTAAACCAAATATTATAAAAAATGAAATTAGATCCAAAATTAATAGTGTAGTATATAATTTTAAAAATAAATCAAATAATAAAAATGAATCAACAAAAAAATTAGAAAAACAAATAAAGGATACTCAACAATTTTTAAAAATTAACCATCAAATTACTATTCTAAAACCAGATAAATCAAACAAAACTGTAATCATGAACACAAGTGATTACAAAGAAAAAATTAATCATATGCTAAATGATAATACAACATATCAACGTTTGAGAAATAACCCAACAAAAAAATATCAAACTGAAAATAATAATTTAATAAAAAAATGGGAAACTAAAAAATATATCACAAAAGATATAGCTAATACTTTAAAAATTAATAATTCTCTTCCCCCTAAATTTTATGGTCTACCAAAACTACATAAACCAAATATACCATTAAGACCTATTGTCTCATATGTTCAAAGTCCATTTTATAATTTAGCAAAATTTTTATCAAATATTCTAAACAACGTTGTTAGGAAAACAAACCATTATATAAAGGACTCTTGGACATTCAAAACATTTATCGATACAATAAAATTGAATAACCAAGAAAAACTTTTCTCTTTAGATATAATTTCACTATATACCAATATACCAATAGACCTGGCAAAAAATATAACAAATAAACGTTGGAACGAAATAAAAAATTATACTTCTTTACCAATAGAAGAGTTCTTATATGCCTTAGAACTCACATTAAATTGCACATTTTTTCAATGCAATAATACATATTACAAACAAACATATGGCTGTGCAATGGGTTCACCAATATCCAGTACAATCGCAGAATTAGTACTAGAAGATTTAGAGAAAACCATAATTCCAACATTAAACTATAAAATACCATTTTTCAAACGTTATGTTGATGATTGCATAACTGCATTTCCAACTGAACATAAAAATTATATCCTAAATAAATTTAATAGTTACCATCCAAAAATACAATTTACAATTGAAAACGAATCAGAAAATACAATAAATTTCTTAGACTTAACTCTTATAAATAATAAAACTGAAATATTAACAAAATGGAATACAAAAACAACATGGTCTGGTAGATATACCAATTTCTACTCAAAAAACCCTTACAACCATAAAAAAACTGTAATAATTGGTATTGCAGACAGATCAATAAAACTAACGTCTGCCATTTTTAGAAAAGAATGCATAGAAAAAGCAAAAAACGTTTTAATAAATAATAACTATCCTTTTTCTCTAATCAACAAAATTTTCAAAAACCGAATTCACAAATACTACAATTCTCCACCACCACTAATCAATACAACTAATACTCGTAAAACATATATTGCATTACCATATATACCACAACTATCAGAAAATATTTCAAACATTTTAAAAACATATGATATTCACACAGCACACAAAACTACAAACAACTTAAAATTCCTTTACACACCATTAAAAGATAAAAATCCACTTGAAAAAACTACACACTGTATATATGAAATTCCATGTAAACAATGTGATGAAGTCTACATTGGTCAAACAATGCAACTCCTTGAAGAACGTTTAAAAGGTCACAAATATTCAGCTAATATTACAGCTCTAAAAAAACATTCTAATGAAACAAGTCATCAATTTAACTACGAAAATACTAAAGTTATTAATAAAGAACAAAATTATAAAACACGCCTAATAATGGAATCAATTTATATTCAAAAAAATCCTAATGCATGTAATAACAAGAAAGATACAGAACATCTTTCTACAATCTACAATCTGTTAATATAAAAGTATTAAATAAATTAACAAAAAACATTCTCTCTATATATAAACTTATATACGTACATACATACCTACTTACTATAAATATACATCTACATAATATTAACATAACCAAAATTAGAATAATAATGAAATATAAAATAGCTTAAGTTCGTAGGGTTTCTTGGCTGTTCTTCCCTATGATACTAATCGAACAGTCTAGTAACCTTAAAAATTAATTAAAACTGTCATATTTACCTGTGTCAAATATGTCACAAAATAAAATACTCTTTTGAAAAAGGCCCAAGAAAGGGACCGAAACGTCAAGTAACCTAATCAGTCGTTTTATTGCTACTATCCCAAGATAAACCCTCCAAAAAAAAATATATATATATATATATATATATATATATATATATATATATATATATATATATATATATATATATATATATATATATATATATATATATATTGGCATATTCTGACTTACGACCAATTACTATCATTCCCGCTTTATCCAAAGTTCTAGAAAAGGTAGTCCAAACACAAATTTACGATTATGTAATAGGCAATAATATTGTATCACAACTTCAATCTAATTTCCGTAAAGGATATAGTACAGCCACTGCTCTTGCAAATATTACCGACGATATTCTCACGACTCTCGACATAGGTAATTCTGCCGCGCTTATCCTCTTGGATTTTTCTAAAGCGTTTGACACTCTAGATCACGCTTTATTGTTCGCCAAACTCGAGTACTATGGTTTTGACACGAATTCAGTCAAATTCTTTAAGTCATATCTAAGCTGCCGCATACAGGTTGTTAGTTTGAACGGTAACATATCTCATGTGCTACCTATCTCTTCAGGCGTACCCCAAGGGTCAGTTTTAGGACCAATATTATTCCTAATTTATACAGCTGACATTATTTCCTGTGTAAATCATACTAAAATTCAGTTATATGCGGACGATACACAGTTATCACACTCATTTCATCCTCGTGATATTGATTTAGCTTGCAAAAAAATTAATTCTGATTTACAGTCACTTCTGAATTATTCGAAAAACAACAATTTAAAGCTTAATCCTCATAAATGTGTCGTCATGTGTTATACTAGCCAGAGAGTAAAAAGTCAAGTGGAATTAAACCGTAAACTAACCTTAGATGATAAACTACTCACTGTTGTTACTAAATCCAAAAACCTTGGATTGACTTTTGAAAATAATATGCGTTTCAAAGAACATGTCTCTTTAATACTAAAAAAATGTTACATAGCTTTAAAATTATTATATAATAATGTTTCCATTTTGAATTTCAAACTTAGAAAAAAAATGTGAGTCTCTCGTATTGCCTTTATTAAATTACTGCAATATTATTTATTTTTCATGTCCAGATACATACACTCAAAACCGGTTACAAAAAATACAAAAATAGCTGTTGTAGATTTATTTTCAGACTTTGAAAATCAAATTTAATAGAATAGAATTTTCAAAATTTGATCATGTTTCTCTTAAAATTAATACTCTAAACTGGCTCAAAATAAAAAATCTTTACAAATATAACCTAGCAGTCTTTACTCTTTACTCTTTACAAAATTTTGAATACATCCTCTCATCCTTACCTTAGCGACAAATTTATCTTTAGACATAATACCCACAAAACAAAACTGCGGTTTACTATGAAATTAGCTCTTCCTCGATATCGGTCATGCATGTTTCGACGATCTTCTATGTATAATGCAATAATATTGTACAATTCTCTTGGCGATCAATTTAAAAACCTCCCTGTAAATAAATTTCGTAAGAAAGTGAAATCATTTTTTCTTTCATTACAGTAAATTACTTCATATTATCTATTTTGTATTACATTTTGTATTATCTTTCAATTATACGTATACCCATGTATATATGTAAGTTACGTATCTCGTAGACATGGTTATCAGTGGATATGAATGAGCATTGTATAATTAAGATAAGGCACAATCGAATATGTTGCACTTTCTGCAGTTCGACTCGATGCCATATTCCCATAACTAAAATCAGTTCTTATAGAGGTTTCATACTGTTAAGAGCTCAAACTTGTGATAATAAATATTTTTAAAAACTTAGCTTCTGATTTCGAAAACATATCTGGTGCAGTCGGTAGGATAGTGTTACAGGGTTCTGTGCATAAGATTCCCTTCGATTTAATCGTTTAGTGACACAACGGGCAACTTTACGAAAATTTGTGCTAAATAAATATTAGTGCAACAAGTGAAGGAACCATTTCAAGTAGGTGAACTGAGTAACCTACGAGAAGACAGTAAAAGTGAACGAAGTAGCTTGTACAGAAGCAGAAGCCAAGCTTAAGAAGATTTGTTCCACAACCCCGTGATTGGTGAAAGAACATCGCCGCTGGACAATCAGGTCAAATCACAGACGTAGGCTTAAGAAAAGGACATTGGAACTTCACCTTGGTACCAAACTTTCCACCCTAGGATTAAGGACGCACTGCAAATGAAGACAACACTGCAACTTTTGTCTATGTAAGTCAAACATTTTCTCAGAAGGAATCGCAAAATTTATTAATAAATTCACCAAATATTCAATTAAAATTGTCCCCAGAATATCTTTAAATAAATTCTCGACATAGTTTATTTTCATAATAAATTAAACCAATTTAAATACCGATTTAATCCATACAATTTTTGATTTTTGAAATATTTTATACTTGACCCTTCTGTATAGTTTAAGCAATTATATTTAGTATTATTATAACTTATATTTTGTCGTATAAACCTGGACGAAGCCATTAGCCTTATTATTTGATCAATTATCTGTAGAAATCCCCGAAATTTCTACGAATAGAAAAATGGATCACCCTTTATATCGTATTTATGCCGATAATATTCCAATCTTTAACATATTTTACCATCTTTTATTAGGGCTAGCGAAGAATTAATAACTAGTTTTCAAAATATTTAAAATCCAACAAATCCTATTAATAAGTGCGTTATTAGTGTAATTATAAGTAAATTACGTGGTCATGCAGCCAACATAATCTGTCCAAGAAATGAACTTAATACATGGGCTTTAATAAAGAAAACTTTAACTAGTACATTTTCAGATGCACGTAACATTGATTGTTTAGTGAATGATTTAATATCAACTACACCCAATAGAAATGAAACACTCTCTCAATTTGGTTTAAGATTACAATTTTTACGTAGTCTATTAATGTCAAAATTAAACGAGTCAGAAGACACTGTTGCTGTTAAGAATATAAAGGCTCAATATTACGAGCAAATTACTCTGAAAACTTATATTAACAATTTACCCGAAAGAGTTCAAATAATTGTAAAATGCAAAAAAACTGAATGTATTGAAGATGCCATACAATTTGTAAAATCAGAAGAAGCAGATATCGAATTTAAACAAAGGATTCAGCCGAAAAATATTGCCAAACCTAACGTACAACCAAACAGACAAAACTTTATTCCACGTCCCGGATTTTATAGACCAAATCCAAACCCGAATCACATGCAAAGAAATCAACCACCTTTCAGACCACCAAATATGCATTATAATAACTATTATCCGCAACACCCACAGTATCCACAGCATTCACAACACCCACAGTATCCACAACAATCGCAATATCCACGTTATCCACAATACCCACACGCGAATTACCAAAATCCTAATAGAATGAATATGCCTAATACATCGTCTCCAAAACCTAATATCAAAATAATTGGCCCAAAACCAATAGTAACGTTTTCAAACCAAATTCTTATGTTGCAAAAACACAACCAAAACCCACTCCAATGGTAATTCGGTAATTCCGGTCTTCAGGTAATTCAAAATTATTAAATAATTTCCAAACTCGAGAACTATTTACACAAATTGTAGAAAATTCAGAAGACCAAGAAAATCCGCTAGAGACAAATAATTCAGATTATAATCCCTATGAAATTGACGAATTTGATTATACCAATAATAATCAAGAACAAGGAGCTTCATATTATAATGATTCACATTGTGACGCTCTTAGCTTCGGTGCGGAGGTTTTATCTCGAGCGCCACTGTCTGTTTAGAGTGCAGACAGACCACTTTTCCCTACAGGCAGTATCTGTAGGGGCCCCGGATAACTTTTGTGGAGAAGGGCGGAAGCCAGGTCACGTGATACACCGATAGGCCTTGTATTACCCTATCTTCAAGAAGAACACCGGTTTATGATTACAACAGATTTTATTTACAGAATTTATTATCTCGGTCACACAGGTATTTACATATATACAGAGGGTATTCAGTCTGCCTATAGCGAGTTACGTCATGGGGATGAAAAGCGTTACGAATAGAGGCTTAAAGGGGGATAACAAAGGGGCGGCGAGTGAAAACAAATGGTACTACAATAATTATCCCTAACACAAGATACAATATTATGGTACCTATGCCTATTTTTCCAGTGATTCTTTGAACATTTATATCGTTTATTTTTGATTTTTGGCTATCTAACAATTTTTCTAAGATTCGTAATTTATCTGTATTTATTTGCTTCAGGTTTATATCATTAAAATTTATTTCTTTATTAGTTAGATTTAAAGCTGTACTTATATCTGGAATTTCAATATTGTTTGGTAATATTGGTAAAGCTTTTCTAGTTATAAGCTTATAATTTTTTAGTTGAATATAGCAATCTGTGTCTATTTCAATTAGATAACTACCTGGCTGTAGTTTTTTATTATTTTTTATTTCATTACACGTTTCTGTAATAATTAAGGCTTTTGGTATTATTGCTATATAATTAGCAGTGTTAATTTTATAAACTATTGGTGAATTTAAATTAAATAGGTTTATATTACAAGCTGAAATAACTTTAGAATATTTAATTATCTCTAATTCACAGTTGACATTAATTTCTATATTATTCTGGATTACATTTTTACAAATAAATTCCTTGTCTACAATTTCTATACATTTTTCATTTGCTTCTAGAAAACTTATATCACTGATAGCTAGGAATTTTGTTTTTGGTATTATTGTTGCATAACTATCATTCATTTTAACTGGAATGGGAAAAAGTTCATAGTACTGATAATTAATTGATTCTACCAGTGGTAATTCCAATATAAAAGTTATTCTTGTTTCTTCTTGAAAACATTTTATTTCAATAAGTTTCTCTAACTTAAGAATATTTTCTATTTTATTTTCAAACGGTAATTTAAATGGTTTTATATAATTTTCAATGGTTTTTATTTCTTGAATAAAAAGAAATACAATAGGGTTTATTATTGCATTATGCAAAGTATTTAGTTTAGCAAAACTTATGGCTATTTCAATTCTTTCTAGAATGTCGTACATAATTTGAAATGTAAATGTGATTTGATTCAATATGGTATAAGTTAGAAAATATTGATAATTATTTGTCTCAGTCAATTTGGTTTCTTTTATAAATTGTGATATTTGTTTAATACGGGAATCCAGTTCTAACTGGTTATGTGAAATATTTGTAGTTATTTCATTAAATTGCTTTATAGAAATATTCATTAGTGATATTTGATCTGACATTATAGCTTTTATGTAGTCTTGGTTTCCTTGTAGGTTTTTAATTTGAGAATTAAATTGTACCGCATCTTCTTGATCGAGATTTCCAGTAAGACTTTTCACTATTGAACCTAGTCCATTAATGAGATCTCGTTTCTTTCTTAATTTCAATTCTGGTATAAGTTGGATGATTTGAGTTTGGATTTTATTTTCAAGATTAACAATTACGTTATAAGAATTAAAATATTCTTTGTCATAATAAGTGTTATTGCTTATGGTTTTCCTGATTGTATTGAATTTACCTTGTAGAATAACAAATTCGTCTAGTACTGGTTTCAAGTCGAAAGTCTGAGTAAATGTCCAATGGTCTGAGGATAGTTTTGCGGTTCCAAGGGTGATAGGTAGTATTCCAGGGTTGTCTTTATACATATTATATATTGGAGTACTTACTGAGATGTAGAAGGTTTGCCATCTGCAATAAGGTGTTTACGTGTCATTAAAGGTTGTCGCTCATTTGCCCGTCACAGCATGACCCGATGCTGTCCCTCGCTTGACGGCGACGGATAGGTTCGTCGCTCACTTTTCCGGCGGAAACGAAACAGCAAGCCGTCGCGTGCTGTGAAATATCTTTTTAGTTTAGTTTACATGTAGCAGTTTACCATGTGTGAAAGCAGCAGTTCTGCTGAAGAAGTAATAGTAGTGGCCGCATTATTAGCAGAAGAAGAAAATAAAAACAAAAGAAAGAGGAGCATGTGGGTCTATCCCATTAACCAATAAGAGGGCGAACCTTGGAGAATTCCATCATCTATTTAACGATCTAAAAAAAGACGAGAAGAAATTTTTTAAATATTTTAGAATGTCACCTTGTAAATTTTCAGAACTCCTTGATATTCTAGAGTCTGAACTAACATTTCAAAATTCTTCATTTCGGAGAGCAATATCGAAAGAAGAAAGGCTTGCTGTAACATTAAGGTAAGTAATCATTATCTTATGATTTGTTTAATATAATTAAATGTCACACATCAAAACACAAAAATAACAATATTTTCTTAAAAATAAACAAATAAAAAACATTTTTGATAGTCATCAACAAATAGTAGTAAAATATAGAATACGAAATAGCATTCTAGAGCGTCCGACGACGCGCTCACTTGGCCAGTCCATCACGGCACGTACCGTTGTTTGCCGGGGAGAATCGGAGACCGGCAATTCCTTCCGTCGACGTTCTCTCCGAGTCGTGCCGTGCCGGACTAATGAGCGGTTGTCCATTCATTTGCATTGTTTTAATCCCATCCGTATTTTGACGGGACGGGACGGGTCGTGCTGTGACGGGCAAATGAGCGACAACCTTTACTCTTTAGAATGAAATGCTTCGGTTTTCTTATTTTTAAGGTTTTGTGTTACTACTCTATTATGTTCTAATAATTCAAGTATTTTATAGGGTCCGATAAATCTATTTTTATTCTTTAAGCACGATTGAGAGTTTTTCCTGTATACTATTTGATTTACCTTGAATTCCGTTGCTTTTGCTTTGTCGTTAATTTTTTCCGTTGTTTTTGTTTTTGTTATTACAACTTTATTATTTATTTCTTTATACAAGTTATCCATTTTATCTTTATGGGATTAAATGTAGTCAGTATAAAAAGTTTGAGTAATGAGATCGAAAGGGTCTCTTAAATTCGTCCTAATATTAATTCAAAAGGTGTGTGATTTGTTGAGGAATGTATCGTATTATTATAAGCAATAATTCGTTCAATCGGGGAATTGGATTCATGGTGTGCAGGTGTAGTAAAATGAATATTAATCTTGCGTTTTCAGAAGTTTCTTTAGAATTTCGTTTTTAAATTCTGTACCGTTATCTGATACAATCTGTTCTGTACGTTGAAAAATATTTTATTAGTGCATCTACCATGGACTTGGTGATTTTGTCACTAAATAGGCTTGGCCCATTTTACTGAATTTGTCAATTATAGTTAGCATTTATTGTTTTTCGTAAAAGAATGTGTCGATGTGTAAAATTTGAAAAGGTTTACTTGGAGTTTCTGTTAAGCATAAGGGTACTTTGGATGGATTACGATTGTATTTAGATTTCTGACATATGTCACAGTTATTGATATATTCTATAATATTTTGTTTCATGTTTTTCCAATAGTAATTTATTTGTAATTTTTCATAAGTTTCATTGATGCCGCGATGATTCGTTTTGCCTTCATGTTGGTGTGTCATGAGCATAACTCTTTCGTCTTTGTCAGGAACATTATTTACTTATTTTGTGCATATAACTAATTTTAGGGTTTGGAAATATTGATTTGTTACGTCAGTAAATTGAGGTACAAAATCTCTATTTGTAAAATATAGATATGTAGTTGCATTTGGGTTAGAATGGTTTTTTAATATTTTTAGAGTTTCTTGATTGTCTTTTGGAAGTATATCAAAATATTTAATTGTATTACCGTCTATATTTATTTCACGATGTTTTTTTGCTGGATGAGTTCCTCTACTGATTATAAGTTGTAAAACTTTATTGTTTCAGTACTTGTATGTACTGTATTTATAGGATTTTCAATTTCATCTGGGTCATTATTATAATTTTGGGGTTCATGTTCGGGTGTATCAGTTTGAATATCTTCTCGTGTACATATAATGCTATTCGTGATAAGGCATCTGCATTGTTATTTAATGAGCCCTTTTTATATATAATTTCATAATTAAACACTTCTAATTTTAAACGCCATCTGACGAGTTTAGAATTTGGTTCTTTCAAGTTAAAAAGCCAAACAAGTGATCGGTGATCCGTGTAGATTTTAAACTTACGTCCAAAAATATACGGCCGGAACATTTTACAGGTCCACATTATAGCTAATAGTTCTTTTTCTATGGTACTGTATCTAGTTTCAGTTTCATTCAATGTTCTAGACGAATAAGCTATTGGTCGTTCTTGGGGTATTTCTCCTTGTGAAAGTATGGCTCCGAGTGCAAAGTTACTTGCGTCTGTTGTTAATATAAAAGGTTTGTTGAAGTCAGGGTATTTAAGAATTGGTGCATTTATAAGTAAAGTCTTAAGGTGATTAAAAGCTTCTAAAAATTTTGGGGTATGTTCAACTTTATTAATTTTTTTTAAAATAATGAGTAAGTGGTTTTGCAATTTTGGTGTAATCCTTAATAAAGCATCTATAATAGCCTGTTAATCCAAGGAAAGATTTAATATCTTTTGGTGTTTTAGGAATTGGAAAATCTTTAACTGCTCGAATTTTTTCTGGGTTAGGTTTGACTCTCTCTTTTTTTAAGAATTCTGATTTATCTAACTGTATTTTAAAGTTCGCTTCTCTTAATCGTTGAAAAATTATATTAAGTCGTTCAATATGTTCCTGAAGGCTAGAGGAAAAAATAATAATGTCGTCAAGGTATACTGAGCATATTTCCTCTTGAAGTCCACGAAGTATATTATTCATGACTCTTTGGAAGGTTGAAGGACTATTTTTTAAACCGAATGGCATTCGTTTAAATTCATAATGGCCTTTATTTGTAGGAAAAGCTGTTTCAGAGATATCTTCAGCTTTCATTTCTATCTGATGGAAACCGTTCGCAAGATCATGCGTTGTGAAATATTGGCATTAAAAATTTCTGTTATGTTTGGCAAGGGGAATTTATCATCTAGTGTTCTCTCATTTAGTTTCCTATAATCAATTACAATGCGCCATTTTTTCTTACCAGAAGCGTCATTCTTTTTTGGGACTATCCATATAGGGGATGAATATGGTGAGAATGATTCTTGTATAATTTTTGATTTCAACATATCGTTTATTTGCTTATCAACTTCGTTTTTATGGATTTGGGGGTATCTATAACTTTTAGTAAATATAGGAGATTCGTCTATTAATTTTATTTCATGTTTAATTGAATTTGTAAACGTTAAAGGAATTTGGTCACTATAAAATATATCTCTAAACTTATAACAAAGTTGCCTTATAAGTGTTTTTTCTTCCGGGTTACAATGTGATAAACGCAAATTTTTTAAATTATTTTTTTGGAGATATTTTCATTTAAGTCTGTATCTACTTGCATTTTTCAAAGAAGTTTGTTTCTGTTTCTTTTACTTGTTCGATTTCCAGCATTTCGTATAAGGTCATTTCTATCGAATTTTCTGAAGGATTTATTAATATTGTAATAGCTATATGGTAATTGACATTAACTAGTGCCGAAGGCATTTCTAATTTATCAAAGTAATGGTGATCTAAAATACCTAATCCTGATTTAATATTTACCGGTAAAGGTACAATTTGTTGCGTTCTTGCTGGTATAGTTATGGTATATGGTATATTTTCAGTTTATTGGGTGTTTTATTTATTTTATTTGGCATATTCGTGTAAATTGGCATTTCTTCAAATTGCGTAATCAAAACATCATTTGTCAAGTCTATATTAGCGTTGAGTCGTTTTAACAGATCTAGACCTATGAGCCCATCATAGTTGTTGGAAAAGTTAAAAATGTGAAATTTATATGTTTGGTCAGAACTTGTATTGAACATTAAGTTAAGCGGGATTTCTATAATTTCATTATGAATTGAACTTGCATGTGCAGTTTTTACTTGAAATAATTCATGTTGAATAAAATTTGGAAAGTATTTATTTGCTAAATCATATGATACAAAGCTACGTGTGCTACCTGTATCTAATAGAAATTTAGAATTTAATTTAGGAAAATAAAAATAAGGACGGTCTTGTGATATGTTATTTAATATAATTGTGGTTATGTCTCTGGGTTCTTGTCTGGAATTTTGGGAAAATTTTCGATTTCTTGGATAATCTCTTCGGATTAATATTGATATAATGGTTGCAGGCAGGGTTCGCCGTAAGGTGTATATTCACAAGGTGGGTAATAATGATGTAATGAAGTAGAAATAATTACCACCTCATTACGTTAAATTCAATTTTATTTTATTCTCTCCGTTAATATGCCTCGTAAAATTTCGATTCTTTTTAGGTAAATATTGGTAATAAATTGTACATTCAGTTCTGCCTATAACCAGGTCATAAACAAACCCCTTCTGGGTACCCCGCCGCCGTCAGTAGTTTTTCCAGTATCAATAATCCTCGTAACCGTCACCTCAAGGCACCGAAATATCGGACAGCGCCACATGCGCTGCACTCCCGACGATATCAGTAGGTAGGGAGATCACGCGTCAACGCGAAAAAACCGTGCAAAATCATATAAAAGCAGCTCCACAGCACTGTAAAGTCAGTTAGCATTCTTCGCTAACCAAGCATTCTGCACCCTTCGGGTCGTCGCATTTTGCATCTTCCGCCTCCGCTAACCCAAAAGCATTCTGCACCCTTCGGGTCGTCGCATTTTGCATCCTCCGCCTCCACTATCCAAAAAGCATTCTGCACCCTTCGGGTCGTCGCATTTTGCATCCTCCGCCTTCGCTGCCGCTTTCGTTGCTGTTATTCTGTAATCTGACAAGTTGCGACTTGCCGTGATTTCCGCTGCCGATCCCCGTCACGAAAGAAAAGTAAGTGTACTTTATTAACAAGCGCTAAGGAAATCCAGTCTCCAAACTCGTAGTTAAATACATGTGGAAATCGTGTGGGTTTACCCAATAGGCTGTAGTTCGGGTCGTAGCATCTTGCACCCTTCGGGTTGTCGCATTTTGCATCCACCCTTCTGCTGAGCATTTTACATGCAGCAGGGACTCCACAGGCTACCTGAGTCACGCACGCAGTTTTCATTATTCGGTCATCGAAATCGTAGCCAAGTCTACGTGGAAATCGTTTGGGTTCACTCAATAGGCTGTAGTTCGGGTCGTAGCATCCTGCACCCTTCGGGTTGTCGCATTTTGCATCCACCCTTCTGCTGAGCATTTTGCATGCAGCAGGGACTCCACAGGCTACCTGAGTCACGCAAGCAACTTCCGACAAAACTAGTCCGCGTACATCATATCTGCGAAGGTTTGGATTTCCTACACGCTGCACGCTTTACTATAGTATTATTGCTTCCTCCGCTTACTAAAGTAGTACCATTTGTTTTCACTCGCCGCCCCTTTGTTATCCCGCTTTAAGTCTCTATTCGTAACGCTTTTCATCCCCATGACGTAACTCGCTATAGGCAGACTGAATACCCTCTGTATATATATAAATACCTGTGTGACCGAGATAATAAATTCTGTAAATAAAATCTGTTGTAATCATAAACCGGTGTTCTTCTTGAAGATAGGGTAATACAAGGCCTATCGGTGTATCACGTGACCTGGCCTCCGCCCTTCTCCACAAAAGTTATCCGGGGCCCCTACAGATACTGCCTGTAGGGAAAAGTGGTCTGTCTGCACTCTAAACAGACAGTGGCGCTCGAGATAAAACCTCCGCACCAAAGCTAAGAGCGTCACAATGTGAATCATTATAATATGAAGCTCCTTGTTCTTGATTATTATTGGTATAATCAAATTCGTCAATTTCATAGGGATTATAATCTGAATTATTTGTCTCTAGCGGATTTTCTTGGTCTTCTGAATTTTCTACAATTTGTGTAAATAGTTCTCGAGTTTGGAAATTATTTAATAATTTTGAATTACCTGAAGACCGGAATTACCGAATTACCATTGGAGTGGGTTTTGGTTGTGTTTTTGCAACATAAGAATTTGGTTTGAAAACGTTACTATTGGTTTTGGGCCAATTATTTTGATATTAGGTTTTGGAGACGATGTATTAGGCATATTCATTCTATTAGGATTTTGGTAATTCGCGTGTGGGTATTGTGGATAACGTGGATATTGCGATTGTTGTGGATACTGTGGGTGTTGTGAATGCTGTGGATACTGTGGGTGTTGCGGATAATAGTTATTATAATGCATATTTGGTGGTCTGAAAGGTGGTTGATTTCTTTGCATGTGATTCGGGTTTGGATTTGGTCTATAAAATCCGGGACGTGGAATAAAGTTTTGTCTGTTTGGTTGTACGTTAGGTTTGGCAATATTTTTCGGCTGAATCCTTTGTTTAAATTCGATATCTGCTTCTTCTGATTTTACAAATTGTATGGCATCTTCAATACATTCAGTTTTTTTGCATTTTTCAATTATTTGAACTCTTTCGGGTAAATTGTTAATATAAGTTTTCAGAGTAATTTGCTCGTAATATTGAGCTTTTATATTCTTAACAGCAACAGTGTCTTCTGACTCGTTTAATTTTGACATTAATAGACTACGTAAAAATTGTAATCTTAAACCAAATTGAGAGAGTGTTTCATTTCTATTGGGTGTAGTTGATATTAAATCATTCACTAAACAATCAATGTTACGTGCATCTGAAAATGTACTAGTTAAAGTTTTCTTTATTAAAGCCCATGTATTAAGTTCTTACAGCACACAAAACATCACAATCAGAGAGGCAATGATACCCAAATACAGAAACCCTCCAAAATACCCTTCCTTAAACCACGTATATACCTCTTAAAAACCCTATACAAACGCATCCAACCCCAAAACACTAACAGAATGACATGAAAAAAAAACCAATAAAACAAAAACAGAAAAAATTTTAAAAAATTAAAAAAGCATGAAAAAATAAAACATAAGCTTAAAATAACAAAACAGCTAAACAAAAAAGGCACAGACAGGAAAATAATAAAATGTAACAATAAAAGAATGCACGCAAAAAGACCCAAAACCAACTAACATAGATTAAGTAGATTGTACCACCGCCTTATCCAAGCTTAAAATTTTTTGTAATACTAATTAACTAACCACCCGCATTATCCCGTCGAATCCAAAAATACCATAGATCCAAGACAAAAACACATAACACCGGAAAGCCTAGAGCAAGACAAAATTAATAACAAGTAAAACCGGCGAAAGTTTTCCAGACGGAAAAGAGGCCAAGATAGAAATATCAAACACACGCAATGGTGTTTAGATCTTGACTGTTTGAATACAGAGGCTACACTAGTCGTTACATCAGTGTGTGATTTTGAATTTGCCTGGCTTCTATCTTTAAAGATGTACATGTCACCTCAGGTCTATAAATTTGATGAAAAAAATTATTTCGAAAATCGCATTCTGTGACCACGGCTTTCCTGCAAATAGTATTGCATCCCCAATCCGCTCCTGACTGCACGTGTCAGCAAAAACTTAATCCTTAAACGACAATCTAATATTCAGTTTGAAATCTAATAAAATATCCCATTCCGATCCGCTTATCTAAAATTTCAGGCAAAATGCAGAAATCGCGACGTGTTGAATATTAAGGATCGAGGCAAATGCGTTTGCGCAGTTAGCCAGGCAGTCACTAATTAGATGTGCAGTGCATTTTTAAAGAAATCGATGTTGGTAACGAAGGGTGGCGGTGGTGGGATGCTGTCTCCACTCCGTCATAGGTCATGCTTTGCTCGATTTTTGCCCCGCTACATGATACTTCCCATGGGCGGGTGAACCGGCTGGAAACCAGGTCCCTACGGAACGGCAATGAAATACGAAAGTGTCGTTCAAACAATCCAAAGGGATTCATATAGGCTATGATTATATTACTCGTATATTTAGAACGAGACCTTTTACAATTAGGGCAGTCACATGTACATTTAAGAAAAGGCATTATACGTGTCTAAAATTCTTTATTCTGAAATTCAATATTCATCGACTTCATCTAGTTCATCAAATTCTGAAGAAGACTAAATATATATAGACCTTACAATTGACAACAAGACTTTTTCAAGCCGCGAGGAAGTAGAAAAACGACAAATTTTGAATAGTCGGTTATGACAAAAAAACCGTCAAATTTTAAGAAAAAGGTACGATACGATGGTACGATAATTATCAATGGCTATGTGGCAGTTTATAAATATAAAGACAGTTTGTACTGCTGGCGATGTATTTTATTGGGTATTGCACAAAATTCGTGGTGTTCAAATGACGGATTAATTTTTTTTGGCTTTAAGGGTATTACAGTTGAAAGAAAATAAATATATTTAAGTAGGTACACTATAATAATATGTTAACAGTATTTGTCTTTCTTATTACTGTGTAAAAAAAGAATATTGTCAACCTGTTCACGAAAAAACGTGTAAACGAAAAAAAAATAGGATGCATACTGTCAACAGTTATGAGGAGATAAACTTGATTGTTGAACAATAGAATAGAATAATACTGATTTATACTTATTAGGTATTTAAAAATGCGTTGCGGTGCTGAGCTGAACCATTAAGTCCGAAGTGGCCCGAACAGTCTGGCCCGGCCCGACCCAGACTGATAGATTTCATAAAGGGCCGAGCCGGGTCGGGCTTTTTTCGGGCCAGCCCGGCCCGATCAGACCTCTAGCAGACAACAAGTACTTTCCTATATATTTTATAAAAACTCGATTTTTATTTCTTTTCGCGTTTCGTGTATCTTTTAAAGAATTTCGTTAGTAGAGCTTACGGCCGATAAAACTTATTTTAGGTAATGCTAATGATTCGGTTTCTGATGATGAATTGTATGCGATGGGCCAGGAATTGTACGGCGAATATTCCGATGATATTTCCGAAACAATTTCTTCACAGCTTGTCTCTTTTAGAAGTTGTTTTAAGGGCGATTTAGGTAGGATCAAATCCAAAGACCTAATGGAGGTTATTTTAATTGAAAATTTTAGTTCCTGTAGCAGTTTTAGCGAAATTTTGCTACATTTTCCTAAGTATTCCTGTATCGGTAGCAACAGCCGCACGATCATTTTTCAAATTGAAATTGATAAAAACATTTCTTAGAAACATCATGGGACAGGAAAGACTGTCGGGGTTGTGAATTCTGTCAATTGAAAACCAAATTGCGTGAAAAAAAAGATGTGTCTTCCATTCCATATATAGCTTCATCGCTGCTGATCTCATGGTCCGTCTCAGAATCTAGTGTTGATCTAGTTTCCACGTAGTCTTCTGTTTTAGAATGCTCAGACTCGCCAAAATTTTTCTCTAGGATCTTATCAAGTTCTTCTTCGACGTCAAAAGTCAGACGATTTAGTTTTTCAATGTCTTCTAGAATATTCGTGTCATATATTCTTGCACTCATCTTTATGACTTGTAAAAACAATAAACACTGATGAAATAAACAATAAACACAACACTCACTTATGCATACCTTAAGGCGACCACACACATACAGTTTTGTCTCAAGGCAAAACTGCGCAGTCTAGGCCTTGACGATTTCCTTAATCCGAACGGTGCCTACACACGGACTGGGATTCCTAAAGGTTTTTACGTCAGTTCGTGACTCGTATAGCAATGGCATCTACGGACGATGATGCTTTGGCGGTAGTTGGTTGGCTTATGGTGACAAAGTGTGCTAAAACTCGCGAGAAAAAGAATATTAAGAGAAGTGTCTGGGCGAAGGAATGGCTCATGAAGAGAAGCAAATACTCCCATATAAATCTCCTTTCCGAGCTAAAGGGTTTTCCGAAGGATTGGCACAACTATTTGAGAATGGACGAGCAAAGCTCTTTACATTTATTATCATTGGTCACTCCTTTCATTAAGAAAAAAGATACAGTTATGCGGCAAGCCATTGCGGCAAGAACATGGGGGGAATGTTCTTCCCCCCGTCTTCTACATCACCATCATCATTATCGCTGCTGTCCAAATTTGAACGGGTATTTCGAGGGATATCTTGATCACCTAGAAAACTAAATAACTTTTTAAACTAATAACTTTTTTATTTCCTTTTCTGTAGGCGCTTTTTAGGTTATTTATTTTTATTAATAGCAGCATCTTTTGTAGCATTCGGGTCAATCTCTTTCAGTTTTTCTGTCAATTTTGCGTATCCGGCATCTTTCTTATTTCTGTCGTGGTATTCCTTATACTTTGTTTGCAAAAGGCAAGGCTCACTTCTACAAATTGACGGGTCATATTTAAACAATCATGCACGCTGCACATCGGAAAACTGCTAAATGGACTTACGATACTACCACACACATCGAGATTGGCCTGTACAGTTATTCACAATGGTTTTTCGACTAGGATTTTGTAGACTGTACAGTCTACCAGCAGCCTCAAGGTCTTCACCACACACCTTGAGGAAATTCTCAAGGTTTGGACTGCCGGAAAAACTGAATTGTGTGGCTACCATTAGAAACACCTTTCCTTTACGAACAGCGAGAAGCAACTGCCTCGACTCGACTGTAGCAAGAACGAGTGCGTGGCGCGTAGTATATACCTACCTCGTACTAATCCACGGTTTGAAGAAAATAATAAAATCACAAGTGAAAGTTTCGGTCTGCAATTCTAGGAAACTATTCGAGATCAGTTACCTGAGGACTACTGCAAATCGAATAATGACTTTTATCGATTTTTTTATTTTAATTTGGTGAAAACTTACCTTTTTATGTCGCAAATACACAGTGTTTTTTTTATTTAAAATATTTATTTTTTCACCTTATTTTGACTTAATATCGAAAAAGCACCCTAATTTTTAATCGAAAATTCTCACGTGAAAATATGTGCGTTTTTAAAAAAGTCGGTGGGCTTTTTGTTCGTTGAAATCACTACTTTCCGATATTTTTTTAATCATTATGGGCATTTTTGAGCTATTTATTAAAATTTACACTTTAATTACTCAAAAAACTTAAGATTCCATGTTACATTGATAAACAAAAAAATGACAAATCTATAAAACATGAAGATTGCAAATTTAGAAATACCTTATCTTGAATTCTAATCACATCCATTAGTTTTTGTCTCTTTGATGGCATTTCTTCATCGTTAGGTTCGAATGAGGGTGCTTTTTCGATATTAAGTCAAAATAAGGTAAAAAAATAAATATTTTAAATCAAAAAAATTACAGTGAGTTTGGGACATAAAAAGGTAAGTTTTTACAAAATTTCTTTAAAAAATTTTTTTTGTAAAAGAAATAAAAACCAAAAACTTGGTTATTTGAATTTTTCACATAAATTTTGAGGTTATGTGAAAAAAGTGTAAATACAAAAGTTGTAGATCATTTTATTACCTATAACTTTGCTATTTAACCTTTTTCCATAGGACTTAGAGAAATAGAGATAAACCGTTTTTTACCCTTAAAAATTCACCCCCTCCACTTCCCGACCTCAGATCGCCCGTAAATTATTTTTCCTTTAATTTTTGTTATATTCTCTTCCTTTTCCAATGGGTTTCCTCCTACTTTTTTTTTGGTTTTACTATTCTCCTACCCTACTATTACCCTACTATTTTTTTTGGTCAAAAATTATCTACCCTGGTCTACTAATCAACGATTAGATTTTAATGGATATGTAATGGATCCGTTTCATATGTATTTTGTAGAAGGTTATGAAATCAATGTCAAAAGAAAGTTCAACGTAATATTCAGCTCAGTGAGGATAGCTGAGATAAGTAGGTAATCAAGGAGAATAAAAAAATAATTGTAAGTATTTGCACTAGCAAGAAAATGTGCACGCCAATGCCTCCCATCATGAACCCATGAGTTGCGCTAAGTACTAAGCAAAAGCAAGAGCCCACTATAGAACATAATGTATGCTAATGCATCCTTTGTCGTTTAGCTACTATTATTTTACGACGTTGAAAGATTTTTTATTACGAATTTCACTCCAAGGAGATTACATAATATTTTTGACGTACAGTATCAACTTTTTCCAAGTTAATTAAACATAAAAAAATACACTACATTTCTATTAAAGCTTAACTTTTAATTTTCATAATTCTGTTGCCGATTGAAAGTTGAAACGTCGTAGAGGCGTAGTGCATCCCAAACGGCATAACCCGAAATTAGTATAACCCACGGTAAATGTCATAGCCTCTTTACATTCGAGTATTAACGGTACTACAATATCAATAATTAATGACGTAACTTGACCAGGATTCCATATATTTACAGCGAGGGTTAGGCGCCCTTAAGTCTGACCTCAGCTTTTCGGAATTCATGATACAGGGACTGCTGAAATCAGTCATATTGTGAAGTAACCGGGGCTGGAGAAATATTGGCAAGCAAGCTACAGATAGATGGTTGATACTATCAATACATAAATACATAAGTACATCATTACATCATTACATAAATACATCATGGTACAGATGGTTGCTACAATCAATACATAAATACATAAATAAATCAGTACATCAATACATCAATAGTATTAATGTATTGATGTATTATCAATACATCATTACATCATTACATTATTACATCATTACATCATTACATCGTTACATCATTACATCATTACATCGTTACATCATTACATCATTACATCATTACATCATTACATCATTACATCATTACATCAATACATCATTACATCATTACATCATTACATCATTACATCATTACATCATTACATCATTACATCATTACATCATTACATCATTACATCATTACTGCATTACATCATTACATCATTACATCATTACATCATTACATCATTACATCATTACATCAATACATCTTTACATCGTTACATATACATCATGGTACAGATGGTTGCTACAATAAATACATAAATACTTAAATAAATCTGTACATCAGTACATCAATACATCAATATATCAATACACTAATACATCAATACATCCATACAACAATGCAACAATACAACAATACATCAATACATCAATACATCAATACATCAATACATCAATACATCAATACATCAATACATCAATACATCAATACATCAATACATCAATACATCAATACATCAATACATCAATACATCAATACATCAATACATCAATACATCAATACATCAATACATCAATACATCAATACATCAATACATCAATACATCAATACATCAATACATCAATACATCAATACATCAATACATCAATACATCAATACATCAATACATATAAATAAAATTGAGGTGTTTGTAATGTCAAAATAACGGCTTTTTACTAAACGCATTTATGATAGTATAAAAGGTAGTCCATCCGACCATTCGTCCATCCGTCTGTTCCGGCTAATCTCCGACAGCTGGACCGATTTTGACAGGACTTTCACTTGCAAATAGCTGATGTTATAAGGAGTAATTTAGGTTACTTTCATTTTAGAAAAAGAATTAGGGTTCCGCGCCAAAAAAAATCCACGAAATAGTGAACAACATCCGATCTCCGAAACGGCTGGACCGATTTCGACAGGATTTTCACTGGCTGATGTTGTAAGGAGAAACTTTTGAGAAAAGTAAGGCTACTTTTTTTAGAAAATAATCAAGGTTCTGCGCAAAAAAACTAAAGCCATGAAATTGTGAAAAACATATTATCTCCAAAACGGCTGGACCGACTTTTACGGAACTTTCTCTGGCAGATAGCTGATGTTATAAGGAGTAGCTTAGACTACTTAAAAAATAAGAATTAGGGTTTTTTATTATTTTATTTTATTTAAAAAAAGAATTACATCCAGAATAGACTTTAGATTAGTACATTCTAACCACCATTAATTGCAGAGGAAACCTGGAATAAGTCGTTAGTCTTGGAGATAAACTATGGAAAATTTAAGAACATAAAAATCTCCAAATAAATACTGTCGTTTTTAAGTGCACAGTTGTTATTAAACTTTATCTAATAATTGATAAATGTTTAAATAAGCCATTTAAGGTTAAGTACATTTTGGAAGATAAAGAAAATCACATAAACTAGGGGTCATGTTGGCATTAGGAATGAAACGGCGCCACACTTATTTCAGGGATTCCCATTTAACTCCTCTAGCCCTCCATGTAAATTAGCTGCATGTCTGTAGAATCCGGCGAGCTGCTATTTGCTTTTTCTGTTTTACGGAAATAGGATTTTTTACGAACACGGAATTTATTGTTAAAACAAATGTGTAAATTAACTTCCAAATCGAACAATAAATTGCTATTATTACTCCACAAAGTATAATCTGGCCAGTTCAGGTGAAAGATATAAATATGTACGAATTATATTGTTTCTGATAACTGTGTACAGACGGTTGTAGATCCGGTATTATATCACTACCATTTGCTTACTTAGCAATACCATTGAAAGTGGTGCAATATCTAATAGTAGAGTTAACGGCGCCCCGCAAAATTAATTCTGTGGGGGCCTCGGGGTTACAACTTGAAACCTTCACCAAACGAAAGTTTGTATTTTGATGTTTAAAAATCCAAAAGCTGTCAAAAATCAGCCTGTGCAGAAAGGCACTATAACCAAAGTCGAGTTATCTAGCGTAGTGTATAGAAGAGAACGTGAATAATTTTTTGATGTCAAATTTATAAATAGTTTTGTGGAATTTTTTATGAATTTTCGAAAATTTATCAATGCACGAGGCCTTATGGATAAAAATAATTTAAATGTTCGATATCTCGCTTCGTACCACTGCAAAATTTAATTCAATTTCATCTTTTTTTCCGCTCTACCTGCCGATACATGGAAATGCCGCGTTATATCAAAAAATTGTATTCTTTAAAAAAGTTTGCTTTGTCTATGTAGAATCCTAGCACACAAGAAATATAATTTTTAAAGGTTTTGTAAACGAGATATACAATTAAATATGATCACATGTTAAAATTATGGTATTTGCCTGACTCGCAGCCCGCGTCTCCGCCTATATTGCATCCTTAGTTTCCCCGTAGCTCCATTTCACTCGCACTTTAAGCGTTCTATCGAGGTACAAGTTAGGCATATTTTATCAGTTTGTTATAAAAGTAATGGAACTGTAAGAGGCTTTTTAACCGCACAGCAGATAACCCAAAAATATATATAATATGATATTTATTACTATATTGATTATAATGTTACACTATACCCATTTGCCCATACATAAAAAAATTACAAGACTTCAATCATCATCGGACGCCTCGGAATCACATTCTATAACTGCTGAAATATTTCGGATTGTCATTTCATTTTTACAAGATTTCCGAGCCGTACACTTGTAGGAACCAAGGCAAACCTATCCGATTCTTTATACAAGTACAAACTTTACTTCTGCAGTCTAGAAACATCAGATTTAAGAAATACCTATTAAGTTTTAAATATTAGAAAAATACCTTTCTTACAACCACATGATGCTAAGACATCTAGCTTTTCGGGGAATTCGTTCGCTTTCTGGGATTTGCTTATTTCAATTTTGCTCCCAAAGCTTTAAACATTCTACAAATGTCCGTTTGAATTTTACTCCATCTAATGCTGTGTATCTACTAGGTATATATAGATGTCAGTGCAAAACCTTTTCCTTTTACTAAGCCATTTTCTACATTTGTGAACACACTTTTTAACACTGCATCTGTCTGTTTTCTTTTCAACAATAGTTGTACTTGATTGCTTTTTATTTTTTTTTCTTCAATCATGTAGCAATTTACTTGGAACCAATTCTTTTTAAAATGTTGGAATTTGTTGCAGCTATAGTTCTAATGTCATTTTCGATGTTTTTAGACATTACTTGGGACAAACGTTTCCCAGGTGAACGTTTTTGACAAAATACACATTTATTTATGTCAAAAATTCACAGATTTCGCAATCCTTGCAACTATCGGAGACATTGGAAATGATAACAAAATATATGAAACATAATATACCGATCCTTTTGAGTTGTTTCGAATACGTCAAATACTATGGTGCGCGTGCATGCTGGTGGTGTGGCGTGCATGCGCGTGCTATGGTGTGGCAATTTCCAGATTGGCTTTAGAATGCTTATGTTTACTAAGTGTTTATTAGTAATGTTTGGCGTACGATTGGGTCCCTAGCATTTTATAAATTTAGAATAACACGTTAGTTAATAATTTAATATAATATTGTGTATGGATACTGTCACAATTTGCCACAAGAATGCGCAGAACGTACTACGCACCGAGTTATTGTCTCATTCAATACAAGTTGCGTTGTATTTATCTTACTCGCTTGCTCTAACAGGATAGGTCTATTAACTGTTTATTATACACACAAGATTATATATATAAATATAAACATAATTTTTTAGCATTTTATTTTTGAAAAACTTAAGTATTACTAATATAATACACATCTCAATTTACGAGTTAGGTATGTAGTAAGAAATAATAAACATAATTTTTAATTAACCAACTTATATTGGATTTGCAGTTAAACTTAAAAAAACAATCACAGATCTTACATATTAGGCAAGTATCGCAGGCGTATTGAAAATACCAGACACAACTGGTAAAATTTTCTCAAGTGAATTGAATAAAAATAAAACTCAGTTGTGTTACAATTTTTTGTTCGTTTGACCCTGAAGGTCTTGTCGTTTTAAACAGGTTATCTTGCATGGGGTCGTCAAAAATTACAGTCTCATTTTTTTTGTTTTCGAATGAATGCTATTCTTTAAAAAAGTTTTTGTTTGCCTAAAAATAGTGATGACTTTGTCAAAAATTGTGTTGTATACACAGGGTGGTTAAGAATTACAAAATCAAAAAATTTGAAAAGAGGAAACTGTGATTTTTGACCACCCCGTATAAAAACAATTGTGGCTAAATCATCATTAGTTTTTTATACGTGGTGATCAAAAAGTACAAATTTTACTCTTGAATTGATTTTGTAATTTGTAACCACCCCGTATAAAAAATATGATTTTTGTCGACGTTATTACTATTTTTTGGGCAACTAAAAACTTTTATAAATAATATTTTCTTTTGTAATTTTTTACCACCCCGTATAATAAACATAATTTTTGTCGACATTACTTTAGGCAAGCAAAAACTTTTAAAAATAATAGCGTTTTCCTGAAAACTAAACATTTTTTGAGATTTTGTACTGTGCGACCACCCCGTAAAAAAATATGATTCTTGTCGAAGAGTAAACTGTCATTTTTGATCACCCCGTATAAAAACAATTGTGGCAAAATCATCATTAGTTTTTTATACGTGGTGATCAAAAAGTACAAACTTTACTCTTACCGAATTTTAAGATTTTGTAATTTTTGACCACCCCGTATAATAAACATAATTTTTGTCGACATTGCTTTAGGCAAGCAAAAACTTTTAAAAATAATAGCTTTTCGCGAAAAGTAAAAATTTGTTGAGATTTTGTAATTTGTGATCACCCCGTATAAAAAATATGATTTTTGTCGTCGTCGTTACTATTTTTTGGACAAGTAGAGACTTTTATAAATAATAGCGTTTTCCGAGAACTAAATTTTTTTTGAGATTTTGTAATTTGTGACCACCCCGTATAAAAAATATGATTTTTGTCAACGTCATTACTATTTTTTTGGGGGCAAGTAAAATTAATGGAATTACTACTTATACTAGAACAGTTTTGATATTACAGGTAAAACTAATATTCATAAGATTAATAATTAATAAACACTAGTGGCCAAGTGACCCAGGCAGCTTTCACGATCGGGAATTATGCAGTGAATGCTGTCAGGCATTCTTTTTTATTTAAAAAATTATAAATAAGAAACAATTCAAATAATAAATTCATTATTCAAATTCATCAGTTTACTCTTTTAAATGTGTATGCTGCTGAATGTATATTCTTAAAACGCGGCCGCTCATTAGCTAAATCAGAATCTCTTATTTCGTGATTTATGATTTCATTTTGCTATCATAATTCACAATGGGAACCTACTCATGTTGTATATTATACTACAAATTCGATTAAACAATTCGAATTTTTATAAGTTCATCCTAAATAAATTCGATTATACCTATATCTCGTGTAAACACTAACGCCCGGTGTCGATTCTTTTAGGATAGGACTGTACCGGCTGAGCGATATGTTTATTGTTTATGTGATCGAGGTTTAATTGCCTTCAGGGCGAGACAGTTTCGATAACTGAGGTATTTATGGGCTGCTTTGACGGCCCTATGAAAGGAATAATATGTAGAGGTTTTGTTAGTTAGTTTAGAATAATATAAGTTTGTAGCCTACACTTGTTCTTTTATTTTAATTATCGTTGGGCATTCGTTTACACTCGAATTATTAAATTTATAAAAATTTTGATTATGAAAATATCCCGATTATTCCCATCACTACTAGCAATGCGCCACCTCTTCCAATATAGCTGCACTGAATGCTCCCCACTCCCCAGTACTCTTCACGCCGCTAAAAGGCCGAGCGCTGCAATATCTACATGTATTGCGTCACTCGATCGCGACACCGCTGTCTTTTGGCCTTGAACGAAAACTTCTAACTTGGTCCCCATATACTCTTGTCTAAACATAAACATTTCCAATGTTAAAACTTCTTCACGTACACTTCTATCGACAGGGGGTGGAGGTGATGGTGATAATATTCCGGCTGCTTCGTATTCTTCACATCTCTTTTGTTTCTTACGTAAAACTTCAATATTTTTCTTGCTAATATAAGTTAAATAGCATGATTTGTGCCACACCAAATGTTGCCGGTTTCCACTTTTGCCATCTGTGATTGCATCGCGAATCTCGGGATCGACAGATTTTGCAATAGTTTGCCGAAGTTCTGTACATTTCGCGAAAGTACTGAAACATTTTTCTGTTGCATGTACTACAGAGGCTCCTACATTTTTACAAAAAATGCACATAGGCCCCTTGTTGGTTTTAAATTTTATCGTTCACTCTAGTTCACTCTCAGAACTTGTGGTATCTGTTGTCGAAGAGTTAGTCATTTTTGATTGAGAACTGACTGTAAGGAAATAAGCCAACAAATCTTTACTCTATTAAACTTACGTTTCTGTTTGCCTCTTCAAATGTTTATAGAAACATTAAGTTCGATTCCTAAGAAAACGATGGAGAGCGTAGTTAACCCAATGCTTGATGTAAAACTATTTTACTTCATTTCAGTCTTAGTACCTAGTAAAAGAAATATTTGTATCTGAAAAGACCCATTGAAAGCAATGAGTAAATCAATGTTTGTAGTTTAATGTATGTTTTGACACTATTGTGTCAAACATACAAAGTAGTTTCCACAAACACCAAAACACTTTTACTTTGCTCGACGCGCGTTTCGCCAACCAAATTATTGTTGTTATTTTTCTTTATAATGTTACTTCAGACTTTTAAAATCTGTTATGCTATTGCATAACAGATTTTGCATAACAGATATGTTACAGATTATGCTATTGCATAACAGATTTTAAAAGTCTGAAGTAACATTATAAAGAAAAATAACAACAATAATTTGGTTGGCGAAACGCGCGTCGAGCAAAGTAAAAGTGTTTTGGTGTTTGTGGAAACTACTTCGAGTGTTATCATCACATCAAAGTTTCCAGCCCTATCCAGTTTTATCATAATTACCACTAAATTGTAGGGGATTTAAAATTTTAACTAGTACCTATTATTAGAACCACGGTATTTAATATTTATTAAAATCCAATTAATCGAAGTATTTATTATAACCTATAATAAGTAATCTAAACCTCGCTAAATGACAACTTTCAATTAAGCTGTCAGAAATTTTTAATCGAATTTTTAGTTTTTTTTCAATTCCTCAATTCGGAAAATAGTCGTAATTAAGTATTTTTCATTACAGCTAAATCCGAATATGATGCCAAAAACGAGTTTGAACTCTTGACAGCTGTCATAAAACCTGTCAATAGAAATTCATATTTTGACAAATAAAACTTTTGGGGTTTTTTATATTTAAATACAAAATATATTAGTTTCGTCGTAAAAAAATTATGTAATTTTTGCTAAATGACACCTGTCAAATTTTTTTTAATACTTTAATACTGTCAATTACATCTCAATTAAATTTCCATTAAATTTTAAATGTTTTCGATTTCTGTAAGGAGAAATATTATTAATTTCGAAATAAATGTCGGTGTTTTGACATAAATGACAGGTATCAATAAATATTTTAAATTAAAAACAATATATTAGTGTCGTTTTATAACTAATAATTATTTTAAGTGTAAAATGATCTTATAAAAATATCATAGTTAAAAATGTCAATGTTTATATTGGTTTCTGAAATTAATATCCGTGAATATTTTTTTTTTACTATTTTTTATTAATAAACTTAAACACCATTTAATGTACACACGAGCGTTCCCTTACATCCTCAAGGTCTTTTTTACGATGATCATTAATAATTTGCAAAATGTATTGAAGCTGATTCTCACCTTTAGTAAATTTACATCTAAAATCTGGATCAGTTTGACCATTGCACGATCATTAATAACTTTCAAATTTTTGACGATAGCTTGGGCTGTCAAAAAACTTTCATTGTTTATCCATTCAGATGGTCGAATCTCAAAAAAGGTTGTCGCAAGATTGAATCTTTTGAAAAAAATCAATGACTGTGTTAACAAAAATCTATAAAGTGTTTATTTTCGAATTGATTTTAATTACTATATATCTTATTATTATTGTTGATAATAATATACATTCACATATTACATGAAATTTCAAAAACTATAAAGTTATGTTATTACTAATCTATAGGTTAGGTGTGTAGGAAACTAACTATTTTGCCTATCCTATAATACAAAAATAATATCTCGCTACATTCTTTAGCTTTTCAGCTATGATTTTTATATAGTTAATATGAATCTATACTCTATCCAACGAGAGAATGGACTTGCTTTGCGCATCGGCGACTAAAGAGGAGGGCCTCTGTAACGAGCTACGCAGGACCGTCATTCGGAAACTTATTTCACAACCGTAAACAACACAACTAAAATAACCGTACTTGCGAGACTACAAATACAAACTGTGAATAGGTAGGCAGTAGTAGGTACTTTATATAATTAGGTACCAGGTAGGTATCGGACCCAGGCGCCGGCCCTGGCTACCTGCTGAGCCAATTAAGACGTTGAGGGCGTTGAACTAATGTTCTAAGGTGCGGATATCTGACCAAAACAGACGAATTTTCGCTCGAGTGCAAGTCCATTCTCTCGTTGGATACAGTATAGTAATAGCTAATCTCTAATCTAACAAGTAACTAGTAATAAAACTAATAAGTAACGATACCCCATCAATCAAGTAGTGGGAAATATATTTTTTGATTTTTAATTAAAACAGGCAACTTCTTTTTTCATATATTATTTTGTATATTATGCTCACAGGCATGCCCATCGGTAAGCTTTTCGTATAGCTCCTATATGTCCGGCGCGGTTCCAGTGATGTAACGTCCACGATTCGCGCCCTTCAGCCCCTAATTGGTGAATGGTGTAAAAAAGTCACATGATTAATGATTAAGATTTCACTGTTTTCAGTTTAGATCACAGTTGTATTGTGCAGATACAAGATGCAATACCCGGTAGAGTATGTGGATTTAGTTTTTCGCTCGATTTTTCGCCTTTTCGTCTTGTTGGTCGTTATTGACGTGATTTGATTAGGTACCTACTTACCTTACATATTTAAATATTTCTTATCCTATTCGTAATATTCGTAATTTGTTGTTTTTTGCGATGTAAACAACGAAGTATTGGTTTTTCAAAAAATATTTAACAATCTAATAAAATTTATTTTGTTTATTCCAATTTGTTTATGCCATCAGTGATTCGTGCATAAATATTATTATTTCCAAAAGATCAAATTCCAAAAATCATTCTTGTGAGAACCTGTAATTTTGTGTAAATTTTGAAGTGCCAGGAAAACGCGTGACCTTGAAAATTTTAAAAAGTTTCGCCATTAAAACTTCGCAGACCAAACTTAATATCAAGATTAAATTTGTCTGCCCTACCTGATGCTTTAGTCACGAGCCGCCACTGTTCCACAATAATTAAGAAAACAAGTCATAAACAAAGATTTTACAACCCTCACTAATGATAAAACTGTGCCTACTAATTTGTATATGAATAGAACGCTTCAAGTGCGAGTGAAATGGAGCTACAGGGAACCTAAAGATGCAATATAGGCGGAGACGCGAGCTGCGAGTCAGGCAAATATCATGATACTAAGACTCAAAATATGCTGACGCGCATGCGATCCCCTATCTCTCGCCCTCTGCTGACGTCATTCCGTGACAAATTTCAAATATTCAAATTTGACACGTCTTTTAAATACATTATTTTAAAGTTTAAATACATTATTTTATAAGTTTAAGGCGGGGATTTAGTACAAAAAATTTAGCCTAGCCTGAGTCATCGAAACGGCGAATCGGTACGTTCCAGCAGGTGCTGGGACTCTATGAGACACCGTTCATAACTAATGTATTTTAGCCAAGCTACAAACATATTTCTTATTTACGGCGGCCGATGTTTTTTTACCAGGCCTCGCCAACTTTACAGGACCGGCTTCAATTTCTATATACAATGTTATAAGGAACGATTTTATTAATCTTACGACGCGACGGTCTACAAATCTACAAATGATATATAAATCATTTGTAGATTATCGAGAACAATAATATTTTTTTTCCTTAGTAGGTAATAATTTTCAGTTAGTAAACTTAAACAATATTATAATTACCAATCCTTTATTATAGAAGCAGATACGATTTAAAAATTCCATATAGTTTCTTCCTCAAAAGTTACCTTTTTGAGAATCAGATTACATAAAACATATGAAATGCGCCAAATAAGAAACTTATAAATAACATGGAATCATAAACAGTCTACTGTTTACAATTTCACGTTAACAATCCGATACCTTCAATCAACTACTATTTTCAGTAAAAATTATATTACTTACTGTATTTTTTTTTACTTTGGCGAGTCTTAAAACCCTAATTACTAAAATATATAGAAACTTGCATTGCTAATTACATTTTGAGTATATAAAAAATATATAAAAAAGTATGAAATACTATTGTATACAATATGCATGCAAAAAAGATAATAATATACTCGTACATTCATATAATTTCCGAGGTAATTTCATAAGGGCGCATTTACAGAACCAATAAAGACGGAGTCAGACAATAAATACCTACCCTTTGCCCTTCGTTTAGTAAGTAATGAATAGGTATTTTGTTGAGGATTTTTCGGTCCTTTATGATTTGAGGTAGTTTCACAGTGCATAGTTCTTTCATACCTGTTTTTCATTATTTGTGGTTTTTGGGGTTTTAGCCCAGCATTTATTGAATTTAGTACCTTACATATTTAAATATTTCTTATCCTATTCGTAATATTCGTAATTTGTTGTTTTTTGCGATGTAAACAACGAAGTATTGGTTTTTCAAAAAATATTTAACAATCTAATAAAATTTATTTTGTTTATTCCAATTTGTTTATGCCATCAGTGATTCGTGCATAAATATTATTATTTCCAAAAGATCAAATTCCAAAAATCATTCTTGTGAGAACCTGTAATTTTGTGTAAATTTTGAAGTGCCAGGAAAACGCGTGACCTTGAAAATTTTAAAAAGTTTCGCCATTAAAACTTCGCAGACCAAACTTAATATCAAGATTAAATTTGTCTGCCCTACCTGATGCTTTAGTCACGAGCCGCCACTGTTCCACAATAATTAAGAAAACAAGTCATAAACAAAGATTTTACAACCCTCACTAATGATAAAACTGTGCCTACTAATTTGTATATGAATAGAACGCTTCAAGTGCGAGTGAAATGGAGCTACGGGGAACCTAAAGATGCAATATAGGCGGAGACGCGAGCTGCGAGTCAGGCAAATATCATGATACTAAGACTCAAAATATGCTGACGCGCATGCGATCCCCTATCTCTCGCCCTCTGCTGACGTCATTCCGTGACAAATTTCAAATATTCAAATTTGACACGTCTTTTAAATACATTATTTTAAAGTTTAAATACATTATTTTATAAGTTTAAGGCGGGGATTTAGTACAAAAAATTTAGCCTAGCCTGAATCATCGAAACGGCGAATCGGTACGTTCCAGCAGGTGCTGGGACTCTATGAGACACCGTTCATAACTAATGTATTTTAGCCAAGCTACAAACATATTTCTTATTTACGGCGGCCGATGTTTTTTTACCAGGCCTCGCCAACTTTACAGGACCGGCTTCAATTTCTGTATACAATGTTATAAGGAACGATTTTATTAATCTTACGACGCGACGGTCTACAAATCTACAAATGATATATAAATCATTTGTAGATTATCGAGAACAATAATATTTTTTTTCCTTAGTAGGTAATAATTTTCAGTTAGTAAACTTAAACAATATTATAATTACCAATCCTTTATTATAGAAGCAGATACGATTTAAAAATTCCATATAGTTTCTTCCTCAAAAGTTACCTTTTTGAGAATCAGATTACATAAAACATATGAAATGCGCCAAATAAGAAACTTATAAATAACATGGAATCATAAACAGTCTACTGTTTACAATTTCACGTTAACAATCCGATACCTTCAATCAACTACTATTTTCAGTAAAAATTATATTACTTACTGTATTTTTTTTTACTTTGGCGAGTCTTAAAACCCTAATTACTAAAATATATAGAAACTTGCATTGCTAATTACATTTTGAGTATATAAAAAATATATAAAAAAGTATGAAATACTATTTATACAATATGCATGCAAAAAAGATAATAATATACTCGTACATTCATATAATTTCCGAGGTAATTTCATAAGGGCGCATTTACAGAACCAATAAAGACGGAGTCAGACAATAAATACCTACCCTTTGCCCTTCGTTTAGTAAGTAATGAATAGGTATTTTGTTGAGGATTTTTCGGTCCTTTATGATTTGAGGTAGTTTCACAGTGCATAGTTCTTTCATACCTGTTTTTCATTATTTGTGGTTTTTGGGGTTTTAGCCCAGCATTTATTGAATTTAGTACCTAGTGTTGGCGAATTAGTTCATGTGATTGAGACAACAAATTTTTTAGAGGGCTTATTTTTGTGATAGGGGAGTATTTTTTTCTATAGATATTTACATAATGAAAGCGTAGCGTTTAATCGTAATCGTCCGCGTGCAAGCCACAAAAATGTAAGAATTTTATTACATTTTGCCGCCGGGTGAAAAATAATAATTGTATGGATTAGAAATCACTAAAATTCAAATGACTGAAAGTCAATTCTGTAGTTTACCTATTTCAAACCTCAAACCAATTGCCGGATCGTAGTTAATTGTTTTGTTAAATTCAAAATAAAAAATGTTCCGAGTTTGGTTTCCGAAAAAAACAAGAATAGTGAAAATAAATACCTACATACACATTGTATAACTTAAAAATATTTTTTGTTTTTATTTCAATTATTAAAATCTTTTGGATATAATATGTAACTACAAAGTGGTAATTTAATATTTTATGTTTATATGAGATGGCAATTTAAAAAAATGTTTTTAGCCATCCTTGTTCCTCTAAGATCATTCTGTATTTGACCTTCCACCGCCAGGAGTCTAATCCTAGATTGTTGTCTCTTTGTTTTGGCTTAGTTAAATTTTTAAATGACTTTTTATAAGAGTTAAGCCAACTTACGTTAAAATACAAACTTTAAAAAAATATTATGTAAACCCTTACAACAAATAAAAACAGCTTCAAACATTTTGCTGAGCCAAAACAAAAAGATACAAATCTATGTTAAGACACCTGAAGATTTAAGGTCAAATACGAACTGGAAACAGGCAACGTACATATAACATATAATAGTATCACTTCCCCGAGTTCCATGCAATTTTGTAGATCAAAGTGATGCCGACAGCCGCCGAGAATAGAGCACGTGTTTACCTCGAAATTTACAGCTCAAACGATTTGTCTCATTAAATGACAAATAAAAAATACCTACTTATTTTTCTATTATCGGACTACCTCTGTAATAAGAACACTGTCAACGCTCCGAATCATAGATAAGACTAGTAATAACTCCAATAACACTAGTTCTAGTTAGCTTTCTTTCAGGGGGCGCGAGATATATTCTGCGTGGAGTGACTCTATACTCTGTTATATGTACGCTGATGGACCGTTAAGATTTAAATTTGCTGTTTCGATTAAAATAAAGCTAGAAAAAATTTATTAGATTTTCATGTTTTGAAACGAGTTCATAAGGAGGACATAAGGAACACATTTGATATTTTGTGGACTGTTTAGTACCAGAAATAATACTGAATAGAGGACCGCAAAAAAGGAAATGTCAAGAAAAAGGCAAAATAGGTATATATTTGATATGATAAAAAATTCGTGATATGCTAATCTACAAAAAACTGAGAAAGATTTTGAGTCTAATCAGACCGTAGCGTAAATGGCAAAATTCATCTTAGAGTCGCCATTTGGAATACCTACTTGATCTTACACAAAAAAATGGTGATGGTTTGAGTCGAATAAGAGAATAAGTGAGGAAAACGTCTATCATATTATTTAATCTGCCATTTTGAATATTTATTTTGGCAAAAAACTCGTGATATGCGACAAAATTCTCATGATACCGATTTTAAGTCGAATCGCACCATATATGGCAAAATTGTCCGCCATATTGAATATATATTTTGACAAAATATTCGTGATCAGCGCTTCAGAATTCGCAAGACACTGATTTTGAATTGATTCTGATGCTAAATGGCAAAAATGTCCGCCACCTTGAATATTTATCGGGACGAAAAATTCGTGATCAGGGACTTCAAAATTCCCGGGACACCGACTTTGAGTTGCTTCTGTTGATAACTGGCAAAAATGCCCGCCATCTTGAATATTTATTGAGACAAAAAATTCGTGATCAACGACCTCAAAATTCCCGACACACCGACTTTGAGTTGCTTCTGGTGATAACTGGCACACATGCCCGCCATCTTGAATATTTATTGGGACAAAAAATTCGTGATCAACGACTTCAAAATTCCCGGCACACCGACTTTGAGTTGCTTCTGGTGATAACTGGCAAAAATTGCCGCCATCTTGAATATTTATTAGGACAAAAAATTCGTGATCAACGACTTCAAAATTCCCGACACACCGACTTTGAGTTGCTTCTGGTGATAACTGGCACACATGCCCGCCATCTTGAATATTTATTGGGACAAAAAATTCGTGATCAACGACTTCAAAATTCCCGGCACACCGACTTTGAGTTGCTTCTGGTGATAACTGGCAAAAATTCCCGCCATCTTGAATATTTATTGGGACAAAAAATTCGTGATCAGCGATTTCAAAATTTCTGGGACACCGACTTTGAATCTTCTGATGATAAATGGTAAAAATGTCCGCCATCTTGAATATTTATTGGGACAAATAAATTGGTGTTCGGCGATCCCAAAACTCTCAAAACACCGATTTTAAGTCGATTGGGACTATAATAAACTGCAAAAATGTCCGCCATCTTGATTATTAATTTTGACAAAAAATACTACCCCAAGGGCACTGAGATATAGATATTAAGATATTACTTTTAAAAATTAATACCTTATTTATTATTAGTACTTTTTTTGCGTTTTCTAGTACCTGGAAGCATAAACTGTTTAGTTTCCATATTGGTATTAGAATTAGCCTTTATTAATTTCTGCTATTGAAAACTTATTTATTTTCAAGATTAAAATTTATATTTAGATTTTAGATGAAGGACCTGGTGAAGTCCGTTGAACAAAAAATAATTATTTGAAAAATAATGACATACCAAAGATATCATACCAATTTTATACATACCAATTATTAAATTTATTATAAATACCAAATATTAAACCACTATGCTTTATTTATCACACATTACTTATAAGCCAACTCTGTACTATCTGGTACTATGCTAGTCATGAATTCCACGTTCAAGGGTGGCGACGCCTGTGATAGGGTATCCAAACTAAATTCATTGAGAAGGTTCGCTGTGCTTCGACATCAGCTACCTACGGTCCCTGCACCCCACGGCCCCTTCGCCTAAGTTCGTATTTTCACAAGTTTAAACATCGAGAATATGTTAGATTTTACGTTAGCACACACCGTGAAGAATTATCAATAAATATTAATCTGAAAGTAAAACAGAAGTGTTCCCAAATGTTTAGGCTATCCCGTCCCTAATTTTTGTTATTGTGCCTAGCCTAGTTCCGTGGTAAATGCGACATATTGATACACCAACAGTAGGGTTAAAATTGAGGTACTTTAGCAGTTATTTATATTATTCTTCTGTACTTATGGGCATTGAAAATATCGCATGATATAGCGGGAACCATTGTGAATACGTTGATATATAATAATATGCGATTATGCCATTTGTCCTAGTGATATGTGTGCTTTTATGAACCTCTGTTACGCGGTAAAAATATACATATAAAATCCCCGCCTTAAATATGTTATTTTAATTATTTTGGTCATTTGTGATTGTGATAAACAATGGTTTACTGTGCAATGAAGGGTTGTACCAGTAACAATAATAAAAAGGTAAAAATTCTTCCAGTACATATCGATACTTTAGTTTCCAACTGCAGCAGAGATTTGCAAATTATGGGTGCAAAAGTGCATGATTTTAATATTAAAAATGTTAGAATTATATTATATTACATAATTATATTAATAAATAATTAAGAGTATGAAATATATACGTTATAAACGAAAATCTTAGCTAAAGGTTAAAGATGCCAAATAAAACTTAGGTTATGGTTATGTCAAAACTTATCTTTCGTGCAATTGTGTGTACATGCTAAATTGATGCCTGCTCTAAATAGTAAAAAAAACTGCACTATGTATGAATAATAATTATTGTACGAATTTAATCAGCAATATAAATTTAACACTAAAAAATCCAAACAAACAACATCCGACATCTGCAAAATCAGAACAGCAACACGACACAGGAATAAAATGAAAAATAACCGAAGCTAAATTGCCGCGTATGTTTAAAGGAAATGTGAATATTATTAGTGAATATTATTTTCTGACGGTTGATATTTAATTATATAAAATAAACTAATATATATTTATATCTATATTTTAGTAATTTTTATATATAAGGTATTTACCTGTTCACTTGCTTTAACTGTAAAGACCCCGTGCAGTTATAGAAAAGTAAAGGTCTAATGCCGTAATTACTAATAATTAATGTACAGGTTTTTCACAAACAATCCTTCTACTAAGTGCCATTCCAGTTCAAGGATTATAGACGTGGATAGTCATTGTCGTCATTGATTCCAGTTCGTGCCGTAGTAGACCTTTACCGGCAAAGTACCAGCTGCCAGCTCTCCGACACCAGCTATTTGCCAGTGTTCGGGGTACAGGCCCTTTAATGAGCGGGAATATCATGTTGGTTAGGTTGTCTTGTTCTTTTTTGTACCTACCTATACAGGGCATTTAATAACTTGGGAGATTATTTTTAATTCATGATAATATATTATGCTAAAAGTAAATGCTTTCCAAAAATAAACCTAATGAAAGTGCTTTAATAACCGAGAAAAATTAAAATATAAAATGTTTCTCAAGATCGTAAACACCCTGTATGCTTAAACAATTTTCAAAATAGTTATAACAGTCGAATATTATATCGCCATACATTTTGTCACGGGATGACGTCATGCGCATGTTTGTTCAAAACGCGTTTCCCAAGTGATCATATCTTGTACTCTTAGTATCATGGGCAAATATCATACTTTTAACATGTGATCACATTTAATTGCATATCTCGTTTACAAAACCTTCAAAATTTATATTTCTGTGCTAGGCGTGCTAGTATTCTACATAGACAAAGCAAACTTTTTTAAAGAATACATTTTTTTGGTATAACGCCGCATATCGATGTATCGGCAGGTTGAGCGGAAAGAAAGATGAAATTGATTTAAATTTTGCAGTGGTTCGAATCGAGATATCGAACACTTAAGTTATTTTTATCCGTAAAACCTCGTGCATTAAGCAATTTTTGATAATTCATAAAAATATTAATTCCACAAAGCTATTTACAAATTTGGCATCAAAAAATTGTTCACGTTCTCTTCTCTGTGGTATGCTAGATAACTCCAATTTTGATTATAGTGCCTTTCTGCACAGGCCGATTTTGGACAGCTTTTGAATTTTGAAATATCAAAATAGAAACTTTCGTTTGGTCAAAGTTTCAAGTTGTAACCCCGAGGCCCCCACAAAAGTCAATTTTAAGCGTCTTACGCACCGTGTATTACTCGACTATATAAACGATTCGTTTCAGAATATGTTCAAAAATACAAAGAGTAACTATCGTATTTAATTTATATTTGATTAATCCATTGCTATTAACCCAAGATTACTTCTGATGTAGTTAATTAAGTTTTAATAAGAATGGTAAATCTGAAAAAACCTCGAAGAAAAAATTAAAATTGAAGTTTCATATTATCAAAATCAATAAACTTTGATGTATGACTGGCAGTGTAATTACTGAGTTCGGTTCACTAAGAAATCTCCAGAGCGATTTTTCAAGTACATTTCAGAATTTCTGTTTTCATTTTCCAAGATTAACTGTCACCCTCTTTAATAGCAGAGTCGTCTTTAATAACAGAATTTCCATAGCCAACGTATAAACAAGACCTTCACTAGAGTACAGGCATCTCGCCCCAGGCCAAGTAAACCAATTTCAGCCAAGGAAAAAATTCGTAGGTATGAATTTGTTACCTACAATATACATGCTTTTAACTATTTTACCGTGTCAAATACAATCTAATTACATACACACCATCTCTCAGAAAATAGTGTCTAAATAGCTATAATAAAACTATTATATAATAACTACAAAATACACTGCGCAACTTATTTAACGCACAACCAAAAAGTTAACTCAAATTTGACGTTATGTATTTTCGACAATTTTTGTTCGTTTTGGTCGATTTTTTTTTCAAATTGTAGGTTTTTCTCTTAGAAATATCCGAAATTTCAAAACGTCCTGTGGGCTATACAAGGTATTGCAAGTTATTGCAATTATAGCCAATTTAAAGCCTCATGTTTTTTCTACATTTTATTTTTTTATTCATTTGTGTATCTCTGTTACTTCATAAAATATCCAATTTTTGAGTTGACGTAATTTTTATTAAATTTATTTACTTTCTTTTTTGTCAAGTGCTCATTATCTATTACTCATTATACTGGTTCAATGCCTCATTTTGCGTTCTGTTTTCCTTGATATCTTATAATTTATTGAATGATGCAAGGTGTTTTAGAAGAGAAAAAGGTCTTAAAAGGACAAAAACTCAAAAAACATACCTAGAAAAATGGATTGCTTTAATCAATAAAACAACGAATAACAGGAAACAAAACAAAAGTAAATAGAGAATTAGTACCTGGTGTTTCCACCCCTTCCGCGAATGACCTCCCGACATCTTTGGTTCATACTTAAAACCAAAGTTCTGATTAGGTTCTGATCTAGGCCATTCCATAATTCGACTAGGCGTCCTTCCAATTCTTGTAAATTTTGGGGTTGTCGTCTCTCACTTCGTAACCGCCGACCGATAAAATACCAAACATGTTCAATGGGGTTAAGGTCGGGGCTACGGGCTGGCCAGTCTATGTGACGAATTCCTACTTCTTCAAGATAATTTCTCACGAGAAGACTCGTGTGGGGACGCGCATTGTCTTGCATAAGTAAGAAAAATCGACCAAAACGAACAAAAATTGTCGAAAATACATAACGTCAAATTTGAGTTAACTTTTTGGTTGTGCGTTAAATAAGTTGCGCAGTGTATTAAAAAACCTCGCATTATATTAAATTTGTAATATATTAATGGTATGCGAATTTGGAATGATTTCAGGATTTATTGTTTCATAAACTATTCATAAATGCTCATTATATAACATATTTACAATAAATTAAAGGATTTGTTCCAGTGATCTCTTCATACAAGTTGTATCAGTCTCCATTGTAATCGATTGTGTATAATTTTGGTAGAAAAATACATGGTACTTCAAAATTCACCTACTTTATTACTAATAGCGTCCTGGAACTTACAATAAATCTAAGCTTCTTGAAATACGTCACTGAATTTCCCTTGTGGATCCACAGAAATAGATACGCAACAGCTAACTTGTGATTTGGTTATTCTGCTGTTTTGAATTGCTAAACCATGTCGTTGTTGCCGCCGCTAAGACGCCATGATCTGGAGGGCAGCTTTTCAACATATTCCTTTGTATGGTGATGAGGTGGATGTGTACAGACAATAATTAAACAGTACGAATAGATTACGACGATAAAAATGCTGAATTAATATTTATAGAAATAGGAGTTCAAGGTCACAGTTCAGATAAGAAACTCGGCCAGGGGAATTTTCCGGGAAAATTTGCAATGTGCAATTGCATATAGTCTTTGATTAATTTCCGGTCACACCGGAAGTTACGGGAAGTTGAAGATATTTTATGAATATAGCTATGTAACATATCTCATATACGGTACCAAATTTGAAAAAATAATATTACTGACTGTTTTATTTTAGATACAAAGTGCAAAATTGGAAGTATGACTTTAAGTTAGAAGTGAATGGATCGCAGAGAATAGTCGGTAACAAAAAATCACATCAGAAAAATCACAGCTTGACAATGATCGGCTTGATCTACTCCTACTTAAAATTTTGTATAAAAATACTTGGACGCCTGGTCAAGAGTACTTAAATAGTACAGAAGACCGCAGGAATGATCAGCCAATAATTATCAGCTGTTATGATATTCACACAGCACACAAAACTACAAACAACTTAAAATTCCTTTACACACCATTAAAAGACAAAAATCCACTTGAATAAACTACACACTGTATATATGAAATTCCATGTAAACAATATGATGAAGTCTACATTGGTCAAACAATGCAACTCCTTGCAGAACGTTTAAAAGGTCACAAATATTCAGCTAATATTACAGCTCTAAAAAAACATTCTTATGAAACAGGTCATCAATTTAACTACGAAAATACTAAAGTTATAAATAAAGAACAAAATTATAAAACACGCCTAATTATGGAATCCATTTATATTCAAAAAAATCCTAATGCATGTAATAACAAGAAAGATACAGAACATCTTTCTACAATCTACAATCTGTTAATATAAAAGTATTAAATAAATTAACAAAAAACATTCTCTCTATATATAAACTTATATACGTAAATACATACCTACTTACTATAAATATACATTTACATAATATTAACATAACCAAAATTAGAATAACAATGAAATATAAAATAGCCTAAGTTCGTAGGGTTTCTTGGCTGTTCTTCCCTATGATACTAATCGAACAGTCTAGTAACCTTAAAAATTAATTAAAACTGTCATTTTTGCCTGTGTCAAATATGTCACAAAATAAAATACTCTTTTGAAAAAGGCCCAAGAAAGGGACCGACACGTCAAGTAACCTAATCAGTCGTTTTATTGCTACTATCCCAAGATAAACCCCCCAAAAAAATATATAAAGATAGCAAAGAAATTAGAAGATACATATATTAATAATGATAAAATATTTCAGACGATACCTGGTAATTAAGAATCACTACACTAAAACACCGAAGACATATCTTCGCGAACGTAAGCCACGGCCAACAGGCTCAAGCAAGCAGGTCGGCAGAAAGAGAATGATTTTTGCGGATATCGCGTATAAATGTGCTTGCTGGGAGCACGCGACATTTAGCGGGACGGAAAGGTAGGAATAACGGTAGATGGTGAGTCGCGGTAAATTTCTACAAGTTCACGCGGTTTTATTTCAAATATTTGAAATAGGAATTCAAACGTTAGCCATAAAACGGAACGGAATTTATTTACGGTACAAGACTTGGAAAAATATTTTTTTTTTGGTTATTAACAGTAATATCATTGTCGATATTCTCTGAATTAGACACCGATTGGCACCTGACCTGATAATTGTATCATCCACCTCCTCGCCAGGCCTGACCTGTTTCTGTTTCGTAATTTTGTTAGCATCTTTTTTCTTGTTAGTTATGTTCTCAGCAACGTAACTTTCTGCTATGGTTGACGACTTCCATCCGCAATGCCTTTTTATTGCTAAGACTTCTTCTCCTATGTTTGCCAATAGTGCAGCTGACGTTCTTCGAAATGAATGACCAGCACAATGTTTCTGGATGTAACATATTGAGAAACGAGCTATTTTCCTCAAAGTTTTTAGAAAAGAAAGAATAGAAAAAGCAAAAAAATTGTTTTATTAAATAATAAGTACCCTTATTCTCTAATCAACAAAATTTTCAAAAACCGTTTTCACAAATACCACAATTAATTCTTAACTAACACTAATCAATACAACTAATGCTCATAAAACATAATATATATTTTTTTACCATATATACCAGTATCACAAAGTATCTCAATCATTTTAAAAACATATGATATTCACACAGCACATAAAAATACAAACAACAAACAACTTAAAATTGCTTTACGCAACATTAAAAATCCACTGGATAGGGCTGGAACCTTATATGTAACTATAACACTCGGAGTAGTTTCCACAAACACCAAAAGACTTTCACTTCGCTCGACGCGCGTTTCGCCAACCAAGTTGGCATCATCCGGAGACGATTAAAACTCAGTTTTAATCGTCGAGTTGGCGAAACGCGCGTCGAGCGAAGTGAAAGTGTTTTGGTGTTCGTGGAAACTACTCCGAGTGTTACAGTTACATCAAAGGTTCCAGCCCTATCCAGTACACACTATATGTATATACGAAAAAACTACACATTGTATATACGGAATTCCAAGTAAACAATGTAAATACAAAATAAGTCTACATTGGTCAAACAATGCAACTTCTAGAAGAACGTTTAAAAGGACACAAATATTCAGATAATTATTATTTAGAGCTGTGCTCTATAAAAACATTCTAACGAAACATGTCATAACTTTAACTACGGAAATACTAAAGTTCTTAATAGAGAACAAAATTATAAAACACGCCAAATTATGGCGTCAATTTATATTCGAAAAAATCCTAATACATGTAATAACAAGAAAAGATACAGAACATCTGCAATCTACAATTTGTTAATATAAAAATATTAAACAGATTAACAAAAAACATTATCTTTATATATAAACATATATAGTTACATACATATCTACTTACTATAAATATACATCTACATAATATTAACATAACTAAAATATTATAATATAATAAAATATAAAATATGCCTAAATTCGTAGGGTTTCTTGACTGCTCTTCCCTATGATACTAATTAAACAGTCTAGTAACCTTAAACATTAATTAAAACTGTCATTTTTATGTCAATTATGTCATAAAATAAAATCAACTTTTGAAAAAGGCCCAAAAAGGGACCAAAATATAGACCAACTATATACTTTACATAGAAAGAAATACTAGTAAGCGATCTTATAATAATAGTAACAATATTAATAGGAATGCACAGAATAGTTAAAATTTCTATAGAAACAATTATAGAAGTCAAAATAATGATATCAATCAAAATAGAAATAATAGATCTTATGACAATAGCATAATAACAGACAAAATAGTTAAAATTTTAACAACAACCGTAATAACAGATACAATAATAATAATAATGTATAAAATAGAAATCAAAATAGCAACAATAATCAGAGACATTATAGCAATGAGAGAGGCAAAAATGACGAGCGGCAACAGCCTCGCTCGTCAGTTCTGTAAAAGTTAATAAGTAAAAAGTTAATATAATTTGATATAATCAATATAAATTTTTGCTAAGTAAGCAGTGATACTATTACATATGGTTTTGAAGCAGTGAAACTGCATATATAAGTGTTTTTCGTCGATTTTACAAGTGTAAAAGGAAGAAGCTTGGTAGCTTCCCAGCCCCGTGAAGGCAAATTGCAGTTATAATACCAACCATGAATATGATAGAAACTTCCGCAGTGAAAATATCAAGTGAGAGCACTTTGGAGACAGTAGCAAGTAAGAAATTTAGGGATAAATAAAGCCCAAGTCGTAGAAACAGGTACGAGCGAATGCAGTCTGCATTCCAGAGGTAGTGCAGCGATATCCCGCTAGATGGCACCACCACCAGAGCCCAGCAGCGAAGTTCACTATTTCGCGCATAGTGTAATCTAAAGTGGCAGGTTTTGTAAAAGTACATAGAAAAGGGATTAACATATTTCTAACAAGGTAATAAACAATCTAATTTTGCTAATTTTAAGGAATATTGTTCCAGAGGACGGACTATGTCCTCATGTAATTAGATTTTAAGTAAATACAGTAAATCTTGTTTCTTGTACTGCAACTTTCAAGTGAATAATTTAAATACTAAACAATATAACTACTAGAATTTTGAGCTTCACATGAATTTAACATGTTAATAAAATTTACGTATAATTTAGATTCAATAATAATGAATAGTTAACTTCCAATATCAACAAAGTCATTTAAAGCAATTTATCAACAACAAATAAGCCTAATTGGACGTCCTTTGAGGCAAGAGTGCTTAGAGCTCTAAAATGATCCTTCACTTAAAATAAAAGTTTATGTTCATAGAACTGACGTCCATAAATAAAATAAGAAGGATTTATCATTCAAGTAGTATGAGTAAATATCCAATAAGCAAACTAAACATTATTTCTCTATCATAATATTTCTTCTATCCGTGTGTTATCATTGAACTCCACCTAAACGGCTGGACTGATTCTTATGATTATTAAGTTGATTCAAGAATGGTTTTCAGGTAAACCGATTTGATCCGATAGAAAATATATTTTTAATTAACTTAAATATCTATAAATTAGGATTGTGATTGGTGAATTTGCCATTTCTTCTGGTATATCTGTTTAGTTCCCCGATATATCTTAGAAATCTAAGGTACAATGCCAGTAAAACTAAAATTCCTCTTGAAAACACCCCTTTTCCAATAAAAAAATTTTTAAAATCGGTTCGGTTAACGAACATACAAAAAAAAGCATACAGTCGAATTGAGAACCTCCACCTTTTATGAATTCGGTTGAAACGAGGCGTCCTTCGTCACCGCTTCTATAGAGTTGATAACAACATAACATATTATCAGTAACACGCGCAATTTTAATATTATTCAATAAATTATTTAGAAATTATTTCTCTCATCTCTAAGAACAGTTGAATCTTTCTCAAACTATTGACTCATAATATCCACGTAAATATCGTGGAGTAAATTATTTTATCAATCTAAATTATGGCCATTAAATTTTGAAATTTGAAATAATCCTCATTGTCTGTAAAGATAATTGCAAGAAAAATGTATTTATCAATAATGTACAACAGTTATTTGTCATAAAATATTACCTAGATGTGAACAATCTTTATCGTAAACTCATCTGCAACTTCCCTTGAGTAGCATGAATAATTTATATATGTATCGTGTCGCTTTTGTATATACTTCACCGTGCATTAAAATCTGCTGCCCCGCACGAAATTCAGCAAAACAAGTTCATAAATTTCAAAATGTACTTAACTATGTTCGAAACAGCGATCCCAGAATGAGACGTGGCGTTATTGTATCCTAGTCGAATGAAATACAGGTAAATAACACGCCAACCGATATTTTGTTCCTCCTAAATTTTACCCTTATAGAGGCGTAACTCAAAAGTGGGTTAATAGAAAATGACACGTAAATTACGTTCACAAGCTTCGTTACTCTCTGCTGTGGCAGACTTCATATTACAAATTCACCCGCAATATAGCGTCAGATAGCAACTCAACGTATATGCGCCTAATCGAAAAAGCATCAATGGAAACAGGGGATTCAAATGGAATAATGGGAAAGAGGAATTTTTAAATGAGATTTTAGCATCGATAAAGTGTTCTTTTATATTTTACTTCGGAGAAATGTATGTGCACAGTGACCAATGCTAATTTTAGTAGTAGCATCTACTAGCAGCCCCAGTCCACCAGAGATGTCGAAAAGGCCTAGAAAACCATCACAAAGATAAAGTAAGGTACCTACTTTTCTGATCAGGTCATAATTTAATAGCTAGCAAAGTGAAAATTCCAAGAATTGAAAGTAAAATATTTCTATAAAAGTACTTACCAGCATTATTATCCTATAAATAAGAGCTTAAATCAATTGATATTTCCATAAAATCTTCACCAGCATTTACAAAATTTAGAGAGGAAGCCAAGTTTCTTAAATTAATCTATATTATAAATTACATAGATCTATTATATTATCGGCTTTGCATATCTTTAGGCTTAAGAAATATACAACCAGTTACATCTCCATGTGTATTGTGGTATGCCTACACTACATCAATAGAGCCTTGTAATGTAAACATAAATTTAAAAGTAATAAGAGATAAAGACATTGCATATATATGTAACGTAATTCTTATTAATGTTTGTCACTTTTGACACTTTATTTTACTTATTATTAAAACCTAAATATCTAATCTAAATTTTGATATTTAGAATGATAAATAGTAAAATTTAAATTAGTTATAAAAGTTGTTAAGTAAAATAAACTGTCAAAATGACAAATATTAATAAGAATTACGTAGAATTACATACTTTTTACACTGGTGTCAGATTTTGAATAAACCAATCGCTACATGGGTTTTGCTGTTTTGTAACTGAAAAAAAATTGTAGTTTTTGAAAACTAAAATATCGAACTTTTGCACAATATTAGTTTCGATGTTTTAGGGAAAAAAAAATTAAAATAAATCATTCCAGGGTACTTGCTTTGTCCAGATTCCAGGGTACTTGCTTTGTCCCTTCCCTATTGTATCCTTCCCATGGGCGCCAGTTCTATGAACACTTATTTGTAGTTGGAGAAGGTTCACTGATACGCACTGATACGAGTTCTCTATGGTCAATAAGAGGAGGTTCAATTAGGCCTCTATTTATTTTATAATATTTTAACTTGAAATTATTTTAAAATGGTCAATGGATCTATGATACTTCTTACTTTGTTTTGTCAAATAGATTGAAATTTAAGAATATTTATTAATTATAGATTTTCAAGCAGAAGCTGTATAGGAATAATTTTATTTTTATATAGATGGTATGGAAGATGGTATAGATGGAAGTATGATTATCACTATGACAATTGCATTGCACAAATACGAAATTTATATATATGCAAGTTATAGTGCAAATGGAAGTAGAAATTTTAATGCGAATTATAATGCGAAATAGTAAAAATGAAATTTTTTAACCCTTATAACTATCCTACGCCAAAATCTACGTAACTTATTCTAATAACATGGGACTAAGCCTCTGGAACAAAGTTTACTTAAAATTAAATATGTTTTAGATGATCATTACCTTGTAAAGTTTTATATTAATCCATTTTGCTTTCGAATCACAACACTAGTCACTCTTTTTACAAAACTAGTTTGTTTACATTGATGCTGGAGTCTGCTGCGACTGGAACGTTGCTAGACTTAGAATGCGGCTAACTTCTTTTATACGTTTGCTGCCATCTACAGGAAACTGCCGTACTCTGGAATGCTGCTATACTTATTGAATTTAATTTACTTATAACTATTAAATTTCCACAATATTATAATCGAAACTTAACGAGCTGTTGGTACCTCGAACGCTATAGCTGAACTCTTCTGCGTTATTATCCGTAACCACGGATATGCTACCAAATTAAACAGTTGAACTTTCTTGGATACTAAAGTCTGGCTTTTTGTTGTTAAATAATCTGACCAATCAGATGAATGGCTATTATTATATTTATTTAGCTTTACGTTTAAACTCTATAATTTATAATATATATGGTATAAGTTTACATATGAACTAGGAAATAATGGAAAACTTCCATTTTTAGATGTATTAGTAATTAAAAATAGTGACAATAGGTTAGAATTTGATATATATAGAAAAGATACCAGTACGATCAGATATATCCCTAATGACTCTCACCACTGTTATCAACATAAAATGGCAAGTTTTAATTTTCTTGTCCATCGTTTACTAAGTTTCCCTCTACGAAATGAGAGGTTTAAAAAAGAAAAAGTATTAATTAAAGATATAGCTGTGAGTAATGGTTATCCTAGAGATATAGTTGAAAAACTAGTTAGGAAGCATAAATTTAAGGACACATTTCGTAATTCTACGACCTTTCAAAAGGATATAGAGGCTCCAAAATATGTATCCATCCCGTACGAACCCCGGTTTACTCGTGGTTTGAGTAAGGTTTTCAAAAACGTGGGTATAACAGCGATTCATTCGTCGAGCAACAAATTATAACAACTTTTAGACAATCCAAAGGATAAAATTGTTCCAAATGAAAGGTCTGGGATTTACGAAATTAGTTGTAATGATTGTGATCGAAAATATGTTGGTCAAACGAGACGATCAATTAACACCAGATTTAAAGAGGATATGGCTCATCTAAAATATGGAAGAACAGTGTTCTTCTAGTCTAGTGTTGCACAACATGCTTTTGACAACAATCATAGAATAGATATTAGTAATTTAAGATTAGTTAGAAATGTGACCAATAATAGACAGTTGGATGCATTTGAGAGCATAGAAATTGTAAAATGTAATAGTAGTATGAATAGCGACAAGGGACCTATACCGCCCGCTTTACGCGTTGCTTAGCAACCGATGATTGAACCGTGATTAGTCACGCGTAAATTTCACGGTGATATCATACCGTAGCCCGCTTTTCGCGTTGCTTAGCAACCGATCATTGAAGCGTGATTAGTCACGCGTAAATTTCACGTTGATATAATTAGTGACGTCACCATGAAAATAGTATAAATATGATAGATTTTGTAGTTTAAGATTAGTTTTAATCGTCTCCGGATGATGCCAACTTGGTTGGCTAAACGCGCGTCAAGCGAAGTGAAAGTGTTTTGGTGTTTGTGGAAACTACTCCGAGTGTTACAGTTACATCAAAGGTTCCAGCCCTATCCAGTTCTAAATTTTAAATAAGCGTCATTCCTACATTGTAGTTCTTCGACAGTTATGTTCTCGAACCCCGTTTTTATGACGATGCTTTCGTATTAGTCTTTTAATATAAACATAGTTTATGTATGCTTGATATTAGATGAATTTTGTTGCGACTTGTCTATTGCAAAATATAGTATTATGCTAAATATAGAATTTTGCGCCGTTAAATAACTTAGATACGATATAGATTGATCATAAATTTTATATTAATTCATAATTTGGTATATTTACCATGTTTAACCATTTATTAAGGCTCTAGATATTCATATCTAGAGCCTTCTCTAGTTAGTAATATCTAGTTTATCTCAATATATATATATATATATATATATATATATATATATATATATATATATATATATATATATATATATATATATATATATATATATATATATATATATATATATATATATATATATATATATATATATATATATATTACAGCTCTAAAAAACATTCTAATGAAACAGGTCATCAATTTAACTACGAAAATACCTACTAAAGTTATTAATAAAGAACAAAATTATAAAACACGCCTAATTATGGAATCAATTTATATCAAAAAAATCCTAATGCATGTAATAACAAGAAAGATACAGAACATCTTTCTACAATCTACAATTTGTTAATATAAAAGTATTAAATAAATTAACAAAAAGCATTATCTCTATATATAAACTTATATACGTACATACATACCTACTTACTATAAATATACATCTACATATTATTAACATAACCAGAATAATAATGAAATATAAAATAGCCTAAGTTCGTAGGATATCTTGGCTGTTCTTCCCTATGATACTAATCGAACAGTCTAGGATACTAATCGAACTATCGAACATAAAAAGTGGCGCACCTAGATTTTATCCCAAATTTGATGTTCAATAACTTTTAAACTAGCCTATAGATTTTGATAATTTCTTTTTTGTTTGAAAGAGCGATTCTTGCGGATGACTATTTTGTAATTGGCTTTCCATAAAAAATGTATTTTTTAATATGTACAGCCTTTAAAAACCGATTATGATTTTGACACGAAATTTGAATGTCGCTGTGGAGTGAAATTTTACTTGTATTAAATTCTTAGCTTAGTCACGGTGTTTACCATTCTTTTTTCAATATTCTCTTTTTTGAATAACCTCTCTTGCCCCCTCGGTGTTATTGAGTTTGATATTTAACAACGAGGCTATGGTAACGGTTAACACTGAAACTTCAAAAGATTCAGTTGAAATTCTCGTGAAAGAAAAATTCAGTTAACGTTCTAAAAGAAAATGTCAGTGCAAATTAGTCCAATTCAAGTAGCTAGAGTTGTGGCTTTGGTAGAAGATGGAAGGAGTCAAAGATATGCAGCTCGAATTGTTGGTCTACCAGAAACAACTGTCCGAAGAGCAATCCAGCGCTACCAAGAAACGGGCCAATACAGCAGACGTCCAGGTTTGGGTAGCTCCAGGATTATGCAAAATATTGACGATCGATTTATTGGTCAGCAAATATCGAGGAATCCCTATCAAACAGCTGTGATCACAAACCGAAATTTAAGAAACGTACGAGGAACAGTTGTGTCAGATCGAACAATTTGAGATTCAGGAGTTTCGGTTTTATCGCAAGAAGACCTGCTATTGGAATGCGATTACTTCGACGACATCGAGTAGCTCGTTTGGATTTTGATCGAATTCATCTTGTTTGGAATGAGTTGCAATGGTCTCAAGTTTTATTCACTGACGAATCAAGATTCATGTTGAGATCAGTAGACGGGCGACGGAGGGTTTGGAGAAGGCGTGGGGAATGATACGATGATGGTATGTTCAGTGAATGGTAGAGTTTTGGCGGTGGTTCACTAATGGTATGGGGTGGAATTACCAGCGATGCTCGTACAGAATTATTTGTGCTTCCACCACGGCAATCTCTAAATACAGTTAGATACATAGAGATCTTGAATGAACATGTCCCATTTGCACCTTACATTGGCGAAGAATTCCTCTTAATGCAAGATAATGCACGACCGCATACAGCAGTGATGATAACACAATTTTTAAACGATGTCGGAATTAATCGTATGACGTGGCCCGCTAAAAGCCCTGATATGAATCCCATTGAGCATTTATAGGATGAATTGGGACAACTTGTTAGTAGACGGAACCCAGAGAATCTGAATGAATTGAGGATTGCTCTTACAGAAGAATGGGACAATATCCCTCAAATTACTATCACAAATTTGATTGAAAGCATGCCTAGACGTATGGAAGCTGTTATAGCAGCCAGAGGAATAAATACTCGTTATTAGTTAGTTTGTTGTTCAGTTATTTTTTAAGTTTATTATTTTGATCATTAATAATTACAGTCGTTTTACTAAAATGTCGAATAATTCTTTGTTTGTTATTTCTTTTTGATGTTGTTTGTACTTGTAAGTAACAATTATTTCAGCGTCCGTAATCGAAAACGCTAAACATTTCTTAAACGATGAACTTTTTAGACATTTTCAACTCCACGGCCAACAAGGATGTTGAATATCAAACTTAATAACACCGTTTCATCTAAAATGTCGCATCTTCATTGCTGAAGGGGCTAGAGAGGTGTTCAAAAAAGAGAATATTGAAAAAACTGGTTTAAAAGTTATTGAACATCAAATTTGGGACAAAATCTAGGTGCGCCCCTTTTTATGTCCGTCAGTGTATATATATATATATATATATATATATATATATATATATATGTATATATATATATATATATATATATATATATATATATATATATATATATATATATATATATATATATATATATATATATATATATATATATATATATATATATATATAATTATTGTGTGAATAGACAATCCTAGGTATATCAAAACTATTTTTTCAGATTGTTCGGATTATTTTGTGTTTGTGATTCCTTAGTTTCATATTTTTAGAAGGAAAAAATTCGTTTCCACCCCTGAAAAACTACCTCTGAGCACCATAGAATTTTTTATATATTTTTCTCAGATTTTTCGGATTTTTTCAAGTTGCTTCGCTTAGTTTCGTATTTTTCGAAGAAGAAAACTTATTTTAACCCCCTGAAAAACTACCCCTGGACACCATAGATTTCTTTCACCATTCTATGGTGTATTCCCCGGATTGCTTTGAGTTGTTTGTCTCAGTCTCATATTTTTCGAAGGAAAACTCATTTCCATCCCCTCGAAAACTACAGGGGTAGTTTTCGAGTTTTCGAGGGCACAGGGGTGCCATAAAAGATTTATCTAATTTTTCAAGATGCTGCGCATAGTTTCACGATTTTCGAAGTAGAAAACTTATATTCCGATATTTTTCGAAGGAAAACGTTCATTTCTACCCTCTCAAAAATGACCCCTGCGACCCATAGATTTTTTTGACTATTTTTCACATGTTCGCTGGACTATTTGTAGACAAATCAAGAAGTTTCAGATTTTTGTTCTTCTGGAACTTGAATGTTGACCACTGGTCGCCTCCGCCACCATATTCAGGCAAATTTTAATTTTTAATTCTCAGGATTTATATACTTACGCCTCCAGCGGATAAATATAATCAAAATGCTCTGTTAAACTATTATTCAATCTATTAAGTTGTTCTACATTCGATCACTATTTATTTAATTGAGAAACAATAAAATAAAATTAAAGAGGATCTGAAGGGTCAATTAAACATGATTGAGCCTCCATTGTCGCCATTGTCGTCAGTGTCACAGCATACGTATGTGCTAGAAGGAAATGTTATTGTGTATAATATATGACATATCTTGCAATGGCTCGTGGTTAATCTGTTGCTGACTATATGACTATATATTTCACTAAATTTCTTGTTTATTATACAGGAGAGAGCTGCTTTATGCTTAAAACTTGTTTGCGAATATAATGTTCGCCTAAAAACCCTCGCAGTAAACCGATGCACTTTAGAAATGTTTCCAAATTATGCCCCAGGGAAAAGTTAAACTGCTCCATTATTACTCAGTCCAGCAGTTAGCGACTTCGGAGCAATTATTTTAAAACACTGTTTCCGATTTCTAAGATCCAGTCCTTATTCACTTTTCGTATAACTTTGGTATTCCTAATTCTCAACTCATATAATTTCAAAATTCTCAGCTGTAAAGTGAAGTTAAAATATACTTTTACATTATGTATTAAGTATACAACATGTATACCTACACGTCATGGAAAACATCTATAAGGAATGGAGGTAAATTATATTATGTATGTTAAACTAGCTGCTTTTATAATGTATAGAATATAATGTATATGATATACTATATAATGTAAAGTATGCCATAATGTTACATGTATGTAGGTACACTCATATATGTAGACCTTGTTGATTTATGCAAATAATATTCGACATGTTTACTTGATTCACATTAAGAACAACTGTAGTATTTCCTAACATTCGAATCAACAAGCATCGCATATTCATACAGAACACTGATTTTCTTGTGTTTATCTTTGGGTTCTACAGTAATTTAACTGCTTAGTTGAAAATTACCGGCTGTTATATTTTCTGGTTCAACGAACCGATATCTCTGCTATATTAAAAATCAAGAGCATCCAGATAGATGTATAGTATTATCCATTAATAAATCAAAAATTTACAACAATAAGTACAAAAACATGATAATGTATCTAGTACCCAAGCAGAGAACAATGAATCTTGTTGAAAAACAATTTATTGATTAGCAACCAAGGAAATTTGAAGCGTAGAGCATGGTGAAATTTGTTGCGAACTCCTCTATCAAAAATAGTAATTAAAATCGTTTGAATTTAAATTCAATTACTTACGTGAAATGAAAAAGAGTTAAGGAAAGCCTTGAAACAAGTTTCTTACAAGCAGTTCCAGAATTGTTCCTGATATATCTTGTAGTAATTCAGTAGCGTTTACCCAAGTTCCAGCACCTATAAAGCATCTTTAAAGGATTGGAAAATGCTACAATAACGCAAAACTACGTAACAAGGTACCTTTCCACTTTAATAAAGCTAGCTTATTAAAAAAAATAATTCGTTCAAATTTGCAGGAAATTATTTATGGTAAGTACTTATTATCATTTGTTGAAAGTTTGCTATATTTAACACGATGAGTGACACATCATCCAGTATACTGGACGATGGGATTCTTTAAATATAGCCCGCGTCAAGGTAACTGGACGGCTCTATATGGAGCTTCTATAAGCATTGATGTACTTTGGGCCACAGAATTCGATTGAAAATATTACTACGGGCTATAGTTTAGAATTAAAATTATCGTTTTACTTATCTTGATCAGATGATGGCCTATTACTCTACACATAAGGATACCTTTCATTCTTTAGAACCGAATCCTTGAACTGAAAAGGACAAAAACACAATGAAATGATGCCGTCAATGTACAATAAAAAAGGAAAAGAAGAAAACAAGATATTATTGCCCAGTGTGTCCAGAAAAACTAGGTGTATTCCCTTGCTTCAAAGACTGGCATGCATTTTTTTTTTAGAAAGTATCAGTGTATTCTTGTTCCATGTTCAATAAACTAAAACCATAGTTCAATAAACTAAAACCATAGTTCCTTCTCTTCGTTAGAAAAATAAGAATCTGGTATACTTTTTACATACGTTCAGTTTACTGGACAGCGGGCTCTATAAAGTAAAACAGCTTGAATAGCCCGATGTTTAGTTAACTGAACATCTTTCAATAACCTTGACCACTGTCAAATTATATTTTCAAGGCTAAATCAACAAAAGGTTTTGGCGGTAGGTTTTCCCAAATTTCTTGTGGTACTCAACGTGTTAAGATAAAATACAGCAAACTTTCAACAAATGATAATAAGTACTTACCATAAATAATTTTATGCAAATTTGAGCTCCATATATTGACAATAACCATATAATCAATTTTATTGATCATATAACGTTTCAGAGGGGCCAGATTTGATTAATATCTAATACATTCTTTAATTTTTTTATAGAAAACATGTAAAACAGCAATGTGTAATAAGGGTTGTCGATATTCACTAATCATATAATACATTGGTATTGCATATTAAAATGAAATAAGATACGTAGCTGTTTTCAATTAAATATTTCTAATTTGTTAATCTGTATTATATCTTTGTATATTATAATATCTTTGTGTAAGGCCGTGTTTTTCTAATTCTCTTTATAAAAATACTGTTGTTTTATAATCTTTCATGATAATTCCTAGTGCTCTTTAAAAATATTGTGTTTTTTAATCTTTTATGATACTACTTCTTACTTTCCTACCTACTTCTTAATTTCTAAAATTTATAATAAATTTGTAGTGTGTAACATCAAAATATGAGACTAAAAAATTTTCAAAGGATACCCACAAGTGCCGCAATGCAAAATTTTAACACAAAACCCATCAAAATAGTACACTAAATTAAAGAATAACTGTATTACTACTATTTCAAAAATTATTTTTGACCCCACTTTACCACACGAGTTCGAATGTTGGATGGATTCAAGTGAATGCCAATGATGCTGATGAATAGGAAACATTCTTATTCTGCATCACATTCACCATCCAATTGTTTCATGATATTATGACGAAGTATGAAAGGTATATAGTGTGATCAATATTTTGTTATACTACATGATAATGTCATAATGTGATGGCCAATGTATGTAAAATATTTTTTCCCTTGAGGGTTTTTTGCGAATTGTTTTTACATCTCATATTTCGATGTTACAAACAGTAAAGAGTTTAAGATTTTAAGGGTAAGATTTGGACACAAGGTATAATAAACAATTATGTAATACATTAAAATATTTAGCCGTTCGATAAATGAACATTTTTTTTTCTAAATTAACATAAAATATAACAAAAAACTTCTCTCAACTCAGTCTGTCAACAAATTCTCTCAGTATAAAATATTACCACCCCAATATCATTACAGTTAAATGCACAGTTTTATACTGATAGTTCCCCTAAAACCCTAAGCCAATTCTATTACTTCCGTAATACCCCACACTTCAGTTGTATCGTATCTATAAAGGCCATCCTTTGTTATTTTGTACATAACCCTAAACATTTTTTGTTGATATTTTGTTATTCTAGTGCCTCGAATTCAATCTCCATGAAATTGTGTTTCATATCGCAGCAATACGTGATAAAACGCAAGAAATTTATTACATTTCGTATAAAATAAATTGTTTTGGTTACATGAAGTTTTGTTTCTTTCTAAAGTAGAGTGCGACACGGATAAGTTTGGGATAGCATGGCTCACGCTTATACCAGAGGGTGCCTAGCAACATGCGAAATTAAATAAAGAAATTATCGATCAACATTAAACTGTAGTGTTGTGAAAAAGCAACAAAACCAAAACCGTGCTCGACCCTGCAGTTGTTCAACGGATAAAGTCGGCACGTGTCGCGGAATGTAAAGGCGGTGTTCTTTGTTTCTTATATACCCGAGATGTACTGTACTCCGCTTTTGTTTAATGAAACCATTTCATTTTCATAACTGCGGATTGTAGAATAAATACGTAATATTGAAGATTTAATTTTCCAACTTTATTATTAATCCAGATATTTGTTCACAAAAGTTATTAAATTCGGTAGGTACGTACCTACTCAAATAAAGAACTTGAAAATCTAATTAAAAATACCGAAATACTGACTTACAAATGCTGTTGATGTTGAAGTAACTGTAATTTCCCCCGTACTCGTTGTATTATTACGAACTACAACTCGGTATTAATTAGCAGTCGAGTTTCAGATTTGGATTATTGTATTCGCATATTTTCCACTTCAACTACACGAAACAATTATTGAACTGTATCTTGGATGCTGAACAGCTAACTACGAGTACTTTAACGCTTTGCTTAGTAACGTAACATGTTATTTAAAACAGAATATGGAATATTAATAAAGTAATTAAATACTTCATAAGGTACATTCTATTCATTAGCTGTCGTGTAGGAATTATCATCTACTAAAATGGTGCTTTCAATGACTGCCCTCGAAAATTACAAAAAACCCAGGGCAACCATGACTCGAAACTATCATTTATCACATGATGTGGGCAAAAATGCGAAAACATAGCACTGTCATGTTTTTCACACAGTCCTATCAAAAACAGAACAAACATCTGTTATTTGTATTTTTTTAGGTAAGATATAGTCTAGTCCACGAGGGTATCAAAGTCTTCTAGAAATAATTTTCGTGTGCCCTTTGAGATTAAAAGCTAAAACCAATTTTACCAAGGAGTCAAAAAAAGTCCTGTACGGGGTGGCTGTAGGGGGCGAAATGTGAAAATTACCCTAATCTAAAAAAACAGCTGACATAATTATACATAAGTACCATTTACATCAGATCACTGAAAATATAAAAAAACTATCGGAGACATTGGAAATGATATGATGACAAAATATATGAAACATAATATACCGATCCTTTTGAGTTGTTTCGAATACGTCAATTACTATCGTGCGCGTGCATGCTTGTGGCAACTTCCAGATTGGCTTTAGCATGCTTATGTTTATTAAGTGTTTATTACGTGTTTATTACTAACGTTTGAGGTACGATTGGGTCCCTGGCATTTTATAAATTTAGAATAACACGTTAGTTAATAATTTAATATAATATTGAGTATGGATACTATCATACATTGCCACAAGAATGCGCAGAACGTACTACGCACCGAGTTATTGTCTCATTCAATACAAGTTGCGTTTTATTTATCAGATTTATCTTACTCGCTTGCTCTGACTGGATAGGTCTATTAACTGTTTATTATGCACACAACACAAGGTTATATATAAATATAAACATAATTTTTTAGCATTTTATTTTTGAAAAACTTAAGTATTACTAATATAATACACATATCAATTTACGAGTTAGATATGTAGTAAGAAATAATAAACATAATTTTTAAATAAAGAACTTATATTGGATTTGCAATTAAACAAAAAAAAAATCATAAATCTTGCATATTACGCAAGTAGGCAGGCATATTGAAAATACCAGACACAACTGGTAAAATTTTCTCAAGTGAATTGAATAAAAATAAAAAGGTGGTCAAAAATTACACAAATTTTTTTTTGTTTTCAAATGAATTCTATTCTTTAAAAAAGTTTTTGTTTGCCTAAAAATAGTGATGGCTTTGTCAAAAATTGTGTTGTATATATAGTGTGGTTAAGTGTAGTTAAGAATTACAAAATCTTAAAATTTGGTAAGAGTAAACTTTGTGATTTTTGATCACCCCGTATAAAAACATAATTGTGGCAAAATCATCATTAGTTTTTTATACGTGGTGATTAAAAAGTACAATTTTAAGATTTTACCGAATTTTAAGATTTTTTAATTTTTGACCACTTGTAATTTTTTACTAACCCCGTATAATAAACATAATTTTTGTCGAAATTACTTTAGGCGAGCAAAAACTTTTTAAAAAAATAGCGTTTCCCCGAAAACTAAACTTTTTTGATATTTTGTAATTTTTGACCACTCCGTATTATAAAAATAATTTTTGTCGACATTACTAGAGTTTTCCCGAAAACTAAACATTTTTGAGATTTTGTAATTTGTGACCACTCCGTATAAAAAATATGATTTTTGTCGAAGAGTAAACTTTGTGATTTTTGATCAACCCGTATAAAACATAATTGTGGCAAAATCATCATAAGTTTTTTATACGTGGTGATCAAAAAGTACAAACTTTACTGCTACCTTCTATAAGTTCATCCTAAATAAATTCGAATATATATCTCGTGTAAACGCTATCGCCCTGTGTCGTCTTTTAGTATAGGACCGTTCCGGCTGAGCGATATGTTTATTGTTAATGTTATCGAGATTGCAGTAGACGTATTTAATTGCCTTCAGAGCGAGACAGTTTCGATAACAATGTAAAGTATTTATGGAGTGCTTGGACGGCCCTATGAAAGGAATAATGTGTAGAGCTTTTGTTAGTTAGTTTAGAATATACGTTTGTAGCCGACACTTGTTCTTTTATTTTTAATTATCGTTGGGCATTCGTTTACACTCGAATTATTAAATTTATGAAAATTATGATTATGAAAATATCCCGATTATTCCCATCACTACTAGCAATGTGCCACCTCTCCCAATATAGCTACACTGAATACTCCCCACCTCCTCACTCAGTACTCCTCACGCCGCTAGAAGGCCGCACGCAGCGATATCTATATGTATTGCGTCACTCGATCGCGACACCGCTGTCGTTTGGCCTTGAACGAAAACTTCTAACTTGGCCCCCATATACTCATGTACAAACATAAACATTTCCAATGTTAAAATATATTGAATATTCCATAACACGCGTTGTTAAATGGGAGACCTTAATACTTAAAATGCTCCTACATGTAACCTGCTGTAACGTTTTTATATGTGAACCAATTAAAAAATACCATCGAATGACATTGTAGGTATTATTCATCTTGTAGATATAGAGATAGAACTTCTTAGTACATGGATATATGTCTCTTGAATAGCAGTAGTTCTGACAGTGATTTAGAATCAAAAATCAACCTAACGTGTCAAAAGGAAAGAAAGGTATGTATTAGGTAAATTATTTGTCAAGAGGGAAGAAACTTAATTGAGCCAACAGAAAGTTCAATGAAAAAATTTATTGCTAGCGTCAAAATTAGATTTGAAGCCAGTAAATGAAGAGACAAAAATTCGAATTCGCACGTGTGGCATAAAAAATGTTACAATAATGTTACTAACTCCAAAAATATCGCTACCTACATAAAGAAATGTGAGAAATTGTTTTCGTGTGATGCTGGTGCAAATGAAGAAATTCTATCTGACGTCCGTATGTCGCGATCGGTAGGCGTATTTGATGTTAATTTATGTTTGTTTTGCCAAAAGAGATCCCATAAAAAAACTTTGTCAAGTAATGACCACCAACACAGAGGAAAAAATTTAAAACATTGCTCGAAAACATCCTACGTATTTGGCAAGAATCGGTGAGAATGATTTAATTGCAATGGAGATCAAATGCCATGCGAATTGTCTGACTCTGGAATTACAAAAAATAAAAAAATATAAAGAATCAAGTGCAACTGCCACAACATCGGGCCTCAAAATAAAAAGCACCATGGAAGAAGATACTTTTATACAGCTAACTAGCCAGTTGAATAAAGGTTTGGAGAAAGGCAAAGGGTACGAGACCACAACAGTTTACCGTAGATTCAGAGAACTTGGAGGAGATTCAAATATTACTCCTCGCCATGTGCTGAAGAAAGTACTAAATCATTTTGGGGACACAGTTTGGGGACAACTTCCTAGTAATTCCAAGTAATACATCAATATTTGCTACATGTAATTGTAAAAAAGGTTTGTTTTTAATACTCGACTTTGTTTCCCACCATATCTTCTTCAGGCTGTTTTAGATTTAAATGTCCTTGCACAAAAAATAATCTACCCGTGTATTGTATTTGGTCCTGCAAATGTATGGGACAAATATCTACATAAGAAAACTCATATACCAAAACCTCCAACATACTCTTTGTAATACACCAGAGGAAATATAGGAGGCGGAATTGGAATCAGATTAAATATATTTGTGGCATCTTTTCATATTATACAGTAGCGTTACTTATTTCAACAATAATCAGCGGCAGCTAGTGATATGTTTAACAGAGGCTTAACATTTAAAATATATTTTAGCACTATTTGCACATTGTATCAAAAAATAATAATAAAATTGAGGATGTTCCTATATCCACTAGGAAATATTTCTAGTGATCTGAGGTAAATGATACTTATGTATAAATATTCAGCTGTTTTTTTAGATCCAAATATCCAAAAATAATTTTTAGGATAATTTTCTGTTTGAAATATTTATTATTTAGTATGTGTGCAAATGATGATCCTAGAAGTATTCAAATACTTAAACTATTTAAATAATTAGAGAGTATTTGAATACTTAAGTATTTGAACATCCTAAATATTCCAATCTCAAAAGTAGGTATTTAAATATATTTTACAAACAAAATCAAGTAGGTATATATGCAGATTCTAAACTCATACATAGAAATGAAGTGTGCATCATGTAGCTAATAAATTTGATTAAATTTGAAAACTTGAAATAATTCATAAAATTGCAAGTTTTAAGATATGACCAGGTAGTCCGTAAAAAACAACAGTATATCAAGCTCACCACTATTGTCAGCCCCCAAGAACCATGAAATTATTTACAATTTAGACATTTTAATAATATTTCAGTGTTATCAAAGTATTTAAATATTCTGGAAGTATTTAAATTCTCCGAAAATATTTAAATATGAAAGTATTTAAATACTTAAATAATATTTCAGTGTCATCAAATTATTTAAATATTGTGAGAGTATTTAAATACTTATTTTAAACTTTAACTTTCTTTTGGTATTTAATATTTAAATACTTTTACATTTTGAAAAGTATGTAATATTTAGATACTCATGTGTTTTTGAAAGTATAGTATTTAATATTTAAATACTTTTTTTAAGTATTTGACCAGCTCTGCCTGTTTCACAAATAAACATAATTTTTTGAAGTCCTCAAACCCGTGTTTCAATAAAGTTTATTAAAAATGTTTGTTCTCCGCACTTTCAGAAGAAGCGGACCAAATTCCAATAGGCGGTGTGAACTTTGAACAGTTTACGAAGTAGAGACAGTCAAAAAGCATCGAAAGGTTTTCCTAAAATGTGATCTAGGTGTACATTGTCCACCACCAAGATTCTTTTTGAGCTAACAACAAAGTATATATACTATATACCAAGCAGGGATCTATAAAATAAAATAAAATTAAAACATCTATTAATTGTTTGCTTTTTTTATTCCATGGGGTACATTGAATTTATAATATAAATATAAAAATATGATATAAATTGTCAAAAAAAAAATATTATATTTATTATGTTAATATTGAAATGATCTCCAAAAACATGTTACAATTTTTCTGGTGAAGAAATATTTTCAGTATGTACTGAAATATAGAACATTTCTAAAGATATTTTGTAAAATATACATATGAAGAAAAAAATATCTATGGAATTTCATGCGTAATTCATATCCTTCGCAATTTTTTAACTGCGTTTGTGGTACCTACATTTTTGTATAGAAATATAAAAAAGCCCCGAGATTGAAAGTCTGCATTTTGGAGGTAACTTTGAAAGCACTCTCTCGTTTTTAACTTAAATCTTCTCCAACCTGTCAGTAAACATTCCGTAATCCTATCCCACTTTCAACTGTCTATGGTGCCGTCTCTATCAGATCCGTGTCAATCCTTCTGCCATCACTTTAAAGGAAAATATAGAAGTCCCTTTATTCTCCTACAACGACGCGTCTTTTATTTGTAATCGGATCTTATATACGTACGTTACGTTTGATATATTAACATGTATGGCTCTAAGAGTTGTAGCATTTAAAAATACCTACAGAAATACATATGGTGTATTAAGATATATCTATAACAAAATGTCGACTAATAACAATACTACAAATATGTGTCTAAAATGGCATATATGTTGCCTAAAATGGCATATGTCATTTTAGCCTACACTCTCATATACCTATGCCATTTTACACAACCAGCTATGTTGAAATAAATCTAAATATTTGACAGTTTTACTTGGTATTTTCAAACAATTTTTAATGTGCAGAGAAACAAGTCTACTAAGATGGACAACTCTGAGATAAGTTACATTTCTAGAGTTTATCACTTGAACGATTCCATTCAGCAGTATTATAGGTAAAGTTAAGTCAACTGTCAGCAGTGAATTGAAACAATAAACCACAATGTATAACAATAATAATAACAATAGTATAACAATAATAGTCTAGTCAACAAGTGTTATTTTGATGAATTTCTCTTAGCCTTTACCGAAAATTATGAGTTAGGGTTGATCTAGAATCTTTTTTTGCAAAATTTTAAGTGGGGCCTGTAAAAATTACAAAAGTTATAAACAATTTAGTAAAAAATGGGGGGTCTCGTTTTTTGAAAATATCTCAAAAGCTATTGCAGATATCTGAAATCGAAAAAAAACCTTAAAGAGCAGGATACCTCCTAAAAAAAGTCCCACATCCCGGAACTCTACCAGTAATATTTATAATTTTAATTTAGTGGTGAAAATAGGGTTAAAAGCGGGTGATGTGCTTCCGCGCGCACCGACCGATAGGGACACTTTAAAAATAAAAATTATTTAAACCCATTAAATATGAATAAAAGAATTAAGAAATAAAAAAAATCACATACCTTTTGGATACTTAAATCCACTGGGAAAAAAATCCACTGGGAAAAAAATTCCCGTAATTTTTTTATTAGATATGCTTTTGTTCAAATGCTATCAGTCAAAAAAAAATCTGAGACTTTTAGTTTGACAATTATGAGGGTTTTTATGTTAATGTAAAACTTCAGAAAATAAGTTAATTAACAGAAGCATATACCTGAGCTCGTAAAATTTGGAATAAATTCAATTAATCGTTATTGAAGGACTTTCACAGGAAATCCTCGGACACGTCAACTTTATTTTATAAAATGTCACTTTTTTCAGCCATCGATTTTTTTTTTGTTTTGTTCGTTTTTGAGCTATGACATCATCGACAATTTTTTTAAATGACAACCCATATTTTTTTTCACGGATTTCGATAGAGCACATTTTTCTGAGTGCGAATATATCAAAAACATAGTACCTTTAACATTAAAGTGTTCGAGATATTCGGTTGCAAAGTTTTAAGAATGAATTATACAAGCGATGACCAAATGCTAATCATTTATCAAGAAAGCGCAGGAAAAACAACAGTTTTGACAGTTGTCACAATTTTGAAGTTTTTCCTCGCAAGTTTGTGTTTTAATCAGTTGAATAATATCATTAAGTAAGTTGATTAATCATTATTCCATCATAATTCATTTTATTTAAAAATGGTCCGTCGTTTGAGTGAAAGGGAAAGAATCGAAATTTTGATGATGATCGGTTACGGGGACAGAGCTCGCACACAAGTAGAAGTTTCAAAGCTCCGTCTTGAAATATTTGAAATTGAACAAATGGCATCCTTATAAAGTGGTTTTGGTCCAAGAGTTAAACGAAGATGATCCTGACCGTAGGTTACAGTTTTGCCAAACCATGTTGCAACGCCTGATTGATGACGACGGATTTTTACGCAATATTGTTTTTTTCTGATGAGGCTACCTTTTATCTCGACGGCACAGTTAACCGGCAAAACTGTAGATATTGGTCTCCTGAAAATCCACACTGGAAAATGGAAACTCGTAGTCAGTTTCCACAAAAAGTTAACGTTTGGGCTGGTATTGTAGGTAATCGTATTTTGGGCCCATTTTTCTTTGAAGGCGTATTAACAGGTGAAATATATTTAGAATTTTTAAGAGACGACTTAGTCCCTGCACTTGCGGTACTTTACCCAAATGACGTAGATCCAGATCTGCCCCATCACACGATATGGTACCAACAAGACGGTGCACCACCCCATTTTGCAGTGATCGTTCGCGATTATTTAAACCATGTATTTCCTAACCATTGGATTGGTCGCAGGGGAACTATCGAATGGCCCCCTAGATCTCCAGATCTCACTCCCCTAGACTACTTTTTATGGGGCTATTTAAAGAGCAAAGTCTATTTCAATAGACCAAATACCATCGAAGAATTAAAGGACAGAATTCGCAATGAAATTCGAACCATTCAACCCGATACTGTTGGTAAGGTTCTGCAGGAGTTTCAGTGGCGGATGGGATATTGCCAGGAAGTGAATGGAGGTCACTTTGAAAATTTACTCTGATTTTATTTTTTACTTTAATTATTTATCATTTATTTGTTAAAATATTTTTTTATTTGTTTAAATTGTTGTTAAAAAATTAAACAGATTACTCCCAAATCTTTCAAAATGTTCGATAAGCTACCAAAATAAATAATATTACTCCTTAATCTTTTAAAATGTAATAAGCTATAAGCTATTAGAATCAATAAGCTATTAAAAATCTTGACCCGCCCGATAGCTTATGCATGGTGCCATGGTACATTTTATAAACTTTGCAACCGAATATCTCGAAAACTTTAATGTTAAAGGTACTATGTTTTTGACATATTCGCACTCAGAAAAATGTGCTCTATCGAAATCCGTGAAAAAAAATATGGGTTGTCATTTAAAAAAATTGTCGATGACGTCATAGCTCAAAAACGAAGAAAACAAAAAAAAAATCGATGGCTGAAAAAAGTGACATTTTATAAAATAAGGTTAACGTGTCCGAGGATTTCCTGTGAAAATCCTTCAATAACGATTAATTGAATTTATTCCAAACTTTACGAGCTCAGTGTATATAATAAAAAAAATAAGGATTTTTTTCCAATAGATCGAGTTTGAAAGATCGAGTTTTAAAGTCCAGCAAGTATCGTAATAGGAAATTACGATACGAATAGCGTACGTTTTATCTGTTATCAAAAACAGTTTTTATTTTAAGGCGAAATGAGTAGTGATATAAAATAAATCACTAGGCGACCTATGAAAGAAAATTTTAATCAAGTAGGTGTGTTACATATCTGTCATTGTGAAATTTAATTAAATTAAGATTTTCAATATTACTCAATATACGCTTTTGTCGTGGCATGGCGCTATGACTACTGCGCCATCTCGTGGTTCTTATTCAATTATCCACAAGGTATGTTTTTTTAATATTGATATTTACATTACATATACATTTTGTAAAACGTTGTGAAAATACCCACATAAGAGTTTAAATTTCATTTTATAAAACATTTAATACATACATAGAGTTTAATATTATCTTATTTACGTTATTTATAAATATACTGAATATGCTGGATGGTTCTAAATGTGAACTAACCGCATAAAAGAAACATGACACACATTTTGTAAAGATTAAAATAAATGTGTTGCCGATCATAACAAAATGCGGATCATAGCGTCATAAATCGATTTGAACACCTCGGTATATCTTCTCCTTAAATGGAGCTTCGTAAGTGGTGGCATCGCTGTGACAATATGTGACAGAAGAGCAATGTGTGCTACCAATATATTTATCCTGCCTGGGCTTTTACAAAATTCGGGTTTGCTTTATAGAATACAAAAAACTGGAAGCGTTTCACGCTTGACGAATTACATTGTTAGGGGAGAAGTGACAAATAACTGCTGCGAGTAAGTTACTGAAGTATGTTTATTAGGATATAGTGATACATTATAAAAGCCATGTTACATATTTACCTAAAAGAATTCCAGTACAGGGCGGTCCAGCGGAAAAGGTGGGACACGTTTGCAAATGGTTGGATAAGATAAATAAAGTTGAAATATTGTAAATATTATAAATATATATTATAATTATAACAATATTATTATAGCTAGGTATTGTATCTTATTAATTATAGGTTACAATGATTAAAATAATTAAGGCTTCAGCTAAATACATCATTAATACCTACCAAAAAAACGTTGCTCCACATCCTGTGGCAAGTCCACATCCTGTGCGTAAGTAAGAGATCATAGATCAAAATGGAATCAGGGATAGGAAGTTCTCACTGGTTGCCAATTACTGCTTTCTTTTCCCACTCCCAAGGTTCATGTGGAAGCTGTCTTCCTGAAAGAATCAAACTTTGCAGGATCTTCGCTTGGGGGTAAGGAAGCAGGATCCGGCATTATTTTCCTAGCGGATCTCTGGAAACATATAAATAACCCTCTGCTCATTTAGAGAAATGTGTTTGATGTTCCTCCATATATTTTCAGAAAAATGTCAGGAGTCAAGGTTGTTAGCAACACATGAAGATCGACATCGACGTTGTCCTGAGTTAATGATTTCTCTAAAGCTATGTTAAAGAGAACAGTATCAGCATCACCATCGCTTTGGCGAAATCATAAACCACCTTTTTCGAAGTAAACTGAGATCATGTTTACAAGTCTAGTTTTGTTACTACAATTGGACCCGAAGTTCTATTGCCGTGCATATATCCACATCGGAGCGACCTACATTGAAAGATACTCGTAGATAGTGTTTTATATGATTTTATTTTATTACAAATATCACAAATTTATCTGATCGCACATGTATGCCATCTGTTGCTACCCTCTCCTTCTTGTCCTCAATTCTAACATTATTCCTAGTTCATAGAAATGCTTAAAAATGTCCACAAGTTCTAGAAATACACAATAAAACTTTTAAATTTTAAGAAGTTTGTCGCTGTCTTCCTGAACAGAGATTTTACTAATTTAACAAATTTGAGGTTGCTTAGCTGGGTAACTATTCTCTCAACTCTCGTTTGTATCCATTCTGTAAAATAAATATATATTGACCGTGTTATGTTTCCTTGTGCGGTAAAAGGCCGCAATGTGTTATATTTTATGTCTTTTTTGTTGTTAGATAATGTAATAATATTACAGTGAATATTTTCCTCTTTCGGGAGAGAGTAAATTAAATTATTTGGCAATATGAGATATTGTGTAGACGGGTACAGAGAAAGAAACAACATATATAAGAATTAAGTAAACATACAACAGTATATGTGGCGTGACTAGGGTTGCATTTATGGCACGGCACGTGATACGATAAAAAGATAACTACCGAATTGCAGAACATATGGAAAACTTCATAATCGTTTGAAAATATTAGGTATAAAAGTTATTGGGTATGGTAGTTTAGTCATATATGGGATGGGATGCGAGCGTATATTTTACTTGGTGCACCAAAATTGCATATTTTTGTGACAAAATTGCATATTTTTGTGTGCGGGATCTAATCTACACTGCTGGCCAATAGGTTGGAATAATTCAAATTTTTAGGGTAAGTTTCGATACATATATCTTCTGAACGATATGGAATATCAAAATACGGATTTCAAGACGTTTTTGGAAATTTCATCGACAAAAACTGGTCTGAATATCAATTTTCCATTATGCTCAAAAAAGGAATATACGGGGGTGTAAACTAAACCCCTAAAAAAATCAAAATTTCATTCTTACCGAGAATTTAGGAAAACCAAAATCGAGTTAAATTTTTTATACCGGGGTAATCTATGGACCAATTCGAAAAAACAAATTTGGCCGATTTTTGATATCTCGCTTATTTTTGAATATACGGCGTTTTTATTGAAATTAGGACAATTTTTTGGAAATGTATCTCTTACTTTTTAAAAACAAAGTAAGTAATGGATTTTTTTCTTATTTTCAAGTAAGCTTACATGCCTCTAGCTGCCTCAGTAGCTAGAATTGACATTTCTTATACAGGGTGCCTGCGAAAACATTTAATAAGCATGTGTCACGAAAAATCTGTATATTTAAATAAACTGTGTGCAGAACCCTGTATGATTAAAATGAACGATAATTTTAAAATTTTAAAACTGTGAAGGGAAACCTTAGAAAAATATCTCGAAACGTTTTTTTATTTTTCTTGATCGGATGAGTATTATCATAATTTACAGTTTCGTTGTAATTACACGGTAAATCCCGTGTAATTACAATTACAAATATAAAACATTTAAAAAACTTGCGGTAGTAACGATTAGCTGGTGATTATGATAATACTCATCCGATCAAGAAAAATAAAAAACCGTTTCGAGATATTTTTCTAAGGTTTCCCTTCACAGTTTTAAAATTTTAAAATTATCGTTCATTTTAATCATACAGGGTTCTGCACACAGTTTATTTAAATATACAGATTTTTCGTGACACATGCTTATTAAATGTTTTCGCAGGCACCCTGTATAAGAAATGTCAATTCTAGCTACTGAGGCAGCTAGAGGCATGTAAGCTTACTTGAAAATAAGAAAAAAATCCATTACTTACTTTGTTTTTAAAAAGTAAGAGATACATTTCCAAAAAATTGTCCTAATTTCAATAAAAACGCCGTATATTCAAAAATAAGCGAGATATCAAAAATCGGCCAAATTTGTTTTTTCGAATTGGTCCATAGATTACCCCGGTATAAAAAATTTAACTCGATTTTGGTTTTCCTAAATTCTCGGTAAGAATGAAATTTTGATTTTTTTAGGGGTTTAGTTTACACCCCCGTATATTCCTTTTTTGAGCATAATGGAAAATTGATATTCAGACCAGTTTTTGTCGATGAAATTTCCAAAAACGTCCTGAAATCCGTATTTTGATATTCCATATCGTTCAGAAGATATATGTATCGAAACTTACCCTAAAAATTTGAATTATTCCAACCTATTGGCCAGCAGTGTAGTTCTCCTGGTAGCTAACAAGCTACTCTCTCCCATCAAATCGTGTGAACTATAGCAAGTAAATTGATTATTGAAAACTTATTATCCAAATTAAGATTATTTTATTTAGGTATTTAACGATCTTTGATGAGGATCTTCAGAATGATTTGTTTAATTGGTAATTTACACCTGAATTTAACATCAATACTTCACCATTCTCACAGTGACAATAATATGCGACATTAGTTTTAACGGAACTCACATTCATAGAAAACAATATTCTAATTGAACATATTTATATACAACAGAATTAAGCATACATTAGTTGTTGAACTTAAAATGCGTAAAATCTTGTAGAATCTATTAAAATAACTACTTTTCCTAGTGACATCCTGGAAAATATTGAATTACATATATACAATAAAATTCTGAAGCATTTAAATAGGGAATGATACAAAAATTGTTTGCTTGATCATAACTAAATTCATTTATTGGATCTTATGTATTAGTCATTAAGTCGAAAATTCCTATTTTTACCCTGGAATATATTTATTAGCTTTTAAGTTCTTTGCAATTCATATTTATTATGTGAGAAGAAATCTTGGGTTTACAGCAATTCATTACAAAGAGAAATAATTAAATTCATAGATAAATAGTCAAAGGAAAACACTTACCAGTTGTATATCTGATCTAATCCCTCAGTGCAAGAAATGTCAAGGATTCGGGCACACGCAAAACTTTAAATTGCTTTAAATAGCCAAGATGTGTTAAATGCACTGGAAGACACTTCACCAGCGCAAAAAATAAGGAACGACACAGTTCGCAAACAACAAATAAATAAGAAAATCCCACAAGTACCAAAGCGGAGCGAGCTCCCAATCCGAGAGATAACTCAACGTGCAACCAAACCAATGAAAAGATAGAAAAGGACAAAGATATAATAATAACAAAATTAGAATCAGACGTAACAAGTCAAATTTTGCAACAAAATATGAACAAACTCGATCAACAGGAAAAGACGAATAAAATGATTCTATGACAGAATATCAAAATAGAAAGCAGAAACAAAAAAGTTGCAAATAACAAAAATAAAAATGGTTGCTAACACGGTCAGAATAGTAGCCTGGAATGCCAATGGTCTAATAAAACGCGCCCATCAACTAGAAGCGTTCTTATTGAACGATAAAATCGATGTAGCTTTAATCTCTGAGGCTCACATGACCGGAACAAATTATTGCAAAATAAGGGTTACAAGGTTTATCATACTGCTCGACCATACCTTCCCGGTAAGGGCGGAACAGCGCTGATAATCAAAGAAAACTTAAAATACTACGAAGATGCCAAATACGAAACTGCAGAAATCCAAGCGACAGCAGTGACAATCCAAATGAAATCCTACGACATCACTATTGCCGCAATATATTGCCCAGCAGGAAAAGCACAAAAAGAAGAACACTACAGTCGCTTCTTTCGATGGAAAACACACGTGAAGAAGAAATGTGAGCAATTAAACCTCAAATTCTTAATTACAAGTAAATTCTTAAGCCCATATGGGCTTATGGCATCCAACTTTGGGGATGCACTAAGAAATCCAGCATTAAATTAATTCAAACGTTCCAGAATAAAGTACTTCGAAGCATCGTCAGAGCGCCGTGGTACATTCGCAATGAAGACATCCATCGTGACCTGAATATGCCTATGGTTGAAGACTAAGAGGTTTGGAGGCAAACATCAGAAGAGACTAAAACCGTTCCAATTGGTGTAGTGACAGTGAAAGTGCCTAGAAATCTAAGCATACTATGACTAACACATGAACCAAATTTTTTTTTGAATTTTCGACATAATTAATACATAAGATCCAAGAAATGATCACTTTTAATGCAACCCTGTATTTAAAATTTTTGTCTTGAGAGAATTATCATCCTCACGTCTTCTTAACTGAGGTTTCAGATTCAGCATGACTATCTTTTGAGAAGTTAAGAAGTTATCACTGCAAGACCAAAAAGTGGATTTTTTAAGATCTCCCTATAAATAAAGGAAATAAGCGGAAAATTCATAAACCATTTCGAGATTATTAGTTGTTGGAATGGGCATGCCGAAGTTTCAGAAATTTTGCACTGTTTTATTTATCACCCTGTAGAAACTTATATAGTATAAGCTCCACCCTGTAGAAACTGCGATATACTGAAACTGCAAAATATGTACATATTAGTTAACTTGCGTTGAGCAATGCTGCTGTCGATCGCTTGGTTCTTTGCCTGTACACATACAGTTGGTATATATTAGTATTGATTCAAAATGTTAATTGCAAATGTTACCACAACGATTAATGATAATTGAAAATGTTACGTTGATACTTCATTTCACAAACCCAAATTCGTTACATAAATTACTTACTGAAAAAATATACAAATCCGATTCTGGATTTGTGTAATAAAACAAGTAAAGCACATATATATTTCACAATTTCCCACGAGACGATTACAATTGTCATTTGTTTTGTAGCACGAGGTAAATACTACTAATCAATCAGATGGCTTATTGGAAGAAAATTTGTATGGAGAATTGACTTACCAGTTGAGGTAGAGCCGCTTTCGATATTAATTCATAGTCCTAGGTTCGTCGCGTATTCTTTCTGCGTAAGTTAGACGGGGAAAATCTTGATATTGATACATTTGGAATTATCTTACCTCATGTTGTCGATGTTAATCCTGTAATGGCTAAAATTTCGTTAAGAGATTAATTAGTTAATTAATCTCTTGATGATTAATTAGTTATTAAATTAATTAAAATAACTTCAAACCAGGATATATATATATATATATATATATATATATATATATATATATATATATATATATATATATATATATATATATATATATATATACATTGTAATAAATTTTATATATGAATATTTTTAATAATGCCCCACGTTAGTTGAGCCAATTGACAAGTTTTATATGTATATTTTTAATAATGCCCCACGTTGTAGAGACAATTGACAAAAAAATATTTGTATACTTAATTTCCCACGTTATGGGCGACAATTGTAAAGAAATAATATGAATATTAACTGTTATCAAAGTTATGCAGTGAAAACACAGAGTATGAACACCTGACAAGTCTGCTATACTGTCACGATCTCAATACTACTGCTAAATGTCCCAGTTCTTTAAACATTTATTTTTATTAAATATAAAAGTTCACTGTTGAGCTTGAGTCCTCTATAATCCAGTAAGGGAGGTTCAACTAGGTTGCTTGGAATATTGAAACTAATTTGCTTGCAAATGATTCTTGGTAAATCTTATGGAGACTGACATGTTTCAAGTTATGTAATGATATCAGGTTATTTTCCCACTCTTACATGAGAGTAATGATAACTCGTAACTATCGAAACTTCGTTGTTGTATTAACAAAAGGAAAGTAAATATGTCTATAAGACAGGAAGTTTAACACACAAAAGTAAATATGTCTATAAGACAAGAAGTTTAACACACAAAAGTAAATATGTCTATAAGACAGGAAGTTTAACAGACAAAAGTAAATATGTCTATAAGACAGGAAATTTAACACACAAATCATAAAACGCTGTGAGGAGTAATATTTTGAAAGAGCTTAATATTAAGACCTACGCCAAACTAAGCAATCTTACACTAATTACATGGACAGTGGGCCTGTCGAACAATGAATTCTTACTACTAAAATTATTTTAAAATGTTGTTACCTTGCTACGTTTATATATAATCCTTTCAGTTTCGAAGCACCACAATTTTATTTAAATCGAACTTTTATTTTTATTTATTTTTATTTTCACCACACTCATTCCATCTGTCAGAATCACCATCTAGAGACTCGTACTACCAATTGGAACACTGCTTATCCTGGTTTACGATGCTGCCATCTATCGGATACACCTTTACTATGGGTACCTACTCGCTACTCTTGACCGTAACTTTTAGGTAGGTATCAATTTAGGTAGGAAAATTTGGATAACCTTTATCCTCTGCTTACTTTATTTTCTTGGAACAATTTCTCCTCCTTTTCCTGCCTCGTACACACTATTTTATCCTCGTAAACTCTCCCTGGAGACACCGTGCTTGGAATAACTTATTACCAAGTCAGAACACTATTAATTTTGATAATTTTCTTTTCTACTTGTTTATCCGTTGATAACTGAATACTGTAGCACAAATTTTCTTATTTTACTATTGTCTAACTAATTATAATTTATAAATTTTTACAGACACAGAAGCGTAGCTGCCGCTTGTTGAAGGACGCTATTGCAACTCTCGAGTTTGTTACTCGTTTCTACGGAAGTTTATCAATTTGAAACAAGTTCCTTGACAACGAATGTTATGTTATGTTACTCTCATATAATGTGACAAATCATTTTGCAGCCAATTATGTAATTTATTTAGTTTACCTTAAATATTGTTGAATTTTGGTTCAAACAGTTTAATTCTCCTTTCTACATAGAATTCACACATCATATTCACTTTTCACAACTCAGTTTCAATATTCACAATACAGTGACCTGTACCCATCTGTACCTCAAACGTTTTGCTTCAGGATTATTAATCCTGAACCCCTATTCTGACGTGACGCTTTTACAATTTGACGTCCAAATATACCGAGTTTATGTTGTTTGTTAGAAATTGTCTATTCCGATTAAGTTGGATTTAGAATTTTGCACCGATAAATGACTTTAATATTATTTAATTTACATACTGGCCAATCAGATGAGTTTTCGTACATCGTCTGTGCTATGTGTAGAGATGCTTGCGCTCGCGACTGATCCTACTCTGTATTTGGGCTCTGGATATTCGTTTATCTAATATATATTATATATATATATATATATATATATATATATATATATATATATATATATATATATATATATATATATATATATATATATATATATATATATATATATATATATATATATATATATATATATATATATATATATATATATATATATATATATATATATATATATATATATATATATATATATATATATATATATATATATATATATATTTAACGTTTAACAGAATTAATTAAGATCACAATGATACATTTACACCAAACAAGCTATAAATTTGGACACTAAACCAGATGCGTCGCGCTAATATGAACCTGTCTATATGAGACCCAAAGCTAATCACTAGGGTTACGTAGACTGACCCTAATAGAACAATTTTGACTAACTTTCCGCTTACTAAACTATTTGATTTTGAACCCGAATTTACTGTATGAAAACCTGCGGGAAACTGTTGACGCTCTAGCCTTAGTTGGGCGGGAAAAAGGATAACCTTTCATCCCCTTTAAGTAATACCACTTACCGGCGGTAAAATCTCAACCAATCCTCCGGGATCTACTTTACCCCTTACATAATATCAGGAAACTATTCCCGTACGCTAACGACATCTGGTTGTAAAATAGGAACTAAACATTTTACATGACATGGATAAATAATAACAATACTTGTGGGGTGTCCGTTCTACACATATGAACCCACCGAAAAACTATTCTTAGGCTTAGATCCTTAATTCTCCAAAACAATACAATTATGATATTTCTGAGATACTCTTTCTGTATTAATTAGTTAGCTTCCTCTACGTTTTATGAAAGTATTATTCTAATATTATCTTCGGGGTAATGCTTGGCCATTTTGCCCATACCGGAAACCATAAATTAAGTGACACTTCTAGGTGCAAACTGAGCCAAGGAATAACAATTTGGTCGAATCTTTAGTTTCGTGCCACTTTATGAGTAGACCCTGTGTATTTACATCAGGACAAATTTTTCACGGAAAGCTATTGTTTTTAACATTGGAAATGTTTATGTTTAGACAAGAGTATATGAGGACCAAGTTAGAAGTTTTCGTTCAAGGCCAAAAGACAGCGGTGTCGCGATCGAGTGACGCAATACATGTAGATATCGCAGCGCTCGGCCTTCTAGCGGCGTGAAGAGTACTGGGGAGTGCGGAGTATTCAGTGCAGCTATATTGGAAGAGGTGGATTGCTAGTAGCGATGGGAATAATCGAGATATTTTCATAATCATAATTTTCATAAATTTAATAATTCGAGTGTAAACGAATGCCCAACGATAATTAAAATAAAAGAACAAGTGTAGGCTACAAACGTATATTATTCTAAACTAACTAACAAAACCTCTACATATTATTCCTTTCATAGGGCCGTCAAAGCAGCCCATGAATACTTTACAGTTATCGAAACTGTCTCGCCCTGAAGGCAATTAAATACGTTTACCGCAATCTCGATAACATAAACAATAAACATATCGCTCAGCCGGTACGGTCCTATCCTAAAAGAGTCGACACCGGGCGTTCGTTAGTGTTTACACGAGATATATAATCGAATTTATTTGGGATGAACTTAAAAATAAGGATGAAAATAAAAATTCGAATTGTTTAATCGAATTTGTAGTATATTTATACAACATGAGTAGGTTCCAGTTGTGAATTATGATAGCAAAAATTAAATCATAAATCACTAAATAAGAGATTCTGATTTACCTAATGAGCGGCCGCGTTTTAAGAATATACATTCAACAGCATATACATTTAATTATTCTTTTACTGATGAATTTGAATAATGAATTTATTATTTGAATTGTTTCTTATTTATAATTTTTTTAAATAAAAAAGAATGCCTGACAGCATTCACTGCATAATTCCCGATCGTGAAAGCTGCCTGGGTCACTTGGCCGCTAGTGTTATTAAATATTAATCTTATGAATATTAGTTTTACCTGTAATATCAAAACTGTTCAAGTATAAGTAGTAATTCCGTTAATTTTACTTGCCCAAAAAATAGTAATGACGTCGACAAAAATCATATCTTTTATACGGGGTGGGCACAATTACAAAATCTCAAAAAAAAATTTTTTGTTTTCGGGAAAACGCTATTATTTATAAAAGTTTTTGTTAGTAAGTAATGTCGACAAAAATTATGTTTATTATACGGGGTGGTCAAAAATTACAAAATCTTAAAATTCGGTAAGAGTAAAGTTTGTACTTTTTGATTACCACGTATAAAATTATACATTGCCGAGAAAATTTTATTGTCAATAAAAGCTTTTACTTGCTCAAAAAATAGTAATGACGTCGACAAAAATCATATTTTTATAAGGGGTGGTCGCACAGTACAAAATCTGAAAAAAATTTTAGTTTTCAGGAAAACGCTATTATTTTTAAAAGTTTTTGCGTGCCTAAAGTAATATCGACAAAAATTATGTTTATTATACGGGGTGGTCAAAAATTACAAAAAGAAAATATTATTCATAAAAGTTTTTACTTGCCCAAAAAATAGTAATGACGTCGACAAAAATCATGTGTTTTATACGGGGTGGTCACAAATTACAAAATCTCAAAAAATTTTTAGTTTTCAAGAAAACGCTGTTATTTTTAAAAGTTTTTGCTTGCCTAAAGTAATGTCGATAAAAATTATGTTTGTTATATGGGGTGGTCAAAAATTACAAAATCTTAAAATTCGGTAAGAGTAAAGCTTGTACTTTTTGATCACCACGTTTAAAAAATTAATGATAATTTTGCCGCAATTGTTTCTATACGGGGTGATCAAAAATCAGTTTACACTTCCACAAAAATCATATTTTTTATACGGGGTGGTAATTGTAACAGTTTTTGCTTGCTTAAAGTAATGCCGACAAAAATTATGTTTATTATACGGGGTGGTCAAAAATTACAAAATCAATTCAAGAGTAAAGTTTGTACTTTTTGATCACCACGTATAAAAAACTAATGATGATTTAGCCACAATTGTTTTTATACTGGGCAATCAAAAATCACAGTTTCCTCTTTTCAAATTTTAAGATTTTGTAATTCTAAACCACCCTGTGTATACAACACAATTTTTGACAGTCATCACTATTTTTAGGCAAACAAAAACTTTTTTAAAGACTAGCATTCATTCGAAAACAAAAAAAATGAGACCGTAATTTTTGACCACCCCATGCAAGATAACCTGTTTAAAACGACAAGACCTTCAGGGTCAAACGAACAAAATAATCGTAACACAACAAAGTTTTATTTTTATTCAATTCACTTGAGAAAATTTTACCAGTTGTGTCTGGTATTTTCAATACGCCTGCGATACTTGCGTAATATGTAAGATCTGTGATTGTTTTTTTAAGTTTAACTGCAAATCCAATATAAGTTGGTTAATTAAAAATTATGTGTATTATTTCTTACAACATACCTAACTCGTAAATTGAGATGTGTATTATATTAGTAATACTTAAGTTTTTCAAAAATAAAATGCTAAAAAATTATGTTTATATTTATATATAACCTTGTGTGTATAATAAACAGTTAATAGACCTATCCTGTTAGACCAAGCGAGTAAGATAAATACAACCCAACTTGTATTGAATCAGACAATAACTCGGTGCGTAGTACGTTCTGCGCATTCTTGTGGCAAATTGTGACAGTATCCATACTCAATATTATATTAAATTATTAACTAACGTGTTATTCTAAATTTATAAAATGCTAGGGGCCCAATCCAAACATTACTAATAAACACTTAATAAACATAAGCATTCTAAAGCCAATCTGGAAATTGCCACAAGCATGCACGCTTACCATAGTATTTGACGTATTCGAAACAACTCAAAAGGATGGGTATATTATGTTTCATATATTTTGTTATCATTTCCAATGTCTCCGATAGTTGCAAGGATTGCGAAAACTGAAAAATTTTTTTCGCCAGATATTATATCAAGGCTCATTTTAACCGTTGGAACATCTACTTTGAAATGGTTTGAGATGAAGCCATTAATTTAAGTTCGGCGGTCTTCGAACATTATATCTAAATGACGCATTCATTTGTCGACAATATTAATACATAGGTAGTTTTCATATTTTCCAAAGGTCATTATTCTGGCTTTCCTCAATATTAAGGGGTTTCGTGAAAAATAAATCATCAACATAAATATATAGAACATTTTGAAGTAGACGTTCCGTAGTTACTATAAGCCTGGATAGACTATCTAAATCGAAAAAACAGTAATAAAATTTCCCGTGGAAAATTTTGTTTTTTTCATAAAATGTAAATATCTCGGACGCTACTTATTCCCCAGATTTCAAAAAATATATGCGTATACAGTGCAAATAAAGTGTATTTTCACAAAAATTCATGGTAAGTGAATTGTTTTTATGAGAAAAAAAATCGGTTCTCCGCCGTTCTCTCAGAAAATTTGCGGTTTTTTTAAAAAATGCCCTGCATAAAAGTTTCATATTTTTCTATTGCCTACAACATTTTTATAAGACATTTTCTGCTAAGTGGTCACGTTTCGGCAAAAATCGCATAAAACTACTTTCAACCCCTACTTTCAACACCATCCCCATTCCAGAATGTCTTTTTATCTGCTGCTTAATTTTTGTTTTTTCTCTTAATTATAACCAGCTGAATTCTCCGGATAGCCCTTGCCTGTTAATAATTTTTCTTTCACAAATTGCCACCAGCCTAATATTTTTATTTTCTTTCACATGTACTTATAGACAGACAATACAAAAAAACACCGAAATGTGTCAACTTTGTTTCGCAAAACCAGATTCGTAAATCACCGCAGAACAATGAATTTCTATATATTATATGTACAGTTTCCACGTTGGCAGGTCTCGTATTACTGAGAGAAAACATTGCCATCATTTCCGTATAGACGAATATCTCACCATTCACCAGATTTCAGGAACGCTCTTCAACGGCTACATGAAACGGGTGCTTTAGAAATACGACAGTAAGAGGGTCCTATTCATTCGTTTGACGAGCGCAACTAGAAACGTTTTGCGTGTGGTTAATAATGATATAAGGAGGTATATTTGAGGTTTGATTGCCGTGCGGGCTTTCTTCGATGGTATGAGAATTTTTGGGTCACGAAAATATAAATCATTTGAAATTTCATCGGATTTCAACTCAAGATTTATTTTATTATATTAATAAAAGTATATACCTATAGAGACATTATTTATATATATTTGCATTTCACTTATTTAATCATAAAATTTGTATTTATGTACAGGGTGGGCAACTAAAAATGTAGGCCGTCCATATTTCCAGATATCTCCAGAAACCAATCATCGTACAAGTTTAGGGAAAATATCTTAAGTAACGTCACCCGGAAAAATAGCTGGAAAATATTTTCTGTTTTATAAAATAGTCGTTAGGGGGCGTAACAGCATGACCGAATAAACAAATGTGTTTTATCCATATTTCCCCTTGAGATAATTTAAAATCTTGATAGTTTTCCTTTTTTTTTGTATCTTCAAAAATATAGCCTTAACAGAATTTAAGAAACACTCGTTTTAAACGGCATTTCTTATCTATCACTAACTTTCTTAACTATTATCACAACCACTACGAGCGAAGATTATCTATGAACCATTTTTATGCCGATGTAATTTTATTAAAATTGGCTGCTGTAGGTATTTCAGCAAGCTTGTGGATTATCCTACATTTGAAAGTATAATAAGTTACAAACTATCGAGAAAATATATTCTCTTTAAATAGACACTGGCTCGTGCCTGCCAAGAAGTTAAGGAAATTGTTCTTGGCATGCATAATGATAGACTGGTGGATAAAATTACGGTCGGATTTCCATACTTAAAAAGTCTAGACTGACCAACATATTCAGACAGCAAAAACATCAGGTCGCTAATTTGTCGGCAATAAGACGTTCCTCCGTGTTAACTGTCTGGTGTTACGCCACACAAACCATCATTATAATATGTTTCCTTTTTATCCGTAATTAAATTCCTCTAAGATAACTTCGAAGATATTGCTATGTGCATTTGCTGTTAAGTCCTTGAATTTGTTGGAATTAGTTTTTAATACGGTAATGTCGAGCATATAAATCTGTTTAATTTTTTCTCCTAGTACCGAGAATCTATCATTAAAGTCTTCTTCTCCTCAGCATCAAGTTTTTCTTCTCTCAAAGTTCGGCTATGAATTTATTGTAGGTATTTGTTCCTCTCAATTATTCTCTGCAAACTCCTTCCAAGTTTTTATCTGCTATCCGTTTCTTTTTTTTTCATTATTATTTTTCTTGCTTGGTTTCCACTCTTTTTTTTTCCTGCTCTCTTGACTCATTTTTAGAATAAAGTCTATGCCATGTCCTATTTTCTATACTAATGTCTATGCCATGCACACTTTCTCACTTTAGTTATCGAGTTTATTTATTTTTGGCATCTTTACACCTTCACTATGTCTACTATACCTACTGTACCTACAGTTTATATTCCTACTTCCTATTTAGTATATACTATAATTTCCCCTTCTATATCTGTTATATCTTGATACATACATATATAATTTTGCATCCGTAACCTTTTCTGATAATATATCATTCGATACCTACCAAATTGTCTTGCACAATAGTTTAACGAGAAATATCTACGATTAGTGATTTATAACATAATTACAACTCAAATATAGTTCATCTATTATACAAGATGATTATTTACAGATACACAGATACACAGATAATATCAACAACTCTTATTTTTCTACGTATGATAGGAGTGCTCTCACTAAATCGGAAGCAGAGACCTATAAAATAATTATGAAATATTGAAAACTGAATGGATTTACAGGTAACAACTACACAGAGAACTAATATTCCTACCTGTATTGAATTACACCTGCAAATCCGATAAGATAGCTATGGTCATTCACCAACACCTCCACCAGGTGTAGACTAGTTTCGAGCTGTTTGGCTCTCACCAGTACACCGTAGGTAGAGAAATTAATGAATGACCAAATTTTGGTCTTTCATTAATTCCTATTTGCAGGTGTAATTCAATACAGGTGGGTCAATACAGGTGTAATTCAATACAGGTCTAGTACCTGTAAATCCATTCAGTATGTTGTTTAGCCTACTTTTGGCTAGGGTCGCTGGTCTAGGTGCCTGCATTGCAGGACGCTGCTTGTCAAAGACTTTACTTAGTAATGTCTGATGAGTAGTAGCAACTGACCGCTAGAGGGGTCTGGTATCCCTTCCCTCGCTTGCACAAATATTGAAAAGTCGAAAAAAAATCGATTCAAGGTGAAAATGGCATCCTTAGGTTTTCGATATCGCTGAATCCAAATATCATGTCAAAAACCGGTTTTGACTAATGACAGCTGTCAAAATAGCGGTCAATAAAAATTCGTTTTTTGACTATTTAAAATTTTAAGGATTTTTTTATATTTTAATACAAATCAAGTAAAGTTTCGTCGTAAAAAAATTGGTAACGTGTTTTAACTATCAATTAAGCTGTCAATGAAATTTTTAATTGAATTTTTATGGAAAAAATAATGTCATTTTTGCTAAATGACAACTGTCAAATTTTTTTAATACTTTAATACTGTCAATTACATCTCAATTAAATTTCAATAAACATTAAATATTTTTTCAATTTCTGTAAAGTGAGATATTATTAATTTCGAAATAAATGTCGGTGTTTTGACATACATGATAGGTGTCATTAAACATTTGAAATTAAAATCAATATATTGGTGTCGTTGTATAACTAATAATTATTTTAAGTGTAAAATGGTCTTATGTAAATATCATATTTAAAAATTTCAATGTTGGTTTTTAAAATTAATATCCGTGAAAATTATTCTTTTTGTTATTTTTATTAATAAACATAAACACTATTTAATGCACACACAGTTTTTACGAGCGTTCCCTTACATTCCCAAAGTCTTTTTTTACGATGATCATTAACAATTTGCAAAATGTATTGAAGCTGATTCTCATCTTTAGTAAATTTACATCTAAAATCTGTCATCAGTTTGACCATTCGCTCTGCACAATCATTAATAACTTTCAAATTTTTGACGAAAGCTGGAGCTGTCAAAAAACTTTCATTGTTTATCCAATCAGATGGTTGAATCTCAAGAAAGTTTGTCGAAAGATTGAATCTTTTGAAAAAAATCAATGACTGTGTTCACAAAAAAATCTATATTTAAGCGTTTATTTTCGAATTGATATTGATATTATTATTATTGTTGATAATAATTTACATTCACATAAAACATGAAATTTCAAAAAATATAAAATTATGTTATTACTGTAAAATTATTACTAGTTATAAAATGACAGTAATATACCGTTTTTGATTTAATATGTTTATTGACAGATTTATTGACAACTGTCACTTATGTCAAAACCGACAATTATTTCTAAACATTTAATTAAGATTATTATCCTAATTGAGAAATTGATTCGATTGAAAATTTCATTGACAGCTTAATTGACAGTTGTTATTTAGCGAAAAGTACGTTAATAATTTTTTTACGACTACTTGATTTGTGTTAAATTATAAAGAAAAACCTTACAATTTTGAATAATCAAAAAATGAATTTCTATTGACAGCATTTTTGGTAGCTGTCAAGGGTCCAAACTCGTTTTTGACATATTCGGATTTAGCTGTTTTGAAACACTTAAGACTATTTTCCGAATTGAATAATTGAAAAAAAACTAAAAATTTCAGTGGCAGCTTAAATGACAGTTGTCATTTAAGTTGTCAACAATTTGTTTACGAAGAAACTTTACTTGATTAGTGTTAAAATATAAGAAAATCCTTAAAATTTTAAATCAAAAAATTTATTTTTAACGACCACTTTTTTGACAGCTGTCATTAGTCAAAACCGGTTCTTGACATGATATTTGGATTCAGCGACATCGAAAACCTAAGGATACCAAGTTTCACCTTGAATCAATGGAAAAGTGCTCAACGCTTGGTTTAACCTAAAAAACCGGAAAACCCATGTTGAATCCCATTTAAAATTCAACCTGCGTGGGGCACGGGTTAATATTTTTTTCCACTTTTTATTGTTTCATAATTATTTTCTCGACCACTACTTCCGGCATAGGTATAGCCTTATAGGTATAGGTATTTACTTCCGGCGAACGGTATTTGGAAATTTGCAACAGTTGCTGATTTAAAAAATATAATTTCCAAATTAAAATCCAATGCGACAGGGTGTGACGGGGTCTCTGCACTTATGCTAAAATATTGCTTACCAGTTATTTGTAATCATGTAACCCATATTATAAATTGCTGCTTAGAGATTGGCCATTTTCCAAACAAATGGAAGTTATCAATAATTAAACTTCTATCAAAATTGAAAAATCCACTGGTATAGTCTGACTTACGACCAATTACTATCATTACCGCTTTATCCAAAGTTCTAGAAAAGGTAGTCCAAACACAAATTTACGATTATGTAATAGGCAATAATATTGTATCACAACTTCAATCCGGTTTCCGTAAAGGATATAGTACAGCCACTGCTTTTGCAAATATTACCGACGATATTCTCACGACTCTCGACATAGGTAATTCTGCCGCGCTTATCCTCTTGGATTTTTCTAAAGCGTTTGACACTCTAGATCACGCTTTATTAGGCGCCAAACTCGAGTACTATGGTTGTGACACCAATTCAGTCAAATTCTTTAAGTCATATCTAAGCTACCGCAAACAAGTTGTTAGTTTGAACGGTAACATATCTCATGTTCTACCTATCTCTTCGGGCGTACCCCAAGGGTCAGTGTTAGGACCAATATTATTCCTAATTTATACAGCTGACATTATTTCCTGTGTAAATCATACTAAAATTCAGTTATATGCGGACGATACACAGTTATCACACTCATTTCATCCTCGTGATATTGATTTAGCTTGCAAAAATATAAATTCTGATTTACAGTCACTTCTGAATTATTCGAAAAACAGCAATTTAAAGCTTAATCCTCATAAATGTATCGTCATTTGTTATACTAGTCATAGAGTAAAAAGTCAAGTGGAATTAAACCTTAAACTAACCTTAGATGATAAACCGCTCACTCTTGTTACTAAATACAAAAACCTTGGTTTGACTTTTAAAAATAATATGCGTTTCCAAGAACATGTCTCTTTAATACTAAAAAAATGTTACATAGCTTTAAAATTATTATATAATAATATTTCCATTTTGCATTTCAAACTCAGAAAAAAATTGTTTGAGTCTCTCGTATTGCCTTTATTAAATTACTGCAATATTATTTATTTTTCATGTCTAGATACATACACTCAAAACCGGTTACAAAAAATACAAAATAGCTGTTGTAGATTTATTTTCAGACTCAGAAAATTTGATCATGTTTCTCTTAAAATTAATACTCTAAACTGGCTAAAAATAAAAAATCTTTACAAATATAACCTAGCAGTCTTTACTCACAAAATTTTAAATACATCCTCTCCTCCTTACCTTCGCGAAAATATTGTACAATTCTCTTGACGATCAACTTAAAAACCTCCCTGTAAATAAATTCCGTAAGAAAGTGAAATCATTTTTTCTTTCATTACAGTAAATTACTTGATATTATATATTTTGTATTACTTTTGTATTATCTTTCAATTATACGTATATCCATGTATATATATGTGTGCATGTATGTCTATGTATATGTATAAATATGTGTATGTCTGTATATATATATATATATATATATATATATATATATATATATATATATATATATATATATATATATATATATATATATATATATATATATATATATATATATATATATATAAACTCCTATCATTGTTGCGTCCATATGTATCCTTATAGCATATACTATTGCGTCCTGCGCTTTATTGCGTCCGGACGTAGCAATGTCACCCCATGTTTTCAGGGTTCCCGCTATTTATTTCATAAAACTGTTTCATGAACAGCTGACTCAACTTATCATCTTATAGAGCTCAATGAAACTTGGTGACATCTAGTGGGATTCTCAAGATATTTCAGGATTAATAAATTTTTGTGGACGCAATAATGTTAACGATTTCGCTGAAAATATATTTTTTTAGTTCACCACTTTTCGATAGTGGAGCTATATTATTATACGTATTCATGTATACACTGTACAATCTTGGTATGTTATTGCGTCCGTAATTTGGCAACATTGCAGTCTATTTTTAGATTCGGTTCTTAGAATCCGTCTATCATGTAGATTTTTAAAGAAGTAGTTTTATTTAGCCGAGTGGTACTGTTGCGTCCAGTTTGTCGTGCACGTGGTTCTTGTTCAGTTCTTCCAGCTAGGAGATATTCTTGCGTCCAGCGTGTTTCGATATGAGCCGCAGTAGCAGATTAATTAGTTTGTGCGATATGCAGGCTCGCCTGATGTACTAAAATTACTATAAATATAGTAATTACCAATAATTAAATTATCAATTAATGTGCAAAACTTACCGGACATCTAAGAAAATTGCTATTTTCAACAACATATTTTTTTTCAATCTTAAATATTGGAACATCGTAAAAAGTATTCATGGATTCTTTGTCACCGGCGTCAAATAATTATTTATTGTTTTTTCTTGTACAGAGTGTGAGTTATGTGTTTTTATGAGTGAGAGTCTAGCTAAAAATCAATTCTTTGGCCAAAAATATGGCGAGGGACCCTAGAAGGATTTTTCTTATGTTACCTTAATTCTCATTAGGTTGGGTTAAGGCTCATACCTCGCGACGTTTTTAATTTTTGTCCGATATACTCGTAGCTGGTAGGTATTGCGTTGCCATGGAAATATAGTAATTTTTTACGAATTTTCTTATTTCTAAAAAAAAATACATTTTACAATGAAATAACAGATTATGATCAAAATACAATAGCGGATAAGCAAAAATTACGTAATAAACGGCCAACGACAGTGACGTATAAAAGGATGATTACGGAATTATAAAAAAAATGTTAACCAACTTGGAATTCTAAAAATTTATTTAAGGTGTAATTTGTTTTGGGTTAATAGTTAGCTATGTTATGAAATATAGCCTTTTTTTTTAATCGTTATTTCTTCAGTTACCAGTTTTAATCGTCTCCGGATGATGTCAACTTGGTTGGCGAAACGCGCGTCGAGAGAAGGGAAAGTGTTTTGGTGTTTGTGGAAAGTACTCCGAGTGTTACAGTTACATCAAAGGTTCCAGTCCTATCCAGTAGTTATTTCTTCTAAAAATCCCTTTCCAAATCAAACACAAATAGTAATGTAATGAACGCTGCCAACACCAGTGACATATAAAAAAAGATTTATGGAATTTAAAAAACGAAAATACGTAGGCCAAATTAAATATTTCTACAAAACTATGTAAAAGTATTGAAAAAAATAAAATAAAATAATTGAATATATTCGAAGTCTGCTATGTCCTCAGGAAGAGTTATATTACAATATTGGATAAAAAAGTGAAGTTACGGCTTGTTAAAAATAGCGGTGTATTAGGTGTCTCGGAAGTTCTGCACAGTAGGTAGACAAATAATTAGTGCTTGTATTCTGATTACTATTTACTAGTATGAACGAAGGCTTCGTGTTCAAATTATTTTTATTTCGAAGAAAACATTTTATTTTATTAAATTATATATTATATTAAATTATATATTATATTATATAAAAGTTAACAACTTTTTCATCAAAAACTTCTTTGCATCTCCAAAATAGGATAGTAGGGGTAGGAAATCTCAGAGGGACACCCTGTACAAATTATTAACTAAACTTTGGTTGGTGGCTAAACCTTCCTGTCTGTCAAATTCGTGATAGTTTTGAAATTAATTTCTCATGGGAATGTTCAACAAACAATCGGGTTTGAATTGTTCAAATTTGAATTGAACTATTTTGAAATATCGGCCTAAATTGCGTCAGTCAGAACCTTACTTTGGTGTTACATAAAGTTTAGATAAGATTGAAATAAACATTTTTTTTTGCGTCTGAGCCTTTGCGATAACAAAAACTAGTGTTATTTTATTTCATTTATTGAAAACGACTGTACAAGTCTTATACAAAAAATAAGTTAAAGTATATTATTATATATGGACTACTATTTCTAAAAAAGATCTGGAATTCCACCTGATATAAACTAATTGAATATCGTAGCATATTCGCCACCGTACATTTTGAGCGGACTTTACTGTTCGTTTTCCCGTCTTTTTCCTAACCATGCAGCGAGCCTGAAACAGAAAAAGGGAAAACCGAGTCTAACGAGCTCCAATAAATATGTTAGCAAATCTGTAATTACTTACCTCAATATTCTTTATCACCAAAAGAAAGCCATGATGACGATCCACGATCACTACTATTTGAAAATGTTTCAATTTTATAAAATTTTCTGTAAACGCCAATAAGGCAATATTCACATTTTATTTTAACAGACAAAATATATAGATATTATTGCGTCCTGAAATTTGGCAACACTGCGTGGATGTAACAACATATGGTGTGAGCAATATACGGATTTGACAAGGCCCCTTTTTGTAAGGATGCAAAAATGTCACAAAATGAATGGAAATTCGTATATCTTAAAATTAGGAATTTCTACAATCTATATAGAGCCCCGATGAGGAAATTGATATACTTGATTGATGTACATATTTTCTAGTGTATGTTTTAGCATTCTATCTTTATCTTAGTTGAAGTTAAATTACTATTCTTAATATAATTATTGATTTGTGTATATTTTATTGATTTTTATTTTCCTCAGTTCGTGTATTAATGCTCCTCAATAACAGTAGGCTATATGCCGGACATTAATTAACTATTAGTTTATGCTATTAATTATTTTTAATTACTAAAAATTTATTTTGTCTATTACTATTTTTTCTGTGTTATTAATTCAGGATTTTAGGTTATATTTAAATACGTAATTTCTAAATTAATATTTAAATATGTAAAGGTTGAGTTGAGTAGCCTAGCGCTAGACTTCGCCTTTTTATAAAATTTGTATTGGTATACAATTTTTAATAAAGACCATTTATTATTATTATTATTATTAACGGTATTAACGTAGCAACGAAGCCAAGCAGTATAAATATAGGATAGGAGTAGCCGCTCGACTAGGTAGCGCGTCGACATAAAGCACGCATTGTGCGAGAGAGATCCTAAGACAAAGACGTTGTAAGGGACCCTGTCTATCGCCCCGGCGCGTGGCACTTGCAGGCTGCAAGCGCAGCGATTCAGTTGCCAATTACACGTCTTGGTACTCCTTTGTTTATTATTTTTTAAAAGCATACAACAAATCATATTCAGAAAATTGAAAAAAAAATGGAACAGGTCTCGTCTATATTATCCGACTAGGAAAATCATGAAAGACTGCTCGATCAACTAATTTGCAGTTACAGTAATGATGTCATTGATGCTGTACTTTATTACATATGCGGCTTTCTGATTCGAAAAATTTTGAAGACAACTACCTGTTCAAATTGTTTGAATGGCTTATCCAGTAACGTTACATTTCAAAAATTTTCTGTTGCTGATCTCGTTAACTTAAAAACGAAACGATTTTTAACTCATCCTACAATTGAGATGTTTCATATTTTTAAAAGAGCAGAGGAAATTCTTCTTAGATATGTAGAGTCCAAGTCCGAATATTTATACGACGATACAATGAATGAGTGTATTAATAACATTCAATTTAAATTTACCTGCGATGTACATAAAATTGATACTCTCTACCGGCCTGCATCTTTTTATTTCAATGCGAATGAGACAGTACTTTAAAGCGGAAAAATCTAAAATAAAATCAAACTTTAAAGACAAAAATAAGTTGTCGAAACTACAGGTAAATTAAAAGGGTGTCTTTTTTCTAAATGTATACAGAGAGCCTGTTAAAAGTCCCCCTTCCCTTCCCGTACTAACTTTCTCTATTCAACGCTGTAATCATTTCTAAAATCGGGTCCAAGAATGTTAACTTATACTTACATACAATATGTTTGTCGCCAGTTTTTGCCCAACGTTGATATCTATTTTTTAAGTTAGCATGAGGGACATTCAATGCGCTCACGGTACATATTTTTATAGCGATAATGTAATTTGTTAATTTTTTGCGTATCAATCAATAAATTGATAAAAAATATGTATATGTTCATTATTTCTTGATGTTACTTTAAATTCATGATAATGCATAACAAAAAACTTGGCTGTTATTTAATTTTATTGCCTACAACTTAGATACACTTATTGTATTATCGAGACCCCCTGTGGCGTCTCTCTCTAGCATCCGTCCCGCTCTCGCGTGTGCTTTGTGTGAACACTTGCGAGACGACGGCGGTATAAGCAGTGGCTGCTCCTTATAGAAATTTATATTTAAATACGTAACGGTTGAGTTGAGTAGCCTAGCGCTAGACTTCGCCTTTTTATAAAATTTGTATTGGTATACAATTTTTAATAAAGACCATTTATTATTATTATTATTATTATTATTATTATTATTATTAACGGTATAGCGTTCTAACTAACTACTAACCGCGTTCCCGTAGCAACGAAGCAAACCCGCTACAATTAATAAATTATGAGCAAAAAAGTCAACGAATAGCACTAATAAGTATAAAATAATTTCGTATTATAACAGATTATTTATCCATTAAGAAATAAAAATTATTTAAAATTATATATGTTGAAGTACTTGCATCAAGATTATAAATACCGGTACCAGTTGAACGCCTTTTATATTAGCAAGTTTTTATAAATTGTGATAAGCTTGTATGTACGTATGGCTTGTATGTACGTATGGCTTGTATGTACGTATGTATGTATGTGGGTCGGAGTGTAGTGGATGGTAGTGTTACACTCCCATTCCACCACAGCACTTAGGCCTCATTAGGCCCTTTGTGCATTCCTCCTTTTTACTTGAGTACATTTCTTCAAACCATCCTATTTATTACGGGTGGCCTGGTGGCAAAGTCTCTACAATTTGTATGTATGATAGTATGGTTCTGAGTTATCGAGATTAATTACTCCGGTCCTCATTACCATTTATCTGGGACCACGCGTCCGCGGCAGATGCGTTGAGTGTTCCCAGGTCTCGGGCAGACGCCACAGTCCGGGCCCAACCCTGCGTAGGTCACCCATCCAAGTGCCACCAACGCCCGCCCAGCATAACTTTGAAGATCTTACCGGTCAAATCTAAGCGGCTAGGCGGTCCCATTCAGTCACCTTAGTCGCCTCTACGACAGGTAGGAGGTACCCTGGGTCGATTCTACAATTGTGGCCCCGAACCCAGAGGGGAACATAGTTCGGCTTAATGTAGTAAAATATAGAAAACTGTTATAAGATATAGAAGCTGGTTAGTTGTCATATGGTAAGATCAACAATAAACGTATCCAATGCAGGAAATGTATTTGTTTTCCGAGCAGATATTCCCTATTACGGAAAGCAAAGCGTAGGAGACTCGTGCAAGATAGTCCAACGCAAGTCGGGCAAGATCCCTACTAAAGACAATTTTATTAGTAGTAGTGTAGTAATACTAGAAAACATAGCGTAACGTTGTAACAAAACGTGTACTTCAAAAGAAAATAAGATTTCTAATTCCGCGTGATCAACATGAAGGAACTAAACAGCAATAATATTAGTGCGACCCGAAACTAGCTGTGACACAAGCTACAATATTCGGTAGACGTTGCGCCGGAAATTGGTCGAATGAAGTATGAAATCAAGCGGTCGAGTGCTGGAATCACCCGTAGCCAACCGAATCTGTGGCCAAAATATTATTTAAAAAAAGCTGTTATGAAAAAAAAACGGTTAAAAACAAAATCAATAATTACAACATTATGAGATACTCAACACTTAGTTTCATGATAACAGTTCATATCAGCAAACCTGTCTACCTGCCATTAGTTCATTGCAACAATATTAAAATGAGTATAAGAAGTCGGCAACTATTCTAGACCTAGACGTATCTCTCAAGAACATATTCTCCATTAAAATAAAATTATGGTGTAATACCCTAATGTATGCTTAACGCTAATGCTTCTCAGCGCTCCAACTATGCACAGCGTTCTCGGAGTTGAGGTAATGAAAAACAGCGAAGTGCGGGTCTCCCATACCAGCTGCATTTTGTCGACTTTTTTATTTCGGAATCGCTAATATGAAATACCTCATGAGAACGAGCGGCAGAAGCGACAAATTGTCTTCACTGTTCGCATTAAAGTTCACGGGATCGGAAATAGAGTAAAAGGGCATTGAAAATAATTTCCAGTCTATTACATGACTAGATTTGTTTAAGAATGTTGCCACGAATTGATAGAAGATAATATTATGTCATGCAGGGGGTTGTCAAAAATGACAAGATATTACTTATATAGCATATCAGTGTATATTTTATGTTATTTTGAACCTGTTGTCGCATTAGCGCCCAACTTTTGTTTGTTTTAAACACTGTGAGAACCATTAGGGTAGTCACAAATTACAAAAGCTCAAAAAATTTTTAGTTTTCGGGATTATTTGACGCTATTATTTATAAAAATTTTTGCTTGCCTAAAGTAATGTCAACAAAAATTATGTTTATTATACGGGGTGGTCAAAAATTACAAAAAGAAAATGTTATTATTTATAAAAGTTTTTACTTGCCCAAAAAATAGTAAAGACGTCGACAAAAATCAAATTTTTTATACGGGGTGGTTACAAATTACGAAATCTCAAAAAAATTTTAGTTTTCGGGATTATTTAACGCTATTATTTATAAAAGTTTTTGCTTGCCTAAAGTAATGTCGACAAAAATTATGTTTATTATACAGGGTGGCCAAAAATTACAAAATCTTAAAATTCGGTAATAGTAAAGTTTGTATTATTTGATCACCAGGTATAAAAAACGAATGATGCTTTTGCCACAATTATGTTTTTATATGGGGTGATCAAAAATCACAAAATTTACTCTTTTAAATTTTAAGATTTTGTAATTCTTAACTACCCTGTATATACAACACAATTTTTGACAAAGCCATCACTATTTTTAGACAAACAAAAACTTTTTTTAAGAATAGCATTCATTCGAAAATAAAACAAAATGAGACTGTAATTTTTGACCACCCCATACAAGATAACCCATTTAAAACGACAAGACCTTCAGGGTCAAACGAACAGAAAATCGTAACACAACGGCGTTTTATTTTTATTCAATTCACTTGTGAAATTTTTACCAGTTGTGTCTGGTATTTTCAATACGCCTGCGATACTTGCGTAAGATGCAAGATCTGTGAATTTTTTGTCTAGTAATGAAACGTGTCCTTACGTTATTGTATTGTAAGATTTTTGAAACCTCATCTGTAACACCTATGATATAAGTGAGAGGAGATTTATGTTATTATGGCGGAACGATATGAGTTCCAGGTATTTAAATAGTCAATTTACATACATTAGGACAAGCCCTATTACCCATATAGTTATATATTTAACGTATAATCAAACGATTTGAGATAATAATGAATTGTTCACGTAAATAACTTGAAAATCCATCTGGATATCCATTCCGAATAAAGACAGGGGATAAAGTTGGGTGAGCTTTTAAAATCTCGTTGAATAATGATGTTTAGATGGATTGCGGTGTCAGTTCTTAGGGAGTTCCAGGCGGTGGCTAAAAGACGTTCTTTTAGCTATCTCTCATTCATCTGTAAATTCTTAAAATATAATGCCCTGTTCTAAGTTATAAATTATTATTAAATCAAATACAGCTCTTCATTCATGAACTGTTAGTACAATGTACTAACTGTGTCAGGCTACGTGTACCCGATGCTACAGTGTCATACACTATGAAATGTCCACTTGTCGGTCGGATCTCCATTGCAGCTATCTAATGCCACACTATCTAATGCCGCACAACTCGTGTTAATCTTGTCAAGGTTGCGAAGATAAGTTTTTATGTATGAAATGTTTTTCTGATACGCACAACTATCTGATAACTTTTTCCTATCAAACACATGAACTCTGATCGTTCTGATCTCCATTGCAGCTATCTAATGCCCCTACAGTGACGCCTGGCGGGAAAAGTGGTGCCTGTACACGATAAATCACAGGCTGGCCCGAAGAAAATACAATACCGAAGTAAGAGTGTCATAAGAGTAAGAATTGCGCCATAATATAGGAGGATACAAACCTATGAAAACACTAATAATTTATTAATGGAAGTCCGCATTCTTTTTAAACGACTTCAAAAAGGAGGAGGTTCTCATTCGACTGTATGTTTTTTTTGTATATTTGTTACCTCAGAACTCCGTCATTTATAAATCAATTTTAAAAATTCTTTTTTTGTCGGAAAGGGGGTATTTTCAAGTGAGTCCCATTATAGTTTTTTGGCATTGGTATATTGATTTTATATTTTATAATATAGATATCATGTAGTATATAATATTACTTGGCGGTGCAAGTAAGATTAAATGAGGTAAATAATTGTAGTTGATCATGAATAGGTACTTTCAACGTTAAATAATTTAATGTTTATCTCCCATCTCACATATTTCCAAACTAAACCAATACTCGGAAGATTCCAGAACTGATTAAACAACTAACTATTCCAATTCAACTGTCTTCGAATGATACTACGAAATGTAGCTGGGAATTCGTATTTGAATTTGAAATATGTACAACAAAGCAAGGCTTATGTTGCAGTGAGTGTTGCAGCGAGTACCGGGCTACACCCTTGCTGTTGGATGAGTGCAAACTGGGGTAAAGTGAAAAAAGGTCTTTAACCCCGAACAACTAACTTACATAAAGTAATCTTGTGCTGCTTCATATCGCTGATCGATATCACACTGTTCACTTCGGTGAAATTTTGAAAGTGTATCCGGTATTTTATATTTGCAAAGGTATTTCAAGCTATTAGATTTAAAACATGTTCAAGCCAGTGGTAATTGAACTGCAAGTATTTATTTAACTGCATTTATTAGTATAAAAGCTGACTATAATAATGCACCTGCATTATTATAGTCAGCTAATTATCATGTATCGACCTCGATACATGATAATTAAAAATAATTTAAAATTCATCACTAAAATAATATATTAAGGAGACTCAAGGTTTTTAGGAAATGTAATTAATGAACTTCAATGAACAAATAACTCGTTATAGTGATATAGTATCACATCTCTAACTCATGAGTACCTTGGACTTATTTTTGCAAAATCGTACATATCATTAGTGTATCTATAATATATTCTCAGTTGACTCTTAACTGAACATAGTCTAAAGTGGTAAAAAGAATTTATCTCAAAGCTAAGAAATTAATATAGTCATCAGTTATGGGCATGGCCCAACTAAAAATAAAGCTTGTATTATATGTAAATTATTAGATTTTAAACTAAAATGTAAATGGTCTACGTAGATTTAAATTTCATTGCATAGCAAATGCTATCTTCCTCTCTTTAATGTACACTGAAACGGAGCATAAATTTAAAGCACAACGGGGCAGTCCCTGAATCACTGGCTGGGGATATGTCTCCGTGGGGTTTCTGTTTAAATGAATTTTATATGTAGGTACGTAAGTACTTAAAATATTTAGGCAATCAATTACTGTAACTTAATAACTTAATATACTTCCGAGACTTTAATATCATGCAGAGTGGTAATTGAATATATATAGGTATATATATATATATATATATATATATATATATATATATATATATATATATATATATATATATATATATATATATATATATCGTCGGCTTAATTTGTAAATCACATAAGTCCACTTTTGGTCAAAATTGAGATATTAGTGCCATCTTTTAGTAAAAGCTCATAGTTACCTTCCGTGAATTTTACACAATATTTAAACAAAAAATTTAATTTTTAGTAATTTTTGTCATTAAAATGGAAACTACTATAATATCACTATACCGCAAAAATAAGTATTCATACCTACCTTTACACTACCTTTTATTATACCTTTTTTTAAATAGAAAGTTTTTTATTCTACTGTAAAATTTGCTTTTTGTGACTTATGTGATTTTCAAATTAAGCCGACGATATATATATATATATATATATATATATATATATATATATATATATATATATATATATATATATATATATATATATATATATATATATATATATATATATATATATATATATATATATATATATATATATATATATATATATATATATATATATATATATATATATATATATATATATATATATATATATATATATATATATATATATATATATATATATATATATATATATATATATATATTTATATATACATATACATATATATATATATATATATATATATATATATATATATATATATATATATATATATATATATATATATATATATATATATATATATATATATTTATATATTTATATATACATATATATATATATATATATATATATATATATATATATATATATATATATATATATATATATATATATATATATATATATATATATATATATATATATATATATATATATATATATATATTTATAAACCTCAGTTTCACTCAGGATTTTACTTAGATTAAATCGACACATCTTAAACCCCAAGCCCTTATGGCGCTTAGGGTCAAAAGGCAACCTAGTAACACAGGTGAGAAATAATATTTTTATACAATAAAGCAATCCTATTCCAATATTCAGCCATTCATTCATCAGATAATAAATTTCACAACATAAGCAATCCAACAGATAAAATTGATTCCAATGAAAGGTCGGGGATTTACAAAATTCGTAATGCAACATATGTTGGGCAAACTAGACGAGCAATTAAAACTGGGTTTAGAGAGCATACGGCTAATCTAAAATATGGCAAGTCAGCTCATCTAATAGACAAGTCTAGTGTTGCCACCGTTTACTGTTGCCCAACATGCTTTTGAGAACAATTATATATTGATATTGATAACTTTAATAGAATAGAAGATTAGTAAGAAATGTGACCAATCATAGGCATTAATTGAGAGCATAGAAATTATAAAATGAAAAGATGGTATGAATGAACAATGTTGGACGAACAAATGAACTGACGAATGAACAATATAAATTATTAATATTCCAATTTTTAAAAGCGAAATACCTACATTGTGGATTTTTCCTTTATTCGATTTCACAAAACAATATTATTTTTATTACGTCGCTAAGTATTCCCATATAATATAAAAAAACTGTGCATCATATATGCCCTTTTCAATTTGCTTTTGATATATAGTCTGAGAACAATATTATATACAAATTCAATGCGGTTCCGTTACAGAAAAGCAACGACGAAAATAGCCCTGAACATAAAACCGATTCGTTGTATTCCAAGATAAAACCCTGAGACTCGTGCTGAATCGAACAAAAAGGGCATTCTACAAAAAGTTATATAGTCTTCCAGGACCTGTAGGATGAGGGAAGTGTAGGTTGCGGTGCTTTTGAATATACTTGATAGACAGACGGTGGATTTAACTCTAACGGTTGGCGTGAAAACGTGAAAACCAAGTAATTAGGAAGGGATACTACACTAAGTGTATACGCATAAGAATCATACAAGCTCCTACGTACGGAGTAAACGAACTAGACCGTATGTAACAGACAAAGATGGCTACAGGAAGAAAATATCGTACCTTAGTCAAATAAAGACAGCTGATTGTTCAATCCTACTTATATTAATAACTAAATTAAAAATCTCTAGCAAAATAAAAGGACAACAATAATTGTTTCGACAAATCATTCTACGAATTATGAAATATAAAAGTTTATTAAACTATGTCTATTTACAATTATAAATATATAATAGAGTACCTTCCAAAGTGGTCCAGATTATTTAATGTTCAAAAATGTGAAATAACTTTGTATAGTGTTTAAAATAAATTCTAAAGTGTAATAGTAAAAAACAGAAATTATGTTAATACGGGATTGGTTGGCTAGAGAATATTGTGAGAAATGTGCAAGTAACTAAGGAAGTTTGTTTTATTTTCTTGAGGGCACTTCCTTAGTGGCATATAATAATTCTAGAGAGTACGTATTGAACACTAGAATCGGTAGCCACTTGTAGAATTTATTTGAGAAAAAATTAATCATTTAAATAGTAAAACCAATGTAAATTGTTAAAGTTTGGACACTAATGTAGTCACAGGTATTTTCAGTAAATTGTACCGTGTTGATTGAAGAATTTGAGTGATTATCGTAAGATCCTAAGAATAATCAGGCATGTAGGGTGTCCTAGATATCTCCAAGGTGATTTCATTGCATTTGCCTAACGAGAAATAAGAAGCAATAAGATAAACAAAGCAGAGTAAGTACCTACGAGTAGACGGAATAAGGATTCCATCAGTAGTGTTCCGGATCTCGATGATTTATTTGGTCTCTCGAAAGATATTACCCCTACTTTTAAGACAACATATTTCAATCTACCAGTCACATGAGTTTATAATTTATGCTTTTAATAATTTTGCAACAGATATTACTCAAACTTCATCAATCACTACAGATATTTTCAATCGGACATATGTTTATGTACTTTATACATCTGATGCACTTGTACCTCCATTTGGAACCACTACCCTGACTGTATGAGATACGTTCTTCTTCGGAGCTAACACGCATTTTAATCTCGTTGACTATATTTTGGGTGTATTTCCATGGCAATATTTATGAATTTAGACTTACTCTATTATAATAATATGCTTGATAAATCATTAGGTGATATGTCGAAGCTATTTATATACTCTTTTTAATTTTCGTAATTTTAATTGAGTTATTACTGAAAATAGATTGTAGCCAATCACCGTGCACTTTACAATCATATGTCTGCTCGCTCACTCGTGCCTCAATCTGATGCACACGGCCTGTTTGTTCTCTCGTTATATATTAAGCGTACAAAAAAATCTACACAAAAAATGAGAGGTATTATGAAAGTGCTTACTTTTTGTCTGCCTTTATATCCAAATTCGCGTGGATATTGAATTCGGCCGGCTTTTAGTGGGGATACGAAGCCTAATAAATTACTATAGAATTTATTTTTCTAAGTTAAAATACTGCCCTAGTTGATTATACCTTCAACGCGGCAATTTATAAGTCAGGTATTATGTTTTAAGGAGATTTATTGTGCGACTAAAGGCGGCTTTCAAACGTGGAACAATTTTTTATGGTCTAATTAAATTAGGTGGCATAATAGATAATTTTGTAGCTTTAATATATATGACGTGTGATAAATGAGATTCTAAATATTAGTAGAGTAAAATATGTGACCCTTCCAGAGGTGGAATGACTGACAGTATAAGTAATTAACTAATTAGTTAGTGACATTATGCGAAAATAGGGAACTGACTTAGCCGCCATTGATTTCTAATGAGCACACTGTCGCACTAGATTGTCTTTTGCTAACTCAACTAACTCAAGGGGTCTCGTGCTCTCAAATTTTCTTACTATATTTGTGTTGTCGAGGAAATGGATGATCTCGACATTCACATGCTCGAGCAGCCATTGTTCATGATTCATGACGTTTGGCGAACTCTAATATCATCATGTGATTGCAATCACATAACTGGAACTGCATATTGCAGAACTGCAAATTTACCAGTGATTAAATGAATTTTTTTCAGTTAGATAATTTCTTGGATTTCTGGGATTTCTCTCGGGAATGCTCGATTTTAATGAGTTACAAGAAATCCTCATCATTAGTGAGATTTTCCAAATCTTCGCTTATAAATTCCATAATCATAAGGTAGTTCACTGTACTTACTTTTTAGGTTATATACGTCATTGAACCGAGTTTAAACCGTCCAATTTCAGTTGGTCGTAGGACTCAGTCAATCCTGTGGTCAAGGCCTGGACTTTCGTGATACAGCGGACATTTCGTGATAGAACCATGGTCAGACAAGAACCGAGTTTAACGAACTGCGATACTACTGGTCCTTAAAGACACAGGACATACCTACCCTTGATATTTTCTATACCTACGCATCTGGACATATGCGTATATTATATCCATTAGTCTATAGGAGCATTTTTCCAAACATAACTCGATCTATATATAATTATTCTCCCTCCTGTTCATGTTATTATTTTTTTTCTACTCCCATACTTTAATTAGTTTATTAGAGATTCCATACCTATAATTTTAGATTCATAAAGATACAAATTTTCCATAAAGATACACGTTTATAACCAACTAGCTTTTACCCGCGACTTTGTCCGCGTTGACTTTATAATTGGATACAGAGAGAGAATAAAAGTATATGGTGTTGTCAGTAGGTATAAGAATATGAATATATTTTTTGATAATCCCTCCAAGACCAAGTTCCTAAGTAGATAAGAAATACGTCCGAGAAAATGGCGAAGGTGCCGATGTTATATATATTAATAGTTATTTAACGAACTAGTGTATTAATGACAGCGATTAATAATCGAGATATTTTAACTGTTATTTGTTGAGATTATTAATCGCGTTTTAATATACGAGTTAGTTACAACATTTTTCCGTCGACTGTACTTTGAATAAAGTGGAGAAAATCTTATTTTAAATTTGTATTTAAGAAAACTAAGTACAAATTCAATTATTCATTAATTATTATAAAGTATCACAAATCTGATTTGTGTTTGTACAGATAAATGATCAGTTTTATGATATTCCGAATTTAAATTTACGTTTATGTCGTTATCTTGGATGATTGTTTCGGCGCTGGTAGAACTAGTATGAGGAGTTTTTGTGAGTCTCACAGAATATTTTTTTAGTTTTGACAACTTTATTATGTACTGAATTTTCACTATATCCTTTTGCAACAGCAGTGGATTTCCAACCACCCAGTCGTTTAATGGGGCAGCACTGTCAGAAAGTATGGAGTCAGAAGAAGGGGTTTTACAAAACTATATTTCAAATATTAAGCGTGACATTATTGACAGTGACAGATTGATGACACGGCATCTTGATTTGGAAATTTAAATGTATGCGTATGTTTCACTAAAATCGTTTATTAATAGAAAATCATGCATTAATAAGGGCCATTAATAAACGATTTTGTATCCATTAATTAACCTCGTAAATACACGGTCGACGGAAAAATAAATTTTTCTATCCCTGGGGAACAGTATTTTTCTGGGTGAAAGGTATCATATATACACCTTATGTACACCTGACATTGTGTACAAAATTTCATGATGATTGGTTAAGTAATAAAGGCGTTAAAGCGTAACAAATAAATAAACACACAAGCGGACAGTCTCATTGATAAGATTAGTTAGGATAGAAATGCGACATATAACAATATTCTGTTTATATCAACGATTGCTTTTAACATCTGACATATCTAAAATATATAAATTCTGAGAAGTTATACTTACTGTTTACTTAGCAAATTTTTCACAAAAGCTGCAAACAATTCATTGCCAGTAAAATCGTACGAAAAATTTTACTCGCAGTTCATGGATAGGAGGAACAAAAATAAAATTAGCAGATTTTCAGAGAACGTCTTACTTGCATATTTTGAAGAGTTATCTAAGAAATTTATATCCACAAGTTTATGGACACATTATTCTATTTTGAAATCTACGGTGTCTATTAAATATAAAGTGGACAAATCCAATTATCACAAATGGCACGCTTGATGGAAAAGAAAATCTAAAGGATAGATACCGAAAAAGGCTAAAACGCTTTCTATAAAATTTGTAGAAAATACAAAATTTATTATTTCATGTACTGAAATAAAGGAATTTATTGGAGAATCTCCCCAGACGTTAATTAGGTACGTTTTCATTGTCCAAGGTGAGCAAAACTTTTCAATGTAAGTACATGAGAAACTGTATTTTTTGTTTTTTGGATGGTATTCATCTTTGGTATTTTATGGGAGTTTGTAAAAGGTTTGAGCTGCACAAGTTAAAATTAAGAGATGTTGAATGAAAGATATTTTGAATCAACTCTTTTAGTCACAATTAAATATACTAAAACAAAAACAACCGAAAATTCACAATTACAGGGAATTATTATGAAAAATGCAAAAATTACGTTAATATTCACCCAGAAAAATATGTAAATCCCTTCTCTTTTATCAGCTAAGTAAACGAAAGATGCACCGTACAAAACATGCGAATAAACAAATTTGGAAACTTAGGAAAATAAATTGCTACTTATTCAAAGATTCCAGATCCTAAGTTGTCATGAACCCGCTTTCGCCTCACTTCTGCCATATTTCTGTTTGGTGCTGGTGGTGATATAACTTCATTGAAACGCTACGGTGCCACAGTGGACATTTTATCAATCTAGGTGGAAATAATTAATTTTTGTAATAACGCAAATAGTTAAAAACACATTATATTCTAATAGAAGAATATCTGTCTTACATCCCTACATAATTAGTTTTTCCACAATAGGCCTGAGACCTTAAAAGCGGAGGTCATAATTTTTTTTTACCTGAGGGTATACATACACGGTATTATCGCATCCGTATTAGTTGTTTGAGGTAATTCAATAAAAGAACTATACCCTCTTGTGTATTAATATTTGTGTGTTGTTACTGTGATTTGCTATTTATCAAGGTATGTTAAGGCGTTTTAGTTTTCTTGTATATAATTTCGTGAGTGTGTAAATGTTTTTTTAAATAGGAAGTAAAGTAACGTGTAAAGATATCTGTAGTACAGTACTAGAACTGTTCAAATTAGAATTGTATTTTAACATTATACTGTATTATACCGTAATAACCTTATATATTGTTGAGAGCTAGTCCCTTGTGTTATACAAAACATAAAAAACATTGTGCGCAAAACTGCGGTTTCTTACATTTTATACTCATTTTCAGAATGATTCCGCAAATTCCTTGTCTACATCAAAGTCTATTTTTGATGTGTTGTTAATTCCAAACCGATCAGAACTGATGCTGAAATAGCATATATATTGCAATAATTTGCCGACTTCTCACTTCTATATAAAGTAACAATTAGAAGTTTATTTCAAAAAATAGAGCAAAGATGGGCTAAAGCAGAAAGACATCAAGAACGATTTTTGACTGAAAATGCTTTGTGGCTTCAAGGAAATTTTACTCTTCCAGATAGTGTCATCCAGGCTTACCGGAAACATCGCAAGGCAGTTCAAGTAGTAGGCCTGGCCTACCAGGCCTACTACTCAAAAAAAGAGTCTGGCTACAGGTCCAAAAGACAAAAACTCCAAGGTCTTCTAGAATCAACTGTTCAAGAAGAATTATTAATGGCCACTGAAATTAAACTACGGGAGGCAGGAAGAAGATATTCTGCTGTAATACTTAAAGAAATGTCTTCCAGTTCTCCTCAGAGAGGAACTACAATCAAAAAGGCTCGAAAGTCTTATATTCAATAGACAGCTTCACTCTTCGCAAATCAAGCACTCGCTCTAATTGTTGATGCTAAACTTTCTACACATCAGTATAACATAATACGTCAACAAGTTGTGCCTATAAACAAAACGTTGTATTCACCATATTACAAGGTAAAAGAGGCTAAACAGTTATGTTATCCTTCTGGAATTATGATCACGGACACTGCAGCAGAAATTCAACTTCACTCATTGACCATACTGTGATGCACTTATGTCAAGTTTTAGAAGAAGTCCTTAAGACTTTACATCTATTGGCAAATAACAACATAAATATAATTATCAAATGGGGCTGTGAGGGCGCAGAACAATCAAAATACAGACAAAACTTTTTGTGAAGAGAACCAGACTGATCAAAGTTTGTTTAGTCCTTCTATGGTACATTCACAAATATACGCTAATATTAACAACGGTAAACAAATCATTTGGCAAAATTTTGCTACATCTTTCAGTAAGATACTGTCGCTCGATAAAATTTATTTTTGCCAAGCAGTCACCTGAGGTAATAACGAGGGAAGTTAAGGGAGTTGAGGATCAAATTGAAACACTCTCACCTACGAAGATATAGTTGTTAATGACGTGGAAGTATTTCTGAAACCTACATTAATCTTTTGTATGATAGATGGTAAAGTGTGTAACGCTGTAACATCATATATATTTTTAGTATGCTACAAATAGTATTTTTTAGTATGCATCATCTATTTGTAACTAAACTAACGAAATATATGTTTAATAGTAATTTAGGTTAATTATTTTTAAATGGGGTAATTATTATTAATTCATTATCCATAATATGTAGTTTTTCTTTTCCATATTTTCACATATACTGGAAAATGATATACTCAGTCGCTTATTTATTAGTATTAAGCCTGCAAAATTAACAAAAGTTTGTGTACTTTTCGTGCAATAATTAATTCCATCTAGATTGCTAAAATATCACACTGTGGTGGATGGAAATCCACATCAGTAGCCGAAAACTGCATTGACAAATCAACTCAAAAGACAGTACAGAAACGAAAGAATCTCAATATGAAAAATATACAATATTTCTACTTGACCCGTCTGATTCATTTGAAATTCTTTGTAAATCATTTTAATCACGTCAATAATATGCACCTCATAGTTTGTCATGTATGCAAATGTTCCCGAATTGAAATTTCAATATCAAACCGATGAATAGAACGAGCCTGCAAACGATCGAAATAAATAAAATACTCCGGACAAAGCTATGCCAATAAAACAGTTTAGGTTTTTTGGAAGATCCACGTCATAATTATTGTTCCCTGGTCCCCTATTTATTATATACGAAGCGACGTTTTAATATTAAAAATTTACGAGGATAACCACTAGAATATAACATTTAATGCCCGGGGGAGCAAAATAATGCACAGCATTGTACCCTCGCTTTATGTAGCTAGCGCGCTAAACTTGTCGCTATCAGAAATATTATGTCTAGACATTAAATCTTGCATAACAATGCACTGGTGTATATTGTAAGCGCAAACAAGAATTAATTTATGTCGCCTTATCTGAAATCGGAGTAAAGTCTTAGTCCAGTAAAAAAGAAAAAAAAAATGAGTGCGAACTATGAAACGAATAATAATACTTATAAATTAATATCTGATATTGGGTTTGTAATTAATGAAAGAATAATTTCTCATTGCTGGTAATTTAGTTTTGAAAATAATTCAGTTAAATTTATATTTACCGTAATATGTTATTTATTATTCTTTTAAATATTAAAAAGAACTAAGCTACACTATTTCTCAAATGTATGCGTAGTTCAACGACCGGCAACCCTGATCTACACAATGTTTCTCATTGGCGTAGGGATTTTTTTCATATGGTGTTGAAAGTAGAGGGTTTTTTATGCATATTTTCAACACCACAGTTGATATTGAATGCAAGTTTCCACACCACTGATGAAATATTGTTTACATCTTAATAGCTTAATACTTACCTTAAAAACGTGTAATTAGTATCACTATTTTCTATGTCATTATTTATTAATATTATGATCATTAATATCACTATTTTCAGTCACTTTCCACTTCATCTTCACTGTCGCTATCATTTCCAATATTAATCACAATGGGTTCTATGGCTTGATCAACCGCCAAATCCACATCCCACATTATCTTTTCCTCTTTCATCACGTGATTAACACACTTCTGCCAATTTTCTGCTGTGACATTTTCCATTGCTCCTCGAAGATCTCTCTCTCTCTACGTCAGCTAATTTAAAAGTCCGATTCACTCTTGCCACTTCCCCTTTTACTTGCGCCCAGATCAATTCAATGGGGTTCAATTCGCAGTGATAAGGAGGTAATCTCAGCAATGTGACTCCATGCGTCAATTGTCTAGTCTGCAATCGCAGATTGCCTTGCATTTTTCACGTTTAAATCCTGCCAGACTCTCTTCACAGTATGTCGCCTTCTAGGCTATTGATTATGTCACATAGAAAGGAACTAAGACGGTTTTTGTTGCAGGAATCGATCAATGGGTTATAAATGAAGAAAACATCGCGGAGTGCTATTAAATTAGATGGTAGATATTGAAGATAGGGCTGAAAAAACCACCCGTTTTGGTTTTTTCAATATATCGCGTAAACAACGCAAAATTTCGATATATCTCTTATGAAAGTTTTTGTAGAGTATCAAATTTTCCATCGGAATAGCATTTTCTGAATATTAAAAAAAAGATTATTTTTCATGCCGAAACAGTCGAAACATAAAAATAAACGAAAATTTCGATTTTTTATTTTTTGATTTTTCGCCTGTATCTTTTTTTGGGCTTAGATAGGTATAGGCGTTACTTCAGATAAAAAGTAGATTAAATTTCCTTTAAAATGATGGTAGGACAATTTTTTTGAATGAAAATTGACCGAGATATGGACCTTTGAACCTGGCTTTTTATTTGAAAAATTATTCCTTTACTCAATTAATTTTTTTTTTGCGTTTATTACTAAGTAATACATGACAATTATAAAAAATGTTTGGTTTAATTATCAATATTCAAACGATACATTAAAATTTTGATTGAAAAATTGAAGGAAGTAGAGATTGATTGGCAAAAGAGAAAGCGTCGATGTTAAAAAATGCTGTTATTGCTGTACAAGATGTGGACTTTCGTATTTAGTTTATCTCTGTTGCAAAATGAGAATGTATATTTTTGGAAACCACACATCGGAAATGTAGCGACAAAATTTGATAGAAATGCAACTGAACAAGATATTACCTCTGCATCGGGATATATTGCAGCTTGTTTGTACGTGGCAAAGACGAACATAAGCCTGAGCAACTGCCGATTTCTAAAGTTTTGTAAGCTGTCTAAAGATGCCAAGTTTTCTCTGACGCAATTACCACCAACACGTGATGCCATCACACAGCAAAAAAATTAAATATTAATATTCAGAAAATGCTATTCCGATGGTAAATTTGATTCTCTACAAAAAGTTTCATACAAGATATATCGAGATTTTGCTTTGTTTACGAGATATATTGAAAAAAACAAAAGGGGTGGTTTTTCACGCCTATCTTCAATTTCCACCCTCTAATTTAATAGCACTCCGCCTTTTTTTCTTCATTTATAACCAATTAATCGATTCCTGCAATGAAACCCCGTGAACGTCTTAGTTCCTTATTGCCCCGTTTTTTAAGACATGTTTTTTAAAACTTTTTTACTTTACGAAGATAATCCAGCTGCCAAGCAACTATTTCTTATGTTTTTATGAGAACACTCTTTCTGTCTACTTTTCCATACGTAAAATTCATGTCTTTCAAAATTTAAGCGATAGTGAGGTTAGCAAAACCCAGTGAGGCTTGTCAGGTGCGGCAGCGTCGACCGCGGGCCGTACCAAACAAATTGAGACAAAACAGTGTCCAATTAATAAATGTACATTTCATATTCATTGATTATATATTCATAGGTCTGTTTTTTATTCACTTAAAATAATTCTCCAATCGGCAATTTCCCGGCCAGCCGGCAGCGTGTATTTGCTTAAATACTAAGGGATACTTAGATGGATCTTAATCTACCCTCTACGAACCAAGCTACATAGGCCTAGCTCGAGGCCTGAAGTGCCTGCGTAATGCGCAGCCTGTTTCAGACTACATCGGCCAAGATGGTTCGGCCGCATGCCGTGTGAGGCAGCAAGTTATTTTACTTTTATTATTTAAAAGACTGTATTGTGCTACCAGCACCACAAAATTCAAAAATGAACAATGTTACTATTTAATTTTTACAGATAGACCTACTAATTTTACTGTTTATGTGTTTATTTGATAAAGAAAACGTATATAGTATATATATATCACACATTTTTATATATCACACCATCTAATGACAGTATTTTTCTTAAGATAATAAAAAAAAAACATCACAAGTACACTTAAAAACAATGTTAATAACTTGGATATTTTATTTAATTTTTTTTTATTCTGCTCCCTCTAAAATGATACGCCTATGAAATTTCGTTCCCCTCGCCCCTTATGTCCCTGAGCCGTCCATATGCTGGTGATGAATCACTTCACACTATTTCGGAACCAGGGTATAGATACATTTTTCCACAACGTTATATTATAGGAGTTAAAATATCGCATAAGTTATAAACATTTTTGTCAACTGAAGCGTGTTAATATATACCGAGAAGATACGGGAAGCTTTCTGCTTCATTAAAACCTAATCAGCATAATCAAAATATGGCTGTGCCCACCCGGGTTTAGCTTCTACCGGGGAGATGTTTTGTTTTCTGCACTGCTTTTCTTTTAAAGCACACTTCAAAGGAGATAAAAAAGTTATGGTATATTAACCCCTGCTGGAGCTTGAAAGCATACGAATAACAACCCAGCGGCAATCTTAGGGGCCACTGCACTCTTCCTAATTTAATTGCGTGTGTAATATCTACTGTAAAGGCATTTTATGTTTGGGCATAAACATTACTTCTTATGTTCCTCGCACGTTCCTCGCTAATTTACCTTCCTCGAATGTATACTGAACTCGTAGAAGTAATGTGTTAATTATACTAATTTACGGTAGGGCCAATGAAAGAGAGTTACCGAGCTCATTTAATGTGTATCCTAGTTATTAGTCTGTATAATACCCGTACAGAGAATTTATACTGTTAATATTATGTTGTTTGTGGCATTTGTGCCAGAATTTATTTTATTGTTTGGAATAATAATAATAAGAATAATAATAATAATAATCCCACCGTCAGGCGGATACAAGCCAATAAGCCTGACATAGTCCTCCTCGACCACCAACTCAAGACGGAGTTCGTAATAGAGTTTTCGGCTCCGGCCGAAAAGAACATTGTCTTGGAAGAGGAGGAGAAACGGACAAAATATCGAGATTTACTCTCTGAACCCCGCAGGCTGTACCCGGGTTATTCTGTTAAAATAGTGGTGCTTATTATTGGCTATCTCGGAGATTGCGACAAACATTGCTCTCAGAATTAAGAACCATCCCAGCATGCCGTCAATCGGCAGAAGTCATCGCTGGGAAGATGCAGAAGGCCGTCATAATTGGCTCGTTGCGTCTACTCAGGACACATGAATTGCGACCTCAATAACCGCTTACTCCGCGGACGTGGGGAGTGGTCGTTGAGTAACGAGGCTGGAGGGACTCTCTGGACTAGTCGGAGGCCAGGGGGACTTACCAGCACAAAAAAAACTAATATTTATTGCCCAAGATATATTGTAACAATGTATTTTCACATGATCTGGCCAATCATATCAAGGCTAGTATTTTAATTAATTTGTTTTACATTGAATTTCTATAGTATATGATCTAAATGGTTTAATTTTGTATTTTAAACAGTATTCCCTCATTATATTTACCTTTCGTAATCTAATTTCAACATTCAAAAGCCGAGTTGACTCTCGTACCCCGTTTTTAATACGATGCTTCTGCACTAATATGTTTATATAAACATAGTTCATGTTGATGTGATATTAATAGAAATTTTGTTGGGACTTGTCTATTACTATGATGTTAAATTTAGATTTTTGCGCCGATAAATAACTTTGATATTAACACAATTAGATATTGGCCAATCAGATGCGCCGTGGAATGGCGTTTCGCATAGTTTCGGACGCAGTCTGTAGAGATGCGTGCGTGAGTGCATTGTTACTAGAGTTGGGACAATATAGATTGTTCACAAATTTTATTTTAATTCATAATTTAGTGTGTTTATTATATTTTAACTGTTTATTTTGGCTCTAGATACTCGTTTAACTCAACATTTTATTTGTATTGAATTCTTAGGTTGGTCACAGTGTTTACTATTCTTTTTTCAATATTCTCTTTTTTGAGTCACCTCTCTAGCCCCTTCAGCAACGAAAATGCGACATTTTAGATGAAACGGTGTTATTAAGTTTGATATTCAACAAGGAGGCCGTGGAACTGAAAATGTCTAAAAAGTTCATCGTTTAAGAAATGTTTAGCGTTTTCGATTACGGACGCTGAAATAATTGTTACTTACAAGTAACATTAAAAAGAAATAACAAACAAAGAATTATTCGGCATTTTAGTAAAACGACTGTAATTATTAATGATTAAAACAATAAACTTAAAAAATAACTGAACAACAAACTAACTAATAACGAGTATTTCCTCCTCTGGCTGCTATAACAGCTTCCATACGGCTAGGCATGTTTTCAATCAAATTTGTGATAGTGATTTGAGAGATATTGTCCCATTCTTCTGTAAGAGCAATCCTCAATTCATTCAGATTCTCTGAGTTGCGTCTACTAACACGTTGTCCCAATTCATCCCATAAATGCTCAATGGGATTCATATCAGGGCTTTCAGCGGGCCAGCGGGCCAATTCTTCACCAATGTAAGGTGAAAATGGGACAACATGTTCATTCAAGATATCTATGTATCTAACTGCATTTAGAGATTGCCGTGGTGGAAACACAAATAATTCTGTACGGGCATCGCTGGTAATTCCACCCCATACCATTAGTGAACCACCGCCAAAACTCTCCCTTTCACTGAACATACCATCCTCGTATCTTTCCCCACGCCTTCTCCAAACCCTCCGACGCCCGTCTACTGATCTCAACATGAATCTTGATTCGTCAGTGAATAAAACTTGAGACCATTGCAACTCATTCCAAACAAGATGAATTCGACCAAATCCAAACGAGCTACTCGATGTCGTCGAAGTAATCGCATTCCAATAGCAGGTCTTCTTGCGATAAAACCGAAACTCCTGAATCTCCGACAAATTGTTCGATCTGACACAACTGTTCCTCGTGCGTTTCTTAAATTTCGGTTTGTGATCACAGCTGTTTGATAGGGATTCCTCGATATTTGCAGACCAATAAATCGATCGTCAATATTTTGCATAATCCTGGAACTACCCGAACCTGGACGTCTGCTGTATTGGCCCGTTTCTCGGTAGCGCTGGATCGCTCTTCGGACAGTTGTTTCTGGTAGACCAACAATACGAGCTGCATATCTTTGACTCCTTCCATCTTCTACCAAAGCCACAACTCTAGCTACTTGAATTGGACTAATTTGCACTGGCATTTTCTTTTAGATCGTTAACTGATTTTTTTTTCACGAGAATTTCAACTGAATCTTTTGACGTTTCAGTGTTAACCGTTACCATAGCCTCCTTGTTAAATATCAAACTTAATAACACCGTTTCATCTAAAATGTCGCATCTTCGTTGCTGAAGGGGCTAGAGAGGTGATTCAAAAAAGAGAATATTGAAAAAAGAATGGTAAATACCGAGACCAACCTAAGAAATCGATACAAGTAAAATTTCACTCCACAGCGACATTAAAATTTCGTGTCAAAATCATAATCGGTTTTTAAAGGCTGTACATATTAAAAAATAATTTTTTTATGGAAAGCCAATTACAAAAGAGTCATCTGCAAGAATCGCCCGAATCAAACAAGGCTAGTTTATAAGTTATTGAACATCAAATTTGGGACAAAATCTAGGTGCGCCACTTTTTATGTCCGATAGTTTATATATATATATATATATATATATATATATATATATATATATATATATATATATATATATATATATATATATATATATATATATGTTAATTATTGCTCATTTTGGTCGATTTATCAAGTAAATACACACTATTAATTATTTTACTGTAGGTATATGTGTAATTAATCACGATCAACAGTGAGCAAATAATCGGTATTAATTTGTTAATGTGCTAGTAATTAAGTGTTATATAATAATTGGATATAAACTGGTTGGTTCAATATTTATTTTAGAAACATACCTATATAGTAAATCTGCTAGATTGGAAATTTGTGAAGTTTTAAAAGCACAATCATAATTATCGCCTTTAAGATATTTATAATATATTATTGACATTTTCAACGATATTGATCGTTTTGGGTCGTTATAGCAGCAGTAGTATTCAAAGATTTTTAGCATTGAAAATACTTCTGAGCGTGTATATTGGAGCCGTCTTTAAGAATACGTCCGTGACATGCGACATGCTATTAACTGTCCAGTCAGCAAGGTTAGGGAATACGGATAGGTCACAATTTGTTGTGATGGGAATAAACGAATTACTGATTCGTTTTATTTATAGGGTGACTAGTAAATATTGCTCTTTATGAATGGAAAGATCAGACAGTATAACATGATTCAAATTTTAGAGGCCAAGCTTTATGTTTAATTAGGAATAACATAATATGTACCGTTTGATAGCTCGGTTTAAAAATATGTCGAGAGTTTATTCATTAGAATGTTTCAAATACTCCAATATTATCTGCTTCGAACCCCCGACGGGCACCGGCAGCTACCATAGACATAGCTACAACTAATCAGGCCCGGATTTATTAATTTGAGGCCCCTAGGCAAACGTATATTTGCCGCCCCGTTTCCGCTCCTCCACCCTGATGATTTATTACGAATTAAATTGCTTAAAAAATATACGATCATTATTGCGAACAAATTGTTTATTGAGAAAAATCAATACTGTAATGTCAAAAATGATGTTTTTGAATAAATTTGCGAAGCAGGTTTTTTGAAATCTATTAGTTTATTGTTTTGCATACGAGGCCGGCCTTTACGTACGCGGCGCCAGTGTGGTGCAGCGCGTCGGCCACGAACATAAGAAAATTAAAGGTATTAGAAAACAAATACCTACGCCTCATGACGGACTCCAATAGATACATCTCCATCAGAAACTTACACAACCTTTGCCCCGACATAGTACCAATAGAGAACTACATCGTAAACATTTCACAGAATTTCTACGATTTAAGCTTAATGAATATATCAAATGAATATGAATTAATCAACCCATGTAATATTTTTTTCATTTTTAACCATAATTTTAAACTCTTTAAGCTCTTTTAAACTATTTTAACTTGATCAATTTACCCTTTCTGTATGTTTATTTTTGGTTTTTAGTCATTTTTTTTTCCAAATTCTACAAAATTCACCAATTTTGTTGCAGTATTAGAAATCAATAAATAGAAAAACATTTTTAACTTAATTTAAATGACAAAATCAGTCATTCTCTTTTCCTTTATTCCCTATTTTTGTTACCTTTTTGGATCTACAGGGGTTTTTCATTTTTATCCCCAGGCAAATTAAAATGTCTCGAAGAGGGACAACAAAACTATTTACGAAAATACAACTTCCTATTTATTTCCAACTTTTTTGAAGACCATTTGGTCTACTGAAAAAACCAATGACAGATAATACGCCCCTCAACGTAAAGAGCTGTCAATTTACTTCGCTTTCAATTTCCGTTTAACATATTGCGCGTGGCTGTCTGGCTGGTCCCGGGCATCGCATTATCCTTGGACGTACTTTAACTTGTACTATTTAATTTAAAATAAAATTTTCTTTTTTCTGTTTCTTGGTGTGCCGTGCATTATAGAAATATAATTTTGCCGCCCCTTAAAATCTGCCGCCCTAGGCTGCAGCCCTCTCAGCCTATTGGGAAATATGGGCCTGCAACTAATTATAATTTATAAAATGCTTCACAAAAGAGCCAATACATTTAAAATTTATTTCTTTGCAGCATTGACTGAATTTTAACTAGTTATACCAATACCTGACTCTTCGTAAGTGCCTTTGGGAAAGCATACTAACCATTTTAATTATTTCCAAATTAAATAATTTCTTTTTGTTGGTTTCGGTTTAATTGAAAAAATCTCTTATCTCCATTTTTAAAATACATATAGTACAATGGCAACGACGAATGACGAAATGACTGAATCTCAAATGTTTTCCTAATGTACGATTCGCAATCGGCGCCAACCACAATCAATATTACTTAGTCAGCACATACATACTGTAGTATATTAAGGCGGGGATTTAGTAAAAAAAAATTCTTCCAATAACTTTGTTGCAATATAAAAATATATTTTATATGCAAAAATGCATTTTATCAAAAAGAATTGATCAATTTAGTTCACAAAGTTTGTAGACGCTCTCACGAATCGAACGCACAAAACCGCGATCAAAAGATCCATCTCACTGCTGAAAAAATCGGAAATTCATTACTTTATTTCCTCTACTAAAATCCAGTCATCAGATATTCATATTTGCGCATAATATCATACAAGTTACGATCCCACATCGTAAGCTACTCTTATAATAATACAATGCATAGTGCAGACTGCAAACTCAGGGATAGATAACACCGACGTTATAAATAAGCTTTCATGCCTTTGTAAAACACTTCTTGCTCAAACTTGTAACTGTTAATTTATCTCCGGAAATAAAATTTTTCTTTTTTAAAAATTTGTTTCGCTCGACCCGAATCGAAACTGGCGCAGTCGTCCGGATGGTATAAATTAATCAATCGCTGATTATTGTGAATTTCAATTCTTAAATTACCGAAGATCCTACACCAGAAGAAAGTTTCCAGTTCAGTGAACACAGAGTAGCTGAATGAGAACACCGACAGTGACAGTGAGGGAAAAGTAACACCTTAATTACCAATTACAATCGTTGTAATTACTGGGCAATCAGGCCAGGTAATTAAGAAAAGCCGATCATCGATATCACGTGACGAGGAGGGGAATCAACCCAGGATATCTAGTATCGCCTAGTCTCTTCACCGACACCCTAGATGTAAGTTAGATTTAAGAAGCAAGAAGCCAACTCTTCTCCGACACCCTAGATGTAAGTTAGTTTTAAGAAGCAAGAAGCGCCCAGTTCAAGAAAGAAAAAAGAAAGAAAACGACTCTCAAGAAAGAAAAGCTAGAAAACATCTGTAAAATGAAAACATCTTTACTCAAGTTAATACTGTAAGCACACAAATTTATTATTTTTATCACTGCATATTAGGTACCCATTTTATATTTAACCCTAATTTAAAAAACATTTTCTTATTAAAGTAGTTATTGTATTATATTAATTTTAATATTACACTGGACGAACTTTTAAATGGTTTAGACAATTTAAATCTAGATAGTTCTGAAGATAATTCAACAGAAAATCAAAAAATGGCAGAAATAAATTATTCTTTATTAAGATACCAAGCTGATAATATTCCAAATTTCGATGGTAACCCCAAATTATTACAGAGATTTGTAACTTCATCTGAGAATTTATTACGAGCATTTCAAAATAGAACAAACCCTGATGCACCTAACACTCGGAGTAGTTTCCACAAACACCAAAACACTTTCACTTCGCTCGACGCGCGCTTCGCCAACCAAGTTGGCATCATCCGGAGACGATTAAAACTGGTTGGCGAAATAACTTGGTTGGCGATAATAACTTGGTTGACGAAACGCGCGTCGAGCGAAGTGAAAGTGTTTTGGTGTTTGTGGAAACTACTCCGAGTGTTACAGTTACATCAAAGGTTCCAGCCCTATCCAGTAGCATGATGCACCTATAAATATTTGTTTACTTGATACTATATTTTCTAAACTAAGAGGACGAGCAGCAGACCTAATCTGTTCTCGATCAGAAATAAATAATTGGCAATTAATTAAAAATATTTTAGTAACTACATTCGCTGACCAAAGAAGTATCGATTGTTTAATACAATACCTCTTAAATATAAAAATAAATAAAAACGAAAATCTATTAAATTTTGGCATGAGACTACAAGACACTAGAATCCTTTTGTTTGCTAAATTAAATGCTAGTAGCGACAACCACAATATTAAATTAATGAAAATAGAACATTATAATGATTTCACTTTAAAAACGTATATAAATAATTTACCGTATAACACACAATTGGTAGTCAAACTTAAAAAACCAAATTCATTAGAGCAAGTTATGAGTTTTGTACAAGAAGAAGAAAATTTTCAACAATTAAAATTTTCTAGTTCAAATAATAATAATAATCAATTTAGTCAAAATCAAAAACCAATGACAAATAATAGACCTGAGACTTTACCACAAATGAATATACAGAATAACTATAAACTACCTCAAGTATATAATAATCAAACAAATTCTACAAATAACTTTCCACCACGATTTCCTCAAGCCTCAATACCGATTACACTAATTATACTCTAAAATATCCGACAAATAATCAAGTATTTGGCCAACCAAAAAATGTTTTTAAACCCGGAAATATACAACCAACTTATAAGCCAACGCCTATGAGCACAACTAGTCGAAATTCAGTTCCATTTAATAGACCAAATTATTTCCAAAATAATCCTAATCAAAAACCTAATTTTACTCATGAAGAATTATTTAACCAAGAAGTCATAGATCAAATACATTTTGAGAACCCATTCGAACAAACCAACTTTAATTATTATGAATCTACTGATAATCAAAATTTAATAAACACACCACCAAATGATTATACTGCTAATCAAAGTTTACAAAATAATGATTATACTACTGTTACTCATTACGATAATGAATTAAATTATACACCTTTAAATTCTAACAAATACGACACTTATCGATATATAGAAAAACAAGAAACTTTCAATCCCAATGATATAAGAAATCAGGATTTTTCACAATACCCTAAGTACGTAGAATACGACATAATACATTTAAATAATTATTCACCAGAACTTCCATATATAATTATCCCAGAATTAAACGCTAAATTTCTAATTGACACAGGCAGTACCAGAAGCTTTATAAATCCTAAATTAGCATATGAATATTTTCCAAATTTTATTAAACATGAACTCTTTCAAGTATCAACTGCCCATGCTACATCATTTCATAACGAAATTATAAATATTCCTTTGTTTCCCAGCTTTAATACTCAAGGAAATCATAAGTTTTATCTCTTTGATTTCTCAGAAAAATTCAACGGATTAATTGGCCTCGATTTGTTATCACAAATTAACGCTAACATTGACCTATATAACTTTCAACTTATCAGACCTCAAGCAACTTTGCATATCCTTTCTACGTTACGACAAAACAATACTGCAACTCATAAATTTCAGTCAGACCAGATAATAACAATTCCTGCAAGAACGCAAAAGTTAATAAGAGTGCCCACTGTCCAAAACAATAGCATAGGATTATTACATTTCAAGACAGCAAATACTGAAATACCAGAAACATTAGTAGAAATAAACGATAACTCTGCTATAACGACTATTATCAATACAAGTGAGAAAAATATCAAATTAACAATTTTAAATCCTTTTGACATAGAATTAATTAACTTAATTAACGTAAATGAAATAAATTTTTATAATAAATTACCATTCGAAAATACTTATAATTATAATAATTATAATAAACTGCTCAAACAAACCTTACGATTAGGAAATTGTAATAAAAAAAAACAAATCAAATAGAATACTAATGCCGGCCCATTTTCTCGAATCCAACTAAATTTAAATGAAACAGAATCAATAATTAACAATCCAGGCAATGTAAATCAAGAAATATTAGACATTATTAATAATAAAATAAACCAAATTTTAATTGATAGAAACCCCTAACTAAATATTAAATACAATCATCCGAAATTAGACGAAAATAATATAACAAAATTAAAGATACCTTTATATGACTCAGCAACAGTGCTATATATTCTGAAAAACTTTGTTAATCCAGAAAAACAAACGTATGTATATTTTCAATGTAAAGACTAAATACCGATATTTACTCAAACATATATGAAATATTTCCGACCTCTAAAATTGTACCAACGTAGAAAATATGTTAATAATATAATTGAAAAAGATTAACGTATAATGCTAATCAGACATCAACATGAGAGCAACACTAATCATCGCGAAATTAACTAAATATACGAAAAGTAGAAACTAATTATTACTGGAAAAACATAAAAATAGATTTAATGGACCATATATATTAACAGAGTTACTTTAATATAATAAAAAAAATAAGAAAGAGTAAAACTAATAATACTGAGATAATACATCTTAAAGAGCTTAAGAAACCTCATATTATTTCAGGTGCAGGTTCATCCAACCAGGAATAAATCAACCAACATAATAATTTTATAAAATTAAGTATCCTTGCTAAATTCTTCTATAAACATTTTTAATTAACTTGCTCATAATATTTCACTAAACCACTTAATTTAATCACATGTATCAGAAATTACGTATTTCATATATCGAACAATTTATACTGTACCTGGTAAAATAGAAATAGCCATTTCTTTTGCTAAATACTCTGCGTAATTCAATTATAAAGCCAAATGAATTATTATCTGAACTTAAAATTATGAAAAATTACCTTTAATATACTTGCTTTTAACAAAATGTTATAAATATTAAAAGTTTAATGATAAATATGAGGAAATATCAACAAGAATTAGAATATCAAAAATAAATTTAAATAAATAAACTTAGTATTCCTGTTTATGTTTCCAAAACATCCATATGGACTGTAATGTTGTACTTAATTTTAGTGATTGTTATTCTATACCTGATTTATAGCAAATACATTTCAAAATTCTTAAAAGCTAAGTCAAATTTAAATGAAAATAATTCAAATATAATTTGTTGAAAATCACTCAGGAGTTACGATCCCACATTGTAAGCTACTCTTATAATAATACAATGCATAGTGCAGTCTGCAAAGTCAGGGATAGATAACACCGACGTTATAAATAAGCTCTCATGTCTTGTGTAAAACAAAGTGTAAAACACTTTTTGCTCCAATTTGTAACTGTTTTGTTTGTCTTCGGAAATAAAATTTTTCTTTTTTAAAAATATGTTTCGCTCGACCCGAATCGAAACTCACACATCCCCCTCATCGGTTGTGCAAGTAGCACAGGCGTCGTCAGTCCTTTGTGGCTGTCTTGAATAAAGTATCAATATGCTTTTCATTTTGTGTTAAGTAATCAATTACCCCATTTACTACAAATCTCATTATATTCCAGATTGAATTGAGTCTACTGAATCCATTTATCCCTGATTTACTGCGTACTATGGAATAAACCGACACCTTAATCTCTAAAGCAACATCAACCTCACGTTTTCTACTTTACGTCAACAAGGAAAAAACTTTGTTTTTTAGACTTCTATCAGTCTGGATGTAATTTATCATTCGCTGCTTATTTCGGCGAAATTTCACGGCCTTTCTGTTTAATGCAGACTCGTATTTGTTTTAACCGGGAGGCATTAATTAAATTTTAGCAATCAATATCGTTCATTCCAAAATTCCCTCTTCATTGACTGACGGCTTCAAATTCAATTTGAATTGAAACGGAGAATATCATTGTTTGATCTTATCTCGAGGCCTGCGAATATATTATTTATCGGATTACCTACCCCATTCTGAGTGTATTGTGCTGAGACATATGTAATTAACTGAATGATATAAACACAACTGAACCAGTTTCAATCTAGCAAATATCTGCGAGTATAATTACTCTGTAGTCTTCTGTCACTCGAAATAAGAGTCCCCATTTAAAAATATGGGGACCCCACGGAATGATTTAATATTTGTCCCAGAACGTTTCCCCAAATGCGGTCGTAGACACAAGTATATCTAATGCGACGCCACTGGATACTTGCACCATTATTATAGTTTTTAGTACAAACATAGTTATATCACAGCTTAGTGTAGATAAGCTGTGATTATATCATATTAAACTATATCCCTCGAACTTCCTGGAGGTCGTAATCCCTGACCGCGAGGAGTGGGGGATAGAGAACACCCCGATGGCAATCCGCAACGGAACCAACTAGTATACGGATGGATCCAGGGCGGATGGAATGTCGGGTGCCGGAGTCTTTTCTGACTCGGAACAAATAAGTAAATACTTTGCTCTGGGTGCACATGCTACTGTCTTCCAGGCCGAGGTATTTGCGATTCTACCCTGTGGGCTGGAGCTGCTAGCTGGCCCACAAAGAACTGGTAGAATCAATATATGCTCCGACAGTAGAGCTGCCATCTTGGCACTTAGTGCCGTTGAAGTGCGCTCAAAACTGGTTCTGGAATGCAAGACCGTCCTCGAGACGCTCTCTCAGAGGAATAATTTACGCCTGGTCTGGGTCCCAGGACATGCTGGTGTACCGGGAAACGAGAAGGCCGATCAACTAGCCAAATTAAGCACTTCAGAGACACCTACTGGGCCTGAATCCTTCGTAGGGATCTCCAGAAGCACAGCGGTTCTCTCAATGAAGACTTTAGCCCTACAAATGTTTCAACATTGTTGGACAACTGCTCCAGGCATGAGACAGGCTAAAGAACTCATATCTGGTCCCGACGCTGGGAGGACCAGACAGCTGCTGAAATTAAGCAGATGTAACTTAATAACAGTGACAGGCCTACTGACCGGTCACTGCCACCTAAGACGACACCTTTACATAATGGGTCTTGTGGAAGACCCTGAGTGTAGGGGATGCTTGGAAGATGAGGAGACAGCAGGGCATGTTCTGATGAATTGCCCCGCTTTCCTGCATACACGTATGCAATACCTGGGACAACTGATGCTGATGCCCAGGGACTTTAGAGAGCTATGTCCCAGCCGTCTCGTTGGCTTTATTGAGGCAACTGGACTGGTATAGCTCTCGAAAGGCGGGACGTGACGGGCCCATACTGAGGCCTATACGTCAAAGGGCAGAGCCCCCGCCAATCTTAAATCAATCAATCAATCAATCATATTACTTTGTGAAATATAAAAGTATTGACATGATGCATTCTAGTTAAGACTAGTGTCGAGAGGAGTTGTTTAAAATAAAGTGTTGAGTATAAATTATAATATCGTTTTGTGACCAACCCATCCATTTTTCCCCAAAGACTACACAAAGTGCTTACCTCTCGAAATATATGGATATATCTGGTTAAAAAATCACCCGGTATATACTGCGATGTGAATATTGGCCATGCGTCATAGGATCACATAGTTAAGATGTTGTTTGTGGGTATCCAGTGGTGCTACTCCCAATATATCCAACAGAAAACCCTGTGTAATTTTGAGGGGGGCGAAAAATCCCAAGATTTTTTCACTGTTTTCGTGTTTTTCGAAATATTTCGAAATTAGTAAATTGTAGAGGAATAAATTACCTGTAATTTAAAACGTATTTTTAGCCATAATATTTTCCCCAAAATTTCACAGGGTTTTTTTTGTTTGATAAATTGGGTGTAGCACTACTGGGACCCACAAACAACCCAAAGTTTCATTAAGTTCGGAATTTTGCGAAGGTTCAAAGTACACGATGCCTGGTATTTTGAGATATTCATACCTAAATGTACCGATTATATCGCGTTAACTACTACGCCTATAAGATTAATTGCGATGAAAGATAGTTTACTTAATTTACTGCGAATCTCTTCCTGTGTATAATAACATGTTTACCTACAATTCGGCCAAGCACATTACATTACGGATTAACACACCAAATTTCCTGTCTATTAACCCAACAATGTCACAGGCCTGCGGTGCACTCAGTATTAACTGCTTGTCGCTGTGAGGTATGCAACGTATTTCGTTCGCTTGTGTAGGTAGGTCGTGTATATTTGATAGGGGAGAACTGCCATCTGAGCACTATTAGCAGTACTAAAGACAAGTTAACTGGTTGAAGATATCAATACATTTAAATACTAAAGAGGGTTTATCTTGGGATGGTAGCAATAAAACGACTATATTACTTGACGTTCCGGTCCCATTTTTGGGCCTTTTTCAAAAGAGTATTTATGACATATTTGACAAAGGCAAAAATGACAATAAAATGGGTTTTAATTAATTTGTTTTAATTAATTTTAATTTAGAGCAGAGCTCTAATATTAGCTGAATATTTGTGACCTTTTAAACGTTCTTCAAGAAGTTGCATTGTTTGACCAATGTAGACTTCATCACATTGTTTACATGGAATTTCGTATATACAGTGTGTAGTTTTTTCAAGTGGATTTTTGTCTTTTAATGTTCTGTAGAGGAATTTTAACTTGTTTGTATTTTTGTGTGCTATGTGAATATCATATGTTTTTAAAATGTTTGAAATATTTTCTGATAGTTGTGGTATATTATGGTAAGGCAATATATGTTTTACGAGTATTAGTTGTATTGATTAGTGGTGGTAGAGAATTGTAGTATTTGTGAATTCGGTTTCTGAAAATTTTGTTGATTAGAGAAAAAGGATAGTTATTATTTATTAAAACGTTTTTTGCTTTTTCTATGCATTCTTTTCTAAAAATGGCAGACGTTAGTTTTATTGATCTATCTGCAATACCAATTATTACAGTTTTTTTATGGTTGTAAGGGTTTTTTTGAGTATAAATTGATATATCTACCAGTGGATAGGGCTGGAACCTTTGATGTAACTGTAACACTCGGAGTAGTTTCCACAAACACCAAAACACTTTCACTTCGCTCGACGCGCGTTTCGCCAACCAAGTTGGCATCATCCGGAGACGATTAAAACTAATCTTAAACTACAAAATCTACCATATTTATACTATTTTTCCGGTGACGTCACTAATGATTCCACAGACCTTGGACTATCTTGAGGATTTACTTGAATTAAACAACTATAGAAGAGAAATAATAGAAGAATATATAAACCTTACAAAACTTTGTATGAAACAAAATTGCTTCCGTTTCAACGACAAGTTTTATGAACAACATGAAGGAACCGCAATGGGTAACTGTTTATCGCCTTTCATTGCTAATGCCTTCATGAGTCGTTTTGAAACTGAAGCAAAAGAAGAATTCGAGTATTTTCCTAGGATTTGGCTTAGGTATGTGGATGACATTTTTGCCGTGTTTGACACTAAGATTGCGGATGTAGAAAACTTCATTTCCAAATTAAATAGTCGTTTCACTTCTGTAAAGTTTACATATGAACTAGGAAATAATGGAATACTTTCATTTTTAGATGTATTAGTAATTAAAAATAGTGATAATAGGTTAGAATTTGATATATATAGAAAAGATACCAGTACGATCAGATATATCCCTAATGACTCTCACCACTGCTATCAACATAAAATGGCAAGTCTCAATTTTCTTGTCCATCGTTTACTAAGTTTCCCTCTCAGTAATGAGAGATTTGAAAAAGAAAGAGTATTAATTAAAGATATAGCTGTGAGTAATGGTTATCCTAGAGATATAGTTGAAAAACTAATTAGGAAGCGTAAATTTAAGGACACACTTCGTAATTCTATGACCTTTCAAAAGGATATAGAGGCTCTAAAATATGTATCCATCCCGTACGAACCCCGGTTTACTCGTGGTTTGAGTAAGGTTTTCAAAAACGTGGGTATAACAGCAATTCATTCGTCGAGCAACAAATTACAACAACTTTTAGACAATCCAAAGGATAAAATTGTTCCAAATGAAAGGTCTGGGATTTACGAAATTAGTTGTAATGATTGTGATCGAAAATATATTGGACAAACGAGACGGTCAATTAACACCAGATTTCAAGAACATATGGCTCATCTAAAACATGGAAGAACAGATAAGTCTAGTGTTGCACAACATGCTTTTGATAACAATCATAGAATAGATATTAGTAATTTAAGATTAGTTAGAAATGTGACCAATAATAGACAGTTGGATGCATTTGAGAGCATAGAAATTGTAAAATGTAATAGTAGTATGAATAGCGACAAAGGACCTATCCCGTATAGCCCGCTTTACGCGTTGCTTAGCAACCGATGATTGAAGCGTGATTAGTCACGCGTAAATTTCACGGTGAGATCATTAGTGACGTCACCGGAAAAATAGTATAAATATGGTAGATTTTGTAGTTTAAGATTAGTTTTAATCGTCTCCGGATGATGCCAACTTGGTTGGCGAAACGCGCGTCGAGCGAAGTGAAAGTGTTTTGGTGTTTGTGGAAACTACTCCGAGTGTTATATCTAACAGATTAGTTGGAAATGCAGTTATGCAATCATCAACATAACTTTTGAAAAATGATATTTTATAGTTTAATGTTGGAATTATAGTTTTTTCTAAATCTTCTAGTACTAATTCTGCGATTGTACTGGATATTGGTGAACCCATTGCACAGCCATATGTTTGTTTGTAATATGTATTATTGCAGTGAAAAAATATGCAATTTAGTGAGTTCTAAAGCATATAAGAACTCTTCTATTGGTAAAGAAGTATTTTTTTTTGTTTCGTTTCAACGTTTATTTGTTATATTTTTTACCAAGTCTATTGGTATATTGGTATATAGTGAAATTATATCTAAAGAGAAAAGTTTTTCTTGGTTATTAAGTTTTATCAATAAATATTTTGAATGTACAAGAGTCCTCTATATAATGGTTTGTTTTTCTAACAACGTTGTTTAGAATATTTTATAAAAAATTTGCTAAATTATAAAATGGACTTTGAACATATGAAACAATAGGTCTTAATGGGACATTTGGTTTATGTAGTTTTGGTAGACCATAAATTAGGTAATTGGTAGACCATTTAGGGGGAAGAGAATTATTAATTTTTAAAGTATTAGCTATATCGTTTGTGATATATTTCTTAGTTTCCCATTTTTTTACCAATTATTATATGTTATCATTTAGCATATGATTAATTTTTTCTCTGTAATCACTTGTGTTCATGATTACAGTTTTGTTTGATTTACCTGGTATGAGAATGGTAATTTGAGGGTTAATTTTTAAAAATTGTTGAGTATCCCTTATTTGTTTTTCTAATTTTTTCGTCGATTCATTTCTATTATTTGATTTATTTTTAAAATTATATACTACATTATTAATTTTGGATCTAATTTGATGCAGAGCGTTATATCCATAGATGTCATATGTTATGACCATAGATGTTATGTCCATTGATGTTGTAATAAAGTTTTGGCAAGATCTTGCTTCATGCCATTACGCGAGAATTACAAGGGACTGGTATGAGGCCAACAACATCAACTTTGTACCGAAAGTAGACAATATTCAGAAAAACTAGAGAAAAAACCATGTGGTCGTCCAAAGGATGTGGCAACTCATCGAGGAATACTTAGACAAATCGAAAAAAACGGTACTCTGTCGACTGTTTCAATTTTGTTTTACAATAAGGATAGATAAAAACACAAAACATGTTATAACATATAGAATTTTTCCGTCCGGTAACCAAATACTAATATAGCATTTGCTATAACCTATATTTGAAGCAATACAATTATTACTTTGTTGTTGTTTACGAGATGAAATGTTGAAGTTGCCAACATAATAAATACCAGTATTACAGTTTAACAAAGAAATTTATAGGAAATTGTGTCCCTTGAAAACAATTCCATATTCAACTTATAATTACAGTCTTTATAATTATGTGGAGTCATATAATTTGCGTTTAATTATTCACTTGACTCTGGTATACTTATTAACGCTATATTTATTACCGGTCTTGTTCGTAGTCAATAGGTGACTATATATTTTGCGTCATTATGATTCAGTGTTGTTGACACAAAACTAATTTGTATATTATACAGTTTTGTCTCTTTGTCCTTTGATGTTCATAAAATGCAAAATTCCACCACATACCAAATTTCAAACTATGTCTCTATTCATATACAACCCAGTTAGTCCTCTTGCAAATTAAAAGATTGATCGATTGTTGATGTATGAGTAAATGAAAATATGTCAGGGATATTTCTCTACAACTCATTACAGAAATGAGAAAATGACCGATTATTAATATTCGCCGTTAAGAAAATCCCTTCTCATTAATACATTGTTAAACCATTCTTTATTCCTTATCATATTATATATATATATATATATATATATATATATATATATATATATATATATATATATATATATATATATATATATATATATATATATATATATATATATATACAGGGTGTCAGTTTTTTGTAGACAAACATTACCAGGGGATAGAACGCACGTTTTTAAAAAGAAAAGTGCCTATAAATATATGGCCGATCTAGCTTCCTAAGGAAGATACAAGGTGTTAAAGTTTCATTTTTTTTTACATTAATGTGTAATATTTTCTGAACGGAATGATATATTCACTAAATATTTTACACATATCTTAACCTGCATAGGATCAACATGTTGTATTGTTCCTGTCGAAAATACTATAGTGGATGTTACTTTTTTCGGGTACTTCGGATATTCTGCATAATGGAACTTTTTTTTCGTACGCCACTGACATTATCTGATACATATTTCTAAAATAACGGCCCCTTAGTAACAATTTTGATCTCTTGTAATTTTGCTCTAACTACAGTTAGAGCTGTTGTTTCTCTGACAGTGTAATGTCGTTATTATATTTTTTTTCTCGAATTTTCTTTATGACGTATAAACGAACGCTTCATGTTTGGGGGATAATGCCTATTAATTAAGGCGCATAAAACAAGCGATAAGAATGTTCAAAAACTTGCACAGTGGCGGGGTGGAAGGGGTGCTCCACCCCTTTCGTAAACAGAACATCTACGCCAAAGACTATTTAAAAAAAACTGTTATTTTCATTATCTACATACAGTTTAACAAAAATAATGTCCCTTCTTCTGTTTCGAAATTCCTGTGCGGTTCCTAGTTATTTTGATTTTTAGTGTTTGATGTGGTACTAAATTAAGTAATTTATTTATTAGCAATAATAATTATCGGCTAAATATTTAATTCTTTCAACGAAACCTACCTAAATATGGTTTGTTAAGGATTCTAAAAAGCCGAAATCTCTTATTCTTTATCTTTTTCCAATGTAGTCAAAATAAATATTTGTTATATCAAGCCTTATTCAAATACAATACTTTTATATGTTGAAATCTGTTAAATTACAAATGTACTTACAATACAATAGATTATTGTGCAGTTGCCAAAAGTCTTAAAAATTTCCTTTAGGTTTCATTAAACTTGTGCATGTACCAATTTCTGTTTCAATTTTTGTTGTTGTTTGCTAAATAATTTCCATTTAAAACTAGCGTATTTGTAACTGTACGTAATAATTGCAACAAAATATTATACTCCTTGGAAAACAAGTAAGCATTATGTCATATTTTGAAACGACAGTTTGACGTATTACAAGTTTATCTACAAACAATTTTGCTTCATCTTGAATATTTTCACTGTTAATAATTATTATTTTTAAGATTAAAAAGTTATTTTATGTGATTTGCCAGATTTTAATTAGTGTAACATGCCGTTTACATTTACAAATAGCGAACAAGCCGACATTCATTTTATTTATGGGTTCGCAAATGGGAATTCAAGATACGCAGCTAGGGAGTATCGAAGAAGATTTCAAAATAGACGACAACCTCATCATTCCGTTTTTGTGAGTATCCACCGTCGATTTGTTAACCAGGGTTTGAAAAATGTACCCGGGGGCCGACAGAACAACCGTGGACGAGATAGAGACCGTATATTGCGGGAATTTAATAGGAACCCAACGACAAGTACTCGACGTGCTGCTATTGCTCTTGCTATTTCCCAAAGTAAAATTTCCCGGGTTTTAAAACGGGATCACAGACGCCCATATCATTTTCAACCTGTTCAAGGTTTATGTCCAGGTGACGCTGAACGAAGACTTACTTATTGTAGGTGGGTTCTTAACTCCATTCAAAATAATAGGGATTTCTTATCCAATATACTGTGGACTGATGAATCTTGTTTTACTCGTCGTGGTATAGTAAATTTTCACGATCTGCATGTATGGGCACATGAAAACCCACATGCCATTCGACCACGAAGTTTTCAACATGAATTTAGTACAAATGTCTGGATTGGAATTTACGGCAACCACGTGTTTGGACCTTATTTCTTGCCACAACGTGTAAATTCAGAAAATTTCCTACAATTTTTAGAAGAACACCATGGTAATATATGGGAAGTCATTCCTTTGAATTTAAGAAGACAGTCTTGGATTCAACTTGAAGGGTGCCCGGCCCATTATGGCAGAAATGTAAGAAATTGGCTAAACAATAACTATCCAGGGAGGTGGATAGGTCGTGGAGGTCCAGTGACGTGGCCTCCCAGATCCCCCGATTTAACACCACTTGACTTTTTTGTGTGGGGATTCATTAAGGAAATAGTGTATACCACTCCGGTTAATACACTTGAGGAACTTCAAAATCGCATTAGAGATGCTTGCAATGAAATAAGGGTGCATCATTTAGTTAACTTAAGACGTTCTATGATACGTCGCAGTGAAATGTGTATTGAGAAGAACGGTTTACATTTTGAACAAAGTATCTAATTTTATGTATGTAGGTACTAGTGTTATTGTTATTAATTCTTGTAATTGTTATTTATAAATCATTATTGCTAACAATTGTTATTTATTCCACAATTATTATTGTTAATTAAATATTGCTATAAATTCGAAAATGTTTATATCTCCATAAACATTAACATCAATGTTCATCTAATGTTTTTTTTTGTAATTGTAATTACTCGGAAAGAGATAAAGAGATTTCGGCTTTTTAGAATCCTTAACAAACCATATTTAGGTAGGTTTCGTTGAAAGAATTAAATATTTAGCCGATAATTATTATTCCTAATAAATAAATTACTTAATTTAGTACCACATCAAACACTAAAAATCAAAATAACTAGGAAACGCACAGGAATTTCGAAACAGAAGAAGGGACATTATTTTTGTTAAACTGTATGTAGATAATGAAATATGAATAATGATTTTTTTTAAATAGTCTTTGGCGTAGAAGTTCTGTTTACGAAAGGGGTGGAGCACCCCTTCCACCCCGCCACTGTGCAAGTTTTAGAACATTCTTACCGCTTGTTTTATGCGCCTTAATTAATAGGCATTATCCCCCAAACATGAAAAAATCTAAGCGTTCGTTTATAAGTCATAAAGAAAATTCGAGAAAAAAAAATTATAATAACGACATTACACTGTCAGAGAAACAACGGCCAATATCTCGAAAACTGTCATAGTTAGAGCAAAATTTCAAGAGATCAAAATTGTTACTAAGGGGCCGTTATTTTAGAAATATGTATCAGATAATGTCAATGGCGTACGAAAAAAAAGTTCTATTATGCAGAATAGTCGAAGTACCCGAAAAAAGTAACATCCACTATAGTATTTTCGACAGGAACAATACAACATGTTGATCCTATGCAGGTTAAGATATGTGTAAAATATTTAGTGAATATATCATTCCGTTCAGAAAATATTACACATTAATGTAAATAAAAATTAAATTTTAACACCCTGTATCTTCCTTAGGAAGCTAGATCGGCCATATCTTTATAGGCACTTTTCTTTTTAAAAACGTGCGTTCTATCCCCTGTTAAAGTTTGTCTACAAAAAACTGACTCACCCTGTATATATATATATATATATATATATATATATATATATATATATATATATATATATATATATATATATATATATATATATATATATATATATATATATATATTTCTTTACATAGAGAAATAAGCAAATAGACCAATAATAAGGACCTGTTTCTTTGATCATTTATACTTGAATTTAAAATATTAATACTTCAACACGTGTTGGAGTATTACAAATTCAGAGAACTAAAGTTTAAATTAATGAGATCACACAGCTTCGTTTTTAAGTTACACATCTGTGAGCTCTTTTAAAAATATACCTATGCAGTTATCACTTCATTTATTAAGTTTATTTGCGTAGCATCTCACAGATTCACTATACCTTCTCATATTTGAAGTTTACATTCTTCTTTCTTATTTACTTTCTTCTATCATTTTTTTATATATAACTTTGGGTTTGTAATAAGTTTTGATAATAGATTGTTAGATAATAAATTCTCTTGTACAATATTTGAGCGAGATGTCTGTGCTAATTAATTTCTAATTTCATTATAACTTTGAATTATAGTTTATTTATAGTACAATATAGTTATTTATGGACATAATTAGTTATAATATCAACAATTCAAAAGTTCCTACGTATGGTACATACAAATTTCTATATTCTGTAACGTTCACTGTCCTAACATATGATTTAACATGATAGTAAATCGTGCGAAGTTTATTTTCATTTTAGTATATATTATAACGTCAATTTTGATTTGGTAAATCTAATTTTATAAAGTACCAAAGTAGTAATTTATTTAAGTACCTTTTTATACCAATTATGCTACGGCTATGCTCATTTTATCAAATTATCTGCTTACTTTTCTCAAGGGTCGGTTCTAGAAGGAAGCTGCTGTAAAAACCATTCAATACACAACAAAATATATATATATATATATATATATATATATATATATATATATATATATATATATATATATATATATATCAATATAACAAATTTATTGATTCAACAATTAAAAATACTGTGCAGTTTATATACCTATATGATGAATTTTAAGTAACAGATATAAAGTGTCCGCCAATAAGCGCGCTCGATCTTTAAAATGAAATAAAGCAAGTTGTGTGAGAGGTATAAATGAAATTTATTTTTTGTTTGAAAGAGTATTCGAAGGCATTATGTATGGAAAATAATATCGGTCAAATGTCCACCTCGGATTCGCTGGGTGGCGCGCATACGAGAAGTCCAATTTTCAATGACTCTGGCGCACAAATCGGGCTGTATTTCATCGATGGCGTGGCGTATGTTGACTTTGAGGGCATCAGTGTTTTGTGGTTGGTTTGCGTAGACCTGTAATTTAAGAAAACCCCACAAGAAATAGTCTAGTGGGGTTAAATCGCACGATCTCGGTGGCCAGTTGATGTCGCCTCCGCGCGAGATAACCATTCCTCCGAAGCGCTCGTGCAGAAGATCCATTGTGGCGCGCGCTGTGTGGCTCGTAGCGCCGTCCTGCTGAAACCACATATCCTCGACATCCATATTGTCGATTTCATGCCAGAAAAAGTTCGTTATCATGGATCTGTATCGTTCGCCGTTTACCGTGATGGACACACCATCGTCGTTCTCGAAGAAATACGGCCCGATGATGCCTCCGGCCCAAAATCCACACCAAACAGTTACCTTTGCTGGGTGCATTGCGACCTGGTGGATCTCCTGTAGATTGTTCTCGGCCCAATAACGGCAATTCTGCTTGTTGACATTCCCATTTAACCAAAAATGTGCCTCATCGCTGAAAATGATTTTGCGACCAAAATCGGGGTCGACTTCCAACTGCTCTAAAGCCCAATCAGCGAAGATACGCTGTCTATGGTCGTTTATTTTGAGCTCTTGTGTCAGCTGGATCTTGTACGGATGCATGCCCAAATCCAGATGCAAGATTCGGCGAAGTGATGTTTCCGAAAGGCGGAGTTCCTGTGCGCGACGTGAAATTGACTGTCGCGGATTTTCACGCACACTATCGCGCACAGTGGCGACATTCTGGGCAGATCGGACGTTTCGACGACGCGTCGGTGTTGGCTGATTGTTCACCGAACCGGTTGCCTCGAATTTGTTAATCAAACGACGGATAGTCGACTCAGCAGGACGATCAATTGCACCGTAAAATTGGCGGAGCGCGCGGAACGTTGCTCGAACCGATGAATGATTTTCGTAATAAGTTTTAACGATTTGCACATGTTGCTCGCGGCTGAATTGGTTCACGGTGATTTGTGAAGATACACTGAATAATAACAACTACGTTTGCCAACTCTACCACAAACAACATGGCCGCCATGAGCTGTCAAAGATCGAGCGTCCCTATTGGCGGACCCTTTATTAAGCAAGAGAAAATGATAATTACTATACATTTATAATATTCACTAAATACTACTTAACCTATATTTAAAAATTTGACGTTTGTGACATTATTATAAAATTTAGATGTCAAGTCCGAAATGTCTCAGTAAAAGTTTATATATTTAAGGGCTCTAATATTTGTGATTTATCAATTAACTGTAAAACTGTTCAAATTATATGATGTTATTCCTTGGTCATGACCTAACTTGAATATTTTATAAGGTACGCTGGCGGCCATTTGAAAGTGCACGATTTTTTTTGATATTGTAATGTGATCTTTTTATATTTCATTTTGACACTTATTTGAAACTTCAAACAAATGTCAGTAATTAACTCCGTAATTTACAAACCACTTTTTTAGTTTTCAAGTTTTAAAATGCCGCGGTTAACTGAACCTGAAAAAATGCGAGCTGTTACATTGCTTGAAAATGATTGGTCATTACAGACAGTTGCAGATGAGCTAAATGTGAGTAAGAGTTGTATATTCAAACTCAAACAAAAATGGAATGCAGTAGGAAACATTCGCTACGTCCAAGGCGGAGAGCGTCGGAAAATAAGCACTGTGGAGCAAGACAACCTCTTCCTAGACCATCTTAGAACGAATCCCTTTGAAACAGCAGTGACGGCCTGTTTCGATACGGAGTTTCCTGGATCTGTGAGGTCTGTAAGGCGGCGACGACTTTTGGAATAATCTCATATTTTCCGACGAAAAGGTCGACCTCAGAATTCGAGGTATGAAGAGAGGTATATTAAACCTACCGACCGAAGTGGACATGAATAGACATGGTAATAGACATTTCCGCCCAGCAAATGCCGAAGAATTATGGGGAGCAATTGAAAATGCTTGAGACAATATCAACGTAGACAAGAAAGTAATAATTAGACAATTGTGAATGTCATAATGACACATCACATGAACATCAAATTTCAAAGTCAGTGTTACAAAGATCAAATATAACGAAATCTGATATAAGAGTCGTGCACTTTCAAATGGCCGCCAGTATACCTTACTTTCAATTATACGTATGTATTCTGGTTCATCCCATGTTTACGATCCTTCTAATTCTGCTTACATATCCTCTTATCCTCCTTCTATGACTATTAAATACAAATCTTCAAATCCTATTCTGCTATTCTCTCTCTCTACTTCTTATCTGTAAACTGCTAATACTCCTATAGCGCCTATTTTCTTTTATATTCTGCTTCTCTGGTTCTTTCTATCCTTGCTCTCGTTTTCCAAATTTCCAATCTCAATTTTTCTTAAACAAATTTCCTCTTATTTTTATTTTCCTTGGTTTCCCTCTTTTTGTTTTCTCCCCCTCTCTTGATTTCCATATATGTGTGTGTGTGTGTGTGTGTATGTGTATAATAATAGTTGAATAAAAAATAATGTCGAATCCATTTCCGCTACAAAATTAACTGTCAAATACAACCCAGATTATATGTGCAATCGCATTGCAATTAATAATCGATTATTAGAATACCTACAGCAAATCCATATATTAATTAATGGACCATTGAATACCACTAAATAGGAGCAGATATTCATATTACATATTATTCTTAACTGTCACTTAGCCTGAATGTTTCTGCAGTAAAAGGCAGATAAATCAGTACTTTTTTAGATGTTTATTTTCACCGCAGAATGTTTAATTTTATGAATTTATTTACCTATGAAAAAATAGAAAGTCGCTGCTCTTACAACAGCTACAAACATGGATGACAATATTATTAAAAAAATTAAAATGGATACACATATTAAGGCATTTAATATTTGTCGCTTGGTACATACGTCGAATTATCGATATATAATATTTTAATTTGCTACTGAGATAATAGAATTATGTATCAAAGAGAGCAAATATTAATAACCACTTACGTTTCTTAACACTCCAGTAGTTCTCCTCTTAAATGTTAAGCGAGTGATGGCACTGTTTGTCATATCTTCTTTGTTCTTGAAATATTTTTAACATAATGTTAAATGAAATAATGTTTTCTCTTTTATGCCCAAAATAATGTGTCTGGCAGCATGCCGATGGGCCTGTCATCTGTGGAGAAAGGTGGTTATTTCCTAGCTTGGTCATGAACACAACGTCCGCCTTCGTCAATCTATAGGGGAACTGCATTAGCCTCAGGATGGCGTTTCTGAGACACTCCTTTTCGGGGAGGCTTCGATTTCCTATCCGAACTGTTCTGTCTCGAACTGTTGCCTTCCGTCACAGAACAGAGAGCTTATACAGAAGCGAAGGTAACGGCGGTCCCTTTCATGTTGGAGGGGCCGTGTTCAGGGACCTTGAACAACTTGTTACACTGAGAGAAATGTGATATTAATATATTATTCTGTGGTACATGACACTAAAACCTATCTACACGGAAAAAAAGTATTTCTAAAAATGACAAAATGTACCTGAAAAAGTAGTTGAATCCATGTTTTTGTAAACCAGCGAATAATGTAAGCATATTGATTGTTAGAATGAATGTTAAGTTACTTTGGATTGTGTAAATATGTTACAATGTTTAATAGAATTTATGGTAACATGAATAACTCGCTGCATATAGTAATATTTAAATTAATTAGCCAAAATTAGAAGCAGCATGACTCTTGGATTGGTATAGTGAACGTTATTATTAACAATTTTCTGGTGGATTTCCTAAATTTTGCTTGCGACGTCGTTACATTTTAAAAATTAAATAAAATGTCATGTAAGTGATATCTGTTTTTCCATATTTTGTAATAGTATTTAACTATTTTAAAAATTGAAAATATACATTTTGAATGAGTGAAAATACCCCATTGTGGTTTTCAGTACCTTTTCCAAACAAGCAAATAAAAACGTTTCAATTTCATATTTATAAGGGTTAATGGAAAGGAGAGGAAAATATTTAAACAAATTACAAATAGTCATAAATTCCTTTTTAAAAATATACTGGAGACATGTCAATTAACATATATACCTACATAACATATTTATTAGGAATTCATTATATTTTATGTAAAAGAAAAATCCTTAAAGTATACGCGTATATGAGTTTCAAAATTTCCAGATATGATCTTATTACAAATTTAAACTATTAGAAACAATAAACAGAACGAGTGCATTCGTAAATGTAGTGATGAGCATTACACCAAAAAAGTATAGAATGTTCCATATCACAAAAATACTACGTAAATTTTTATTATCAAAAACATGAGATCGGTCTATACAAATATTTGTATTGAATGGAACAATACCTTTATTATTAAATGAGTAATATAGAACGAGTTGCATATTCAGTGAAAACCTAACGTTGTAAATAACAAATAGGTACCTACGTATATATTTATTATAATATACATATAGCGATTTTAAGATATATATAGGGATTTTAATACACATATAGGGATTTTAAGATATTTATCACAGAGTTTATAGAAGTCCTCGAGGCTCGACTGTTCTGTTACAAGTACCTCTTCCTCAGCGATTTAACCTTCTGTCTCTACTTCTTTTTTCGTGGAGCGTATGCTGGCATATGGTTGGGTCGCACATGAAGATGATGGAGTCAGCAATGGCGACTTTCTTATAGAGGTGTCACTTGGGCCTAAAATTAAAATATGTCATATTAATGTAAATAAATATCATATAATGCTATAGGTTTATTAAAACTGATATATAAGTAATATAAAACCAACAGACGTATTACCCGCAATGGGTGAAAAAGATCGAGAAGCAGAAACAACAGTAGCTTCAGTACTTTCTTCTAGAGGGCGATCTGAAATTTCGTTGTGGTTAAAAAGAGTTGTGTTTATATACGTATAATTTGGGTCTAATTTGTCGATTTAATAAATATATCTGAACAATTGTGAAAATAACGCACAGCAAGTGCAATAGGTATTTCATAAAATCACACAAAGATAAATAAAACCCATACCTGCTGTTCTTCTCCTGTTCTTCGTAGGCAGATGATCCAATACGGATATCTGAATTTTTTTTTATGGTTAGTATACACTTATAATTATACGCACAAATAAAATAAATTTCTGTAAATCTTAGTGTAAGTAATTTATTTTAAACAATTTACAAATTGAGGTACTAGTATTTTAAACAATAACTTTATAGCAAATGAGTTGCGAAGAATAACACCATAGAAACTAATTATTGGCTTTATGATAGCACAAAACTACAAAAGATATTGCAATTATTAAGTTAAATTTGGATGTCGATTTAATAATGAATACATAATCCAGAACTTACCTGAAAGAATAGTCACTTTTCCAGGTGCTTCTTTAGACTCTTGGTCTTCAGGAATTCTTTCACGTTTAAGTGTGTGACTAAATATAGTTGGTACTGCTTCCATAAACAAAATTTTTCGGTTACCTTTGGTTATATAATTTCCTTCAAAATGTTTTTCACATAACCGATAGTTCTTATGCAGGTCATCAACACTCAAATCCAGGATCCTGCCTGTTACTTGCTCTCAAAACCACATTTGCGTTCTAAAAGTAAACGATTTAATATTGTGCACATTCTAACTACCTACATAGTACATATATATTATGTATAACATGTATTTAAGTTACATAAAAACGAAATTAATTTTTTGAGTTTGAAAACTTGGTGGCTTGGGGCGGAGTAGGTTTCAAGGTAGTCGCTAGTGAAGTTTACATACCAAATAAGCAATTACTGCAAGTTACTGAGCAAATGATTTGAGATGCAACCCATAAGTGCAACCTCGAAAGCCCTACCTCATAGTTACTTCAGTTATCTCTTTTGTTACTCTCGGATGTTAACTTGTAATGTTATAAAATGCTTGTAATTTAATGTAAATTAATTTTATCCATTACCTACCTTATGGGATCTCTTGGAATAGAAAAAAGACTTATCCCTTCACCTGTTCTCGAAGAACATCCCCGAAAAATACAAGCATATCCTCCTTTACGAGCCATCACTACTGCATCACTACTACCTAGCATAATGTTTCCAACTATTGTAACAAAAACACCCAAAAAATACAGTTCAAACACAAACGAGTTAAACGAAAATATCGCCACAGGTTCGTATAAGAAAAGTGAGGTTGACAACTATACAACTTGTTTAACGCATGCGCACTCAAATTTGGTTTCGGAGGGAAGCCTTACCTTCGCTTCCGTATAAGCTCTCTTCTGTGCTTCCGTGTATCGAGGTCGGTCAAGATTTCGGCGAATTCTCTTAGCGATGCATACCGGTTGTGGTCATTATCTGGTGCTCTGCGTATTCTTCTAGCGTTTCTAGTCACTTCGTCTACGTGATTTCAGTTCTCTCTACTCTTGCGCTGTGGATTAAATCGGTTTCTTGGTGATTCTCAGAATTTCTTTAGGCTCTCCATATATTCCTGTCCGAGGGTCTAGGGTTCCAGATACATTTGCCATGGTTCTTCTCGGTGCACTCTTAGCGTAGTTTTCACTCGACTATTGAGGTGGTTCACAGCCTACATTACTGGGTTGTGCGTCTCTATTGCTCGTTTCTTCTCTCTTCGGCTTCCTCGCCTTCCAGTTCACTTTGTATCAGGGAGACTGCGATGAACTTTTGCTACCGCATTTTAAACTACTGTCTGTCCAATCTTCTCCTGATAAATCTTTCACTACATTAAGCCTATTCTATCTCAGTGAGCAGGAGGAGATCAAGGTTCCTAAGGTAGAATTCTATTAATATAGAAGATATTCACGATACGCAGTTATTGTGATATGTCTGTTGCATTTGGTAGTCTCGGTCTCTAGAAGGTAGACAAAAATTACTAAAGAGCATGCTAGCTCTGCCTTTCGAGTTCTGGCTTCATTGGGCCTCCATGTAGCGATCTGCAGGGTAAGTGTACTATCAGTTATTACCTTATCTGATGAGTGTATCTTCATGGCAGTTATTTTGGTTTGATAACACTTTGGCTGTTTGGGCGTCTGCTGGGCGTTTTTGAGGCATTGGGCATCCTGTAACTGGCACGAGATTCCCCTCGGCAGTTTGCTTATCTGGGTGGGAGGTTCTTCTTCTTAGTGCACTCCGACGAACTGCACTCCTTCTTCTCCCCATTTGATGGATCGGGTCTGATTTTTTTACAACTACAGCACTGACCAATAACTTGATGCGTTCTTGCCCGACTCTCACTACTAGCTGACGGCATCGGTTGACATCCAGGATGTTGTCCTCGTCTGTGGGCAAGGTTACTAAAAGGAGATAGGTTGCACGGTAACTCGGCGGGGGGAGAGACGTGACAAGGGGATGTCGCGTCATCGAGATTGCCAGATGTTTGTTTACGTTTTATTTGTTTGCGTTTTTAGCTTTAGCCAGAGACAACTTTAGCTAGTCTAGATACATTTACTGCGTAAAGTTTAAAAATTTAGTTTCTGCTTATAGTGCTTGTGTAAATTTCATTGTGAATTAAGTGTGTGTGTGACGATAAAAACTAGTATTATTTTCGAACATTTGTTATATTATTATAAAGACTGATCAGATTGTCTTCCTTCTTTAAGGTGAGTGTTTCTGCTATAAATCTGGAATAAAAATTGTTTTGATAAATATTTGTTAATATAGATGCCTGGTGGAATTGTTTGTAGTATAGCTACATGCAAAAACAATTCGAAAACTACAAAGAAAGATGGAGAAAAGTTGATGTTCTTTACTTTTCCGAAAGATCCTAAAATTCAAAAGGAATGGGTACGAAAGTGTCATCGTAAAGATAAATGGAGTCCTATTGATAAACGGATATGCAGTAAACATTTTAAGCTTTCCGACTATGAAGACGAACTTCAGGCCAGATTGTTGAAACTACACCCCAAGAAGCTAAAAAAAAATGGTAAGTTCAAAAGTTGCTAAGAAGGCCTTTTATTTTATTATTTTTTTCAGCTATTCCTTCATTATTTTTACCAGGCGGGGAAGAAGAAAAACAGCAAAGTTCAGAAAGAGCCAAGCGAATGATGCGAAAAGAAACGAAGGTAATCGTGGAAGATTTACTTTCCAAGGAATTCCAGGAAACTCCTTTGGAATTATGTGAAACAACACATAAATATTTGACCTTTTTAATATGCTAGATTCGTGCAAACAGAAATGTTCATTCTTAGAAAGCAATTCTACGATAAAATAAAAAAAAGTGGATGAACGTTGTTGGCTTATATTTTTTTTAATGAAGAGTTGAAAAATTTCAATCCACAATGGAATTCATTTCGAATTTCAATCACTAAAAGCATAATATATGCTTAATACCATTGTTTTCAGATAAATAATATAAAATTAACGAAACTAGAATGAAAATTTGCTTTTAGAAATACTGAAAATACAAAAGCCAACATTAATTTGTATATTTTAAATACAATTCTCTTAAAAATATGTATTTGTCGAGATGTTCTAAAGTGGTTGTTTTATAATTTTAATTACCACATATTTATCGCTGTATATTACAGTAGAGAGTGTATAGTGTTGAGACGTGAGTAGAGACATAGGCGTAAATTAAGGTAAATTTACTTTTGTTAGTAAATATGTTTTTTTGTTTCATTTTTAAGTATGAAACTGGTATAAACCTGTGATTAGAAACCAGTGATTAGAATTTTTTGTTCATATATTAAACAAATTAAGGTAAAGATAAATTTACAGTCATTAAAATAATATAAAACTTTAAGCATTTTTAAAACGTAATATCCAATAAAAAGGATGCATCTTTGAAACTCTTCAATACTATAAATTTAAACGGGCAATCTGGGTGACGTCACGCCCGCGCTTTCTGTGATTGGTTGAAAGTTACCATGCAACCTATCTTTTAGTAACCTTGGTCTGTGGGTACCTAATACTGGGTACCTAATAAGAACAGAAATAACAATAGAATTAGTTCACTCAGCTCTGCATGGGTGATGTTATTTGGGCGTGATTGTTCTTTTAATTTCATATTTCATAAATTTGTATACAAAATAAAGAACCTTTATTATTATTAGTATTTTTTTGTAAGCGTCGTTATAAAAAATGACGGCCAGGGATACCCAATTTCATTAACGTATTTATTTTATTTTTATCTACCACGTTCGTGCCAACACCATAAAATATATTTTCAATATAAATATATATCACGTCAATAAATATAAAGTGCTAGGACGGCATCACGGAATATACGTGAGCAGTGAGGACGTGACTTGTAACTACTGCTTTACATTTCACGTATATATTATCTTCCTAGTTCAAGGACTACACGAGTGGTCAAATTCCTGGGAGAAATCCAAACAGATAATATCCGCTGCTGTCATACAGATAACATAAATTATACAAAACGAGTTAAATTGGTTTCTGTTGTTCGAGAGTCGGTGGAGGTTCTAGTTCAATAAGATTTGTACCCAGAAACGATGCATGAGCTACAATAAACGTAAACCGATAACTCGTGGAACGATTTGGAGGTTTTCTTTATGGTATATTTTCATTTTGGCATATCAAATACAGAATATATATATATATATAATTTGGTGTTCTTCAACGAAAATCTACTATTGGATTTCATTGTACATGCCTATTGCATTATTTGAATTATTAACATTTATTTGCCTATTATATGCCTATGTATACTGGGTAGTAGTAGTAGTAGTTTGCCTATTATATTGCCTATTTATATGCCTATTGCATTACTTGTATTATTAACAATAAATTGTTCGCGCTTTCTTCGGCGGATTACTCCTCAATGTTATTATTAACGACGCCGACGCCTCATTCGGAAACATTTCTAGATATTGTTTTCAAACAAGCATGTAAAGTTTTACAATGCATAAGCCTGATTTCATATCTGATGGTCATATAAATATATTTTGGGTACGAAATTAATTTAATTAACGAAGAGGAATTTCCCTGTATTACCAAGTTGTGAAATTTATTTGCCAAATAGGGGCACGACAGGCTAGAGGGTTGCCTGTGTTAATCCGACACATTTGAAATATGAACAAAAACGTAGTAATTGTGGTGGCGCAACGGGATAAACCCAATTACATTTTTAGCATGGGGAGGGTGTCTGAAAATGGTAAATTAAGTTTTAAAGTACGAAACCTGGTACTCCAAACTATCATAAATAATATTTTCCTAAGTAGAATTAGGATTTTCTCTTCTGGGTTTTATTGGAACTGGCAACTATTAGAGTCGTAAAAGAATAATGACCCAAAATCAAGAACGATTTTTATCATTTCATATCATAAAAATAAAACCAGAAACAAAAGAGAGAAAAATCATAGAAACAAACAAGGTTTCCTGGTTTTTGCTCGAATTAATTAAATTATATGATCTACATTTACTGTTCTTTACTTCTCTTTGAGATATTTTTTGCTCATGCACACTTGTTGTATGGCAATTTCAGACAGGCTATTTCTTCTAAAATTGTGAACCCTTCACTAGGATCCAGCTGTAGCATAACATTTTCATTAATAACACTTAATGTATTTAAGCAATCAAACTGCAAAATAATATGACTTGTATAACAGTGTTTAATACATCTCACAAAGCATTATGTTTCTGATTCTGTCAGTTCGGTGACTTAAGAGCTCCGGAAAAATGGCCCTAACTCTTGAATACCTGGTAGATTACTCAATTTTTCGGCAAAATCTTCTCCTCGCGATACTGGGAATGGTCTAGCTGGTCCTTGACTAATTAACATTTCTTCAGATTTATATTTTACTTCTTGTTCGTCTAAGCTTTCAACAAGCGCTAATGGGACTGATTTAATTACAAACTGAGTATATATATATATATATATATATATATATATATATATATATATATATATATATATATATATATATATATATATATATATATATATATATATATATATATATATATATATATATATATATATATATATATATATTCCTTCAATTATATCTCTAATTATGGAGTAGACACCTAAAAAAATAATATAACTATAAGAAAACTGAAAAAATAAATAACTATCTTATTTATTCATGAGGTTCATGAGGTCACACATTGAAGTATTGTGAATTAAGGTCATCTGAAAGTGATGGAAATGATGAAATGGAAATTACAGAATCAGCAGAAAATGGACAAGAAATCAATAGACAAAAGCACACAGGAAGAAGAGAAGAAGGACAGGAGAATTAAGCTAGGATGATACGAGTATAAATAATATCATACTGAAATCATCATGAAAGCACCAGTATAAATAGACTAAACTCCAATGTACACCATGCCCCAATAATGCGGGAGATTCAATTAAAAAATATCAACATTTATTCCACATTGGAACCGATAAAAACTATACTAGAATTAATTTTACAGACTTATGGACAAAGCTGTATCCCAATGCTAGAGATATAGTTATTACAACAAAAAATGGCTTGTTATTAAAAACCGACACAGATAATAAATCTATCACATCTATCAAAAAAAAATGATGGATAGAAGAAACATGCGTACTTGCTACGTGGGTGGTGTCTGAATTGCAGTACCCAAAAATATAAAGCGTTTACTATAACTTATTTAGAAACGTTATTCGTTAAAGAAGACATATTACGCAATAACTTTATTCTTAGTTCTTATATAGATCTCTCAATGTTATAAAGATTATGCTGAAGTATTTTCCAATATCGATAACTTTGTCTCTACAAGCACATATTTATTTATCTTTGGACACTTTAATATTCTCATTATAAAAGGTACATACTTTTAATTTAATAGTAACAACCAGATCATAGCAGCAATGTCTTCTCGTATGCAAACCTATAAATTAAATTCATTCAATACTGTTTTGAACGAAGATTGAAAAACATTGGACGTAGTTTTTGCAAACACTAATATCAAGGTAGCGGAGGAAATATGTCCTTTGGTCCCTCTTGATAAAAAACATCCAGCTTTAATTACTGAGGTTGACATAAAGAAAAGAGTTCGCAATCACAACAGAGATACTAATAATCTAGCTGAGAAATATACAGGCAGACTTTATGTTGCTGTGTGATAGTGAATTCTATTACAATATGCTTGATATATATGTTCCCAAATATCATTATAGACAAAACAAATATCATAGATAGATAGATAGATAGTTTATTCATCTTTATGCCAATTTACATCGGGTAGATACGTCATCGTAATTGGTATATAACAAATAATATACCTAATATTAATTATACATATGAGGAGTTTATTTTCAAAACGCAATTTCTGTAAAAATTGCGCTACTGATTAAAAGATGGAGTTGGCATCGTTACCATGAATACTACTCATCGCTATCCAAGTTTCGTTCAAAACGCACTTAATGCAGTATTTATATTGTGGCAAAATTGACGTTTATTTTCAAATCGCAATTTCTGAGAAAATTACATTCAAAACGCAATTTCTGCCTATGCCTGCTTAGTAGGTATTCTTCTCATTTAATTTTTCAAGAACAAGTACCTTAATTGTTGTGTTTCGTTAGTTTTAAGTATTTAAAACGAAATGGAAGATAGTGTAGAAAGTGTAGCTATATCAGAGAAAAATGAAGGGACCAGAAAATAAACAAAGAACATTGGGGAAACGACAAAAAGCGAAGGAGCTGCGGTAAATTGTTTTTTTAAGTTAGGTTAGGTTTATATACCCATACTTATAGATATGGTAATCACTTTAATAATTTGATGGAGGGCTTTGAAAGGCCTTGTAATCACGAAGTAAAAACGCACAACTGCAATAAGGTATCAGAGGCTGATATCCTTAACGCTAGAAAAAAATTCTTTCACGTACCCAACAAACTTATACAAGATAGGAAATTATCACATTTAATATCTGTTAGAACTCCAAAGAAAGATGTACCAAAATATAAAACTACAGCTAGGCCTCAAAAGCATACCAAACAAATTAAATATAGAATAAGAAAAGCTGATAAAACGTTAGAAAAAGTATGCCAAAAGTTTTTTTTATCCTGCTTTAATATCACGGGTAGGCGAATAAACACTATTGCAAAATTTGTATTAGAAGGCAGTGTCGTAGAAGAAAAAAGGGGAGGTGAAAGCCATTACAACAGAGCAAAGTCAAAGAGATTGTACCTGCCTGCCGAATTAAATATTGTGGCAAAATTGACGTTTATTTTCAAATCGCAATTTCTGAGAAAATTCTTACATTCAAAACGCAATTTCTGCCTATGCCTGCTTAGTAGGTATTCTTCTCATTTAATTTTTCAAGAACAAGTACCTTAATTGTTGTGTTTCGTTAGTTTTAAGTATTTAAAACGAAATGGAAGATAGTGTAGAAAGTGTAGCTATATCAGAGAAAAATGAAGGGACCAGAAAATAAACAAAGAACATTGGGGAAACGACAAAAAGCGAAGGAGCTGCGGTAAATTGTTTTTTTAAGTTAGGTTAGGTTTATATACCAATACTTATAGATATGGTAATCACTTTAATAATTTGATGGAGGGCTTTGAAAGGCCTTGTAATCACGAAGTAAAAACGCACAACTGCAATAAGGTATCAGAGGCTGATATCCTTAACGCTAGAAAAAAATTCTTTCACGTACCCAACAAACTTATACAAGATAGGAAATTATCACATTTAATATCTGTTAGAACTCCAAAGAAAGATGTACCAAAATATAAAATTACAGCTAGGCCTCAAAAGCATACCAAACAAATTAAATATAGAATAAGAAACGCTGATAAAACGTTAGAAAAAGTATGCCAAAAGTTTTTTTTATCCTGCTTTAATATCACGGGTAGGCGAATAAACACTATTGCAAAATTTGTATTAGAAGGCAGTGTCGTAGAAGAAAAAAGGGGAGGTGAAAGCCATTACAACAGAGCAAAGTCAAAGAGATTGTACCTGCCTGCCGAATTAAATATTTCTATATTGAGAAAATTGTATAAAATACAAAATCCAGACTTTGACGTCAATTACGGCTATTTTTACAAAATATTTTGTGAAAACCATAATATTGGCTTCGGAAATCCAGCTACTGATGTTTGCAGCGTGTGTTGTCGACTTAAGAATAAGATACAAAGATATAAACGAGAAAAAAAAACGGCTTGTACCCCTGATCACAAATTTGAGAATTCACAAACTGAGAGCGAAACAATTTACTATCTATATGAATAAAAATTTACCGAATACACTTTCTTTTTGTTTTGATATGCAGCAAATCCAGCCATTACCTAAACTGCCAATATCAGAGGCTTATTATTTACGGCAGCTGTCCTTTTATAACTTTTGTGTTACCGATTTGAGTTGCAAGCAACCTATTTTCTATACCTGGAGCCAAAATGTGGCTGGCAGAGGAGCCAATGAGGTAGGTATCTTCGTCCATTGGTGACTTCTTAAGTGAATTGGAAATTCCAGATAACATTACAACTCTAAGATTTTTTGCTGATTGATGTGCCGCCCAGAATAATAACTGTTACGTAATACATGCCATGTGTTTCTGGCTGTACCATGATGCACCAAAAAACTTGAATGATATTATAATAATAATATTTCCAGTCCGAGGTCACTCGTATATGCCCGCAGATCGCATATTTGGCCAGGTTGAGAAAAAGTACCGCAGGGCAAGTGAAATACTTTTAAAAGATGATTATGAAAAGATACTGGGAGAAATTGGTGAAGTAAGAAAAATTGGCATAGACTGGCACGTTCGCGACATGAAAAAACTCGATAAGAATTGTAAAGCTTGTAAAGAAAAAACTCGATAAGCGATAAGAATTGTAAAAAATTAGTTGGAATCAGCAAAATGAAGAGAATTTTTATTAGGAAAGAAGAATCTGCAAAAGAAAATAGCAGGGTTGTTAAAGTTAAAATGGAAGAAAACTACAGAAATAATGATCTCTCTAAAACATATCAAACAATTTAAAAAAAAGGAGTCAAGATAAGTAGCTTAAAATTAGATATATTGCCATCAACCAATCATGTAAAAGAAGAAAAATTAAACAATATAAGGACTTTATTGGACAAGTATGATGAGGAATGGGAGCGCGACGAAAAGTTTTGTTTTTATAAAACATTTTTGGAGAACAATACTGCAGGTAAATAATTGACAGCAAAAAATGACGTAGATATTTTGTTATTATTTGTTTTTTTATTAGGAAATCAGCAGCAGGCAAATATGGCTGATGAAGAGGAGGAAAATGAGTCTGAGTACTATGAGGACGTTGGCGTTAAAATTTAAGTTTAATATGTTGGACCTTTTTTAGTTTTTTTCTTTTAAAATTTGGACTTGGAATTTAATTATTCAAATACGTTTAACTAAAGAAAATAAACTTTCAGTATTAGAATTTTTTTCAACAGGCAATATCTACCACTTTTTCTTTTCAAAACGACATATTTAAAGGTTTTAAAAACAAAATGCTATTTCTTTTCAACTGTGCCCTATTTTTTCGCCAAAATATGCAATATTTAGCAGAAATACTACTAACTCTCTATTTTCATTACTGGAGAAACATGTTATTAAAAATAGTTTTTTTTTAACTCACTGGCTCCTCCTTGTGTAGAAAAATGGTAATTCGTGAAAAACGATATATTTGCAGAAATTTCGTTTTGAAAATAAGCTCCTCACATATTCATACATACCTAATAATAATATACATACAATAATACCTAATAATAATATAATACAATAATACATATAATAATAATGTTTTCCTATAAAGAAATAAATAATATAAAAATGATTAAAAATGTTAATAATATTACTTGCCTGCAAAGGCAAGACAGTATATATGAAAAAAGTAAGTTTTGAGAAAAATCACTTTTTGCATTTTTTCAGTCCTTTTGGCTTTAAAATAACTGGCATGTTATCATACATCTTGTAACAAAAAGAACTTATTTTTTTTGAAAATGTCCTGGTATAGTAGCATATACTGTTTTACATTGTTTTATGTAAGATGTTTTATGTTTTATTACTTGAGACAAATAGTATAAACAATTGATAAACAGTTTTACCATGGAAATAAAACGGTGCTATATTTAACAAAATGATGTATTGTATGGAATGGATGGATGTATTGTATGGATGTATGGAATGTAAATATAAAAAAAAATATTTACTCTTAACTAAATACAAATGCATTATCTCTTAACTAGAGACAGACTAAAGACCTTCGTCGATTATATCAGCTGAAGTTTGATTTTCAGGAAGCTCGACCCAGAACTACTTCCTACTTGCAGGCATTTTAGGCACAAGATCAGTAACAATATTTGCTTTTTTAGTTACCTACAGATATATTGGTTTAATTTTGCTTTTCTCTTTAAAGGATTTTTTGTAGTTAAAGAGTCGCCTTCTGGGGATATTTTGTATGTAAAATATGTTGAACCACGTACAAATTTTGCACAAACAATATCCTTAAAAACCGTGGCTTACTTTAACCATGCAACCTATACCTTGAAACCTTGGCTTACTATAACCACCACCCACCTGTCTTACCATTGAAGAATTCGAAAAAACCTAAAACGTAAACCAGTGTTATATTACTCGTATGTATGTATTTATATATTTTTTTGCCATGGTCATTTATAATTTCACTTGTAATCAACGCAGTCTAAGACGACATATACTATTTTGGCGTGGTAGACTTTGCTGAATATACTGTTTCCCATAGCAGCAAATAAACTTCAACCAGTGATTTATTTAGAAAACTAAATAACATAGAAACAATCTGAAAAATGCATGAGAAAAAGCGAGAAAAATTACATAGTATCGGCGGGAAATTCAAAAATCATTTTTTTTCACATATACTGTTTTTCCTTAGCAGGCAAGATTAGGTACCTAACATACTAATGTTTTAAAATAAATAAACGTAAAATAAATAAATAACTTAATTGACTTGATTTGTAACAGTAACAAATTCCTCAATTGAGTAAAATGCATTTTCTAAGAGATAATGTTTTAATTTGATCTTAAAGCTAGGCAGTGTGGTTGCAGTACTTATATTAAAAGGTAGCATATTAAAAAAGTAACATCCAGCATATTGCGGCGATTTCTTAAAACTTTCATAGTATCTAAGCGTATTTGAGCATTTTTTCTGGTGGGGGTAATCGTGTATATCAGAATTTTTTGTAAATTTGTTTAAAAAATACCTATAAAAGTTAGAAGGCTTTTATCCTTAAAAGTTTGCCGGCATGATTGCCTATATCCAAGATTGTATATGAGCCGAATAATTCTTTTCTGAGCAAGAAATACTCTGTTGCTCTCTACAGCTAGTCCATACACAACTATATTATAACTTATTGCCGTGCATATTAGTGAATAATATGCTGCAAGAAGCCCCTGTTCATCAGGCGTTTTTTCAACGTTAGAATTGCGAAGTATTGCTTATTTACTTTAGAGCACATAGAGTTGATGTATTCGTTCCAACTCAAATATTCGTCTAAAATGATTCCAAGAAACTTGCATTGGTTGCCTATTAAAATGGGGATAAAATCGGGTCTAGCGTATTTGTGAAATTCTAATGCCATAGTTTTAGAATAATTTATACTGAGTCAATTTTTTTGGCACCAGTTGTCAAATTGTGTAACAACATTGCTTAGTTTTGTTTCTATTTTTGAAATGCTGGGATCTGATATTATCATATTTGTATCACGGCAAATATACCTAAAGGTTACTCCTTCTCTTATACACTGCGCAACTTATTTAACGCACAACCAAAAAGTTAACTCAAATTTGACGTTATGTATTTTCGACAATTTTTGTTCGTTGGTCGATTTTTTTTTCAAATTGTAGGTTTTTCTCTTAGGAATATCACCGTCTTAGTTGTTTTGGTAAAACGAATGATTTTATGTTTTTTTCCGAAATTTCAAAACGTCCTGTGGGCTATACAAGGTATTGCAAGTTATTGCAATTATAGCCAATTTAAAGCCTCATGTTTTTTCTACATTTTCTTTTTTTATTCATTTGTTTATCTCTGTTACTTCATAAAATATCCAATTTTTGAGTTGACGTGATTTTTATTAAATTTATTAACTTTCTCTTTTGTCAAGTGCTCATTATTTATTACTCATTATACTGGTTCAATGCCTCATTTTGCGTTCTGTTTTCCTTGATATCTTATAATTTATTGAGAGATGCAAGGTGTTTTAGAAGAGAAAAAGGTCTTAAAAGGACAAAAACTCAAAAAACATATCTAGAAAACATAACCTAGAAAAATGGATTGCTTTAATCAATAAAACAACGAATAACAGGAAACAAAACAAAAGTAAATAGAGAATAAGTATCTGGTGTTTCCACCCCTTCCGCGAATGACCTCCCGACATCTTTGGTTCATACTTAAAACCAAAGTTCTGATTAGGTTCTGATATAGGCCATTCCATAATTCGACTAGGCGTCCTTCCAATTCTTGTAAATTTTGGGGTTGTCGTCCCTCACTTCGTAACCGCCGACCGATAAAATCCCAAACATGTTCAATGGGGTTAACGGGTCGGGGCTACGGGCTGGCCAGTCTATGTGATCAATTCCTACTTCTTCAAAATAATTTCTCACGATAAGACTCGTGTGGGGACGCGCATTGCCTTGCATAAGTAAAAAATTGGGTCCTCTATAGGGGGCATAAGGCAAAACATGTGCTTCAAGAATGTCTGTGAAGTATCTGTCAGAATTGAGATTTCTATTCACAGTTACCAAGTCCGTTCGCCCAGTCAAAGATATTCCGCCCCACACCATGACGGATCCACCTCCATATAAAGTTGTGTGAAAAAAATTGCATTGACTGTATCGCTCATCGGGTCTTCGGTAGACGCGATTACGTCTGTCACAATTATACAAACTGAACCTTGACTCATCAGTCAAAAGAATACGTTCCCAATCTGCTTCCATCCAATTAACATACTCATTGGCAAAATTCAATCTGGCTCTTCGATGATCTACTGTTAATGCGGGTCCTCGAGCAGCAATCCTGGGCCTTAAATTTGCCTCCCTCAGTCGTCGGCGTACAGTTTGAACGCATATGAGTGTACCACCTGCGTCTTGAAGTTGTGCTCTTAAATGTGTTGCAGTTATAAATCGTTGTCTTACAGCATTTACTCTTAAAAAGCGATCCTGGATAGCAGAGGTAACACGAGATCTACCTTGACCGGCCCGTCTGGAATGTTCTCCTGTTTCCGCGTACCTTTAAATTGCTCTCGCTATAGTTGTGTGAGACACTCCCAACCTTCCAGCTATGCTGTTGTTGGAATTTCGGAAAAAAACAAAACATTTTTATAGCACCTGGTATAATATCAAAATCATTCGTTTTACCAAAACAACTAGGACAGTGATATTCCTAAGAGAAAAACCTACAATTTGAAAAAAAAATCGACCAAAACGAACAAAAATTGTCGAAAATACGTAACGTCAAATTTGAGTTAACTTTTTGGTTGTGCGTTAAATAAGTTGCGCAGTGTATGTTCTAGGAGATCATTTATAAACATTGGGAAAATTAACGGCCCCAAGACACTACCCTGTGGGATACCCGAGTTGGTGTCATACTCTTCGGACGTTGTGTTATGTATTCTTACTATTATTTTACGATTATTTAGAAATGAGTATATCCACTGTTGTAAGGAACCCTGTATGCCAAGGTTTGATAATTTTTCTATGACAAATTTAAAATTAAGGTTATCAAAAGCACGTGATAAATCAAAAAATAAACCAATTATATATTCTTTTTTTCTCCAATTTTTCGTGGTTATGTTGCACAAAATCTAGTGTTGCAGACTCGGTAGACCGCCCTTCCTTAAATCCGTGTTGATTATGTGCGAGGAGATTATGTGCCTCCAAATATTTGGTAATTCTAATATAAACCGCTTTCTCCATAATTTTTGAAATAACACTAAGAAGTGCGATAGGGCGATAGTGGTTGATTGATTGTGGATCATCTTTTTTATAAATAGGGATAACGACTGAAATTTTTAGACGATTGGGGAATTGCCCAAACTCAATAGATTTATTTAATATATCAGCTATAACATCCGATAGTTCATTTTTGCATTTTTTTAATAGGCTAGTAGGTACCTCGTCGTGGCTAGTAGACTTTTTATTTTACATAAAAATATCCTCTATGGTTCACGGATGAAATTAAAGAGTTAATTAAAGAAAATAAACGCCTAAATTTAAATTGCTTTTATTTAAATGCCTTTAAAGCTAAACGTGCTGAATTAATAATATTATACGATATAATTTTCGTGCAATAATAACTCCCCCAGGTGGCGCTTTTATGTGAAACTCATTAAAATTTTAATTTATGTAATTGAGTACCTAGCCATGTTTATTATTGTATGATAATGTACGTACGAGTATTTCTTGACAAAATGTAAATTGGCTTAGAAACATAGGTAGCCTGTAAAAGCACTGAGATAAACAATGAAGTAGTAACTCAAGA
>CAXKVY010000128.1:0-20000 GCA_964058915.1 Tetropium fuscum | reverse complement strand
ATTTTTCCTAATACCCTTAACCTATAGTTCGAATTGTTCATTTCGTTCCTGTGGTAAAAACGTATATTGATTAAATCAATTGGACTGTACGCAACTCCTAAAAATGATGCGCTAGCATATGTTTGAACATGTGGCTATAAGCATCAGCTGTTTTATAATATACATGCACGTGCTACAACATAAAACAACATCGCTAATTGAAATATGTTAATATGTTACAGTTTGGTGCGGTGGCGTAGATTTACAAGGGCCCTTATTCATGCATGAACCTCCGCATCGTGTGGAATTCAGCAACAACTCAGGCGGTCGTGTAGATTGCACAGCTCACGGAAGCCCTCCTCCTGAGATAGAGTGGATTCTAGGCGACGGGACTCCTGTTCACCAGGTTAGTATTTTTTCAGCGTTCTTAATTACAAAATAAATCTGAAACAAACTACTCCGCTTTGCTACTCTTGGCTAGGAAGAATAAATTATAGTTTAAAAAATTAAAAAACACCCTAATAGGGTAACGGGTATAGTGATTGGCCACTTAAGGATTTAACATTTGAATTTTTAATGTTACAGTGTAATTTTGCTGTGAAAATATTTTTCTCATATTAATTTTAGGTTAGTAAGACAATAATATTTAAAAAATATATTTATTTTGCAACTTTTAAACACCAAATATTAAAACTAACAAGTCTATACTATTCTGCATGTTTTCAGAACATGCAGAATATGATAGTCACTGGCAACATGGACACAGTTATTGGCACATGAGTCTATAGTCATTAGCCACCTTCGAAAGGCCTACACCTAGATATTATTTTTCTTACTTTTACAGATATTGCACACAAAAATATCAATATTTTTCTGAGGTTTTTCTACACGAGTGATATGGTAGCTTTTGAGACATCATTTGAAACAAATTGACATCTAACTCCATTTTTCGATTGAGTTATGTTAAATACACAAGAATAGCATAGTCCTTTGTTAACCCTGTTATTTATAAATAAATCCGTGTTTTTACCAGAAGTAATAATAATATCTGAAACAACAAATACCTTCTTAGAGTCTGGATACTCATTTTCCTCAGAAAATAACTTTCTTTTAGTACAATCCGATATACTTCTTTTTACCGGCGTTTGTGCTACAGTAGCTTTGGCATATTTATTATTTAGAAAATTCGTTGTGCTGCAATTATTGTCGAAAACCCCATCATTGGACGGTTTATTAACCATAACTTCAGATATACAATCGTCTTCTTCAGCATAATCTAAAACTAGGCTACTGATTGTTTCTTCTCTTTGTTTAGAATTATTTATCTTTGGTATGTGTACTCTGAGTCCGCTTTTTAAAGTAGTACCTTTAATTACAGCAGATGCCAGTCTGCCTTCTTCAGAAATTATTATATTTTCAGTATAGTATTAAAAGAAATAAATGTACCTGCATTTATTTCTTTTAATTCTAGATCACCTTGAACTAAATCATAATATAGGTTTTCCTCAGTATTGTAATTTTCTTTATCTATTTCTTGGACAGTGGTTTTCTTAACGTATACTACTTCCTTGTTAGAATTAGCTTTGTTCTTATTATTATCCAGGAGGGAAGACTGTAGTAAGTCTTCCCTCCTGTGCCTCCATCTTTGGTTGCCTTTACTTTGGTTTATTTAACCTTCTTAGCAGTTTTGGTTTATTTATTTTCCATTCGCTGTTGTTTTCTTTTTTCTTTTAATCTTTCCTGCTCCAATTTTGCCTCAATTTTACGTCTTTCTGCATTTTGACGATCTGAAGAGGTAAGCACAAAGGGCAATCTTTCAGTTTTCATTTTACCGTTTCTTTCTGGAGTTTTGGGCCAAAAAAAGAACTTGTCTATGGACGTATTAACTTCTCCAGATGAAGCAGTGTCCTCGCAACTATTTTGTTTCTGTATCTGTTCAAATGAACTTCCTTGTATTGGAGACATAATATTAGATGTTGATGGTATATCAAAATGTATATTATCTTCAGTAATAATAGGAATGTCTTCTATATCATAAGTGATTTCATCGTTTTCTGTAGCCTGCTTCTGGATCAGTTCAAATGAATTTTCTTGTATTGGAGACACAATATTAGATGTTGATGGAACTTCAAAATGTATATTATCATCATTTAGAATGGGAATGTCTTCTATAATATAAGGAATTTCATCGTTTTCTGTAGCCTGAACTGCCTGAAGTTTTGGTAAAGTAACAGTGCTGGGTCTATTTTTAAATGCTTTGAATACATTGTAAAGCATTTTTGCATTTTCAGTAAGAGATTCGGAATTGTTTATATCTTCCAATTCCAATATCTTTGCGACACCAACTATTGATTATTAGCTTTTCCTAAGCACTTTGAATAATCAATTGCAGAAGGATCCCATGGATACAATCCAGATGCTTTGAAGCCGTTAACGATGGACTCCGACTTTAATGCATTAATTGCCACATTTAATACTACAGCAAAGTTTTCTTTGGTGACCACAGAGTTTGGATTCTCTCGCCTAAACTTTAAAACTGCCTGATTCCAATTGACTTTCAAAGGTTTTAATGCCGCAACATCGGCTGGCTGCATAATTCTAGTAGCATTCGGATATAAAGCAACTAAAATTATTTTCAACCTTTTACACAATTCACTAGTTTGAAGGCTTAGGTGGGTTCTATGTCCGTCAATAAACAAAATTACAGGAAATCTAGTGTTTCTAGCAACTAGATGTTTATAAAATACGTTTCCTACATATTTATAAAAATTCTCATTTTTCATCCACCCCACCCTGTATCGCTGCATCCTATACCCCATCCTGTGGGTACTGATCTTACAACGTCTGATGGAAGACTTTTATATGAGTAGATAATCATTGGTGGTGTTATATGCCCAGATGCTGTAAATGTAAACATTACAGTTAGATTTACTTTTGGATGATGTTCTATTTCGTAAACATTTTTGCTTCCCCTTACAGCCAACACTCTTTTATTTTTTGGACATAGGAAAAAACATGTCTCATCACCATTAAAAGCCCGTGACGGATCTTGCACAACATCACTGTAGCCTTTACTATGCAAGTAGTCTTGAAGACCGGCAAACCATTTTCTAATGTCGTTTTCCGAAATAGCTGAACTTGCTGCTGTTATTGCTTCTGTCGTTCTTAGACTTAAATTAGGGTGTCGTTTTAAAAAAGACCTGTACCAACCTCTTCCCGGTCTATTATCGACAAATGGATTTGCACGAGGATTTTTGTCTAAAAACCCTTTAACCGATTCTTGTACATCCTCTACTCTTACTGGAAAAAAGGTTTTCCCGTAAGTTTCCAGTTTTCCTGGCATGAAGAAATCCAGTCTTCAAGGCGATTCTCTTCTTCTTAAGATAGGATGGGGGTTGGCCCGAGGGTAGTTTTATCATTAAATTTATCACTCGCTCTAAATTCTAGTGTTGCTCTAGGCACCTTAAATTGAGCGGCGGCTTTTCTTTGGCTCATACCATTTTCTATAGCTTTAAAAGCCAGCTGAACATCTTCTTCTGCATACTTTTTGTTGTAATTTTTGTATTTCTTAACATTTGGCATTTTTTTTCTAAAAAGAAAAAGTTCTACAGTTCTACGCAAATAAATAAATGGAATCTGACTGGAGGTTACAGTTATTGGCCACCTTGTGGATTAGTGATTGGCAGTCGGCCAACAATTGATAAATTATATAAAAATTGAATAGAAACACTAGGAGACCTTCAATTTGTTTGCAAGTTACTTAAAAAATATTGAATTTAATAAAATTACTTGACTATATATTGTACTAGTGATTGGCCTACCTGGCCATTCACTGTCAAACCGATATTATGTGGTTACAGTTGTTGGCCACAGAAAATTACCGCCAAAAAGTATAACCTAACTTATAAAACCTCTAGAAATGTAAAGATTAACTATATAAATCAACATAAAACTAATATAGTTTTAACTACAATAATATTCTTAAGTAAAACACCTTACCTTGTCAGTGGAGTTTCTTAAGGAATTTCTTGTAATTCACTGTAAATCGCATAGACCTGAGAGACCCCGAAAGACACCTACTATAAATTTTATGCAATGGCAACCAACTACCAACTACCGTTAGAGAAAGAGATATGCAACGTTGTCAGAATAAAATTAGAAGCGAATGATTCCTTATTTCCTATGGATATCTTAATAATTGCAGTTAATTATAAAGTGGCCAATAAATAGTGGGGGGCCAATGATTGTACCCGTTACCCTAGTAGGTATGAATCACATAGTGTGAGTTACCGTGCGTGTTAGAGTTTGGTCTTTGCTCAATAACTCAAAAACTTTATTATGGGACTAGAAATAAAAATAGGATGAAAGCCCCGGGATCCCTTTTGAAAAACTACCGCAAAACCACCCTCAAAGGTATTTTTTTTTAGTTTCTGACAATTTTCTCAGAAACTATTACTTTTTAAAAAAAATGTCGGACGCCCTAATTTAAAGAGAATAAAATCTCCTATCAATTGGTGTATAATATATCGTCGTTGGTTTAGGAATATCTCCTATGTGCACATTTTACCGATTCTGCGATTTTGATACCATTATTATCATAAAGTTGGAGCGCACCGTTTAATAATATCACTAAGTACGCCTCTAATCGAAACAAAAGAAATAGCCGTGGGGAAAAAGTGGAGAGCTAATAGAAGCAGAAGTTGAAAATAGTGAAAAAAGTTATCAATGACAGCCGGGGCCTGGAAGTCAAAGCGAGGATGTAGACCTAATAGAAGAAGAACTAATAGAATTAGATGTTGAAAATAATGCAGAACAAACTGACGAATGGCAGGAAGGGTCTGAAAGTGAAAGCGAGGATGAGGAACCGCGATATTCTGCAACCAAAAATCAAGGAAATAATGAGCAAATTAATAGGCTATATGAAGGTGAACAATTTGGAGAGAAAGAAAACTTTAATAGAATCAAAAAGGACATGTTGCAATAGGCTAGAAGTAGAAAAGTATATCGGATATAAAAAGACTCAAGGAAAAGTTTCTTACAATATAGAGAGGGCCAGCTCGAAGATTAATGGACCGAGGTTGCTCCCATTCCAAAATTGATCAAAAAAAAATAGAAGGGTATTTCTGTGAGGCGCAGTTTCCAACGAACAAAGAAAAAAAATATTTGATTATTTCTAGAAAGAGTTGCAATCATGGCAGGAAAAAAATAATTTGTGAGAAGTTTGGTAGCATCTAGGGCATAAAGAGAAGAAGAAAAGTTCCTTCTTAAAAAAAAACAAAAAAATTTGAAGGATATGACATTTATCTTGCAAAAGACAGTGGAGAAAAAGTTAGAGTATGCAGAGGATTCTTGCTTAGTACGTTCAATTTGGGAGAAGACACCTTTAAGTGGGTTAAAAGAACAGATGAAATAAGAAACAATTTGGAAGATAAAGATGATAGTGAAGAAGAAAACGTTAATTCATCAAGAAAAGGTAGGAAAATAAAACTATAGAGAGAATATAAATCAAAAAACATTAAAATTAATGAAAACGCAAAGACAGAGAACGTGCGAAAGTGGTTGGATCTTCTACCAAGCCATGACTGCGGAACTTCTTCGAAAAAAACTTATCTGGAATCAAACTTTAGATCATTTCTGCACTTGTTTGATGTATTGATGGAATGGAGCAAAGAAAACAATATCCCTCCAATAGGTCGAAAGCCATTTGTTGAAGTATTGAGAGAACAGAGCATCGCAATACATCAACCATGAAAGGATCAGTGCGGTACTTGCTCATCCTTTAAAGCGGGAGCTGTTAAAATTGCGCGGGTTTTTATGTCTCATATTTCGATGTTACAGACTGTACAGTAAACAATAAGTTGTGTCTGGTATTTTCAATACGCCTAAGATACTTGCGTAGGATAGAAGTTCTGTGAGTTTTTTGTAAAACTGTTAAAGCAACAACTAATTTGTTTTAAAGCAATTTATCCGATATTAGCAAATACAGGATTTTTTATGAAACATGCATTTAATTGAAAACGGTGCCTCGTTTATACCTACGTCGGTTTCGACTTATCATTACCCAAGTGAAAGGTTCAAGTGTATAATATTAACATTTGGGTTTATTAGACTAAAATTAATACGCAAACATGAAAGCTGTCCAAATAAATTAGGTTTCAGATATTATACCCTCGAGGGTATGCCTGAACTTTATTCATGTGCGATATAAATAAGCAGAGTGGCATACTAAATAGAATTTAATTGTACGTAAAACTTATTTCGGTACAATTATTTCATATTTAATTCCGTATTGCAATAATAAATTATTAGTACGCTTATATTTTACATCCATTAGAGTTTACTTAATTTATTTGTCTTATCTTAATAAGTTTTACAACGGGAATACTGAATTCGTCTGAAGCAGTTATTGCTGGTAACTATACTATGATTTACTGTAACCATAGCACCTTTAGAAACATGATTTTTTTACAAAAAACAGCTTCTTAGATATATTTATTCCCAAGAGAAATATGTACAGTTCTATATACAAAGTTTCGCTATTGACCCAATGATGACAGCACAATTCAATGTGACAATACTTCTAAATCCACGTTTTGTCACAATCTTTAAAACCAGAAAATTCTGTGACTAAAAGATACAAATTAGTATGATTCCCGGCATTTTCATGTGCTCTTTTCAAGTTATTACAATCAGTTTCAACTCCGAGGAATTTTTTGGGGATTTTGACAGAATTTAAACCCATTTTTCGCCTTAATGGTCCGCAAGGTTCCAAGTACAGTGCCAAGTGCAAGGTTCTAAGTACATTGGAGTCCTTTTTTAAAAACGTATTTTTTTCAATAAAAAAATGTAGTTCAACTGAACATTACTGTGGGTGCTGAATTCAAATCTCCAAAATATATTTCAGCATATTTACTTAAGCAAAATTATAGACGCAAAACATTTTGTTACTTTATCTTAATTTGTTCTCCTGGCACATTTTGACTTTGCTCAAAATGTGCCCTTTGTTTTTCACCTCACGATAATTGGACGCCGTTATGCAAAAAGGAACCATGCGATAAAATTACGAAATTAATATTAAGGCATTGAAAGTTGCAGAAGTAGGTAAACTATATTTTGCAGAAAAGATCCCCGTGAAAATTACAGTATAACCTTAGGAAATAAGCCAAAAGAACCACTTGTACACTCGAAATCATCTTAAACTATTTTTCAAAAGGGAACCAAGTGCATAGACGCTTACAATATCAGTATATCAGTGCCTTCTACGGGATGAACGTGTGAACTTCTTGTTTGTTTTCGTTTATAAAAGCTGTGTGAAATTATTTCATGGCGTAATAAACAACTTGTGTAGTAATATGTGTAATACTACAGTTATTACAGAAAACAAAGGTATGAAACTAAATTTGACTTTTAAACTTGAATAATTTAATAATATCTATTTTTTAGAAATTCTGAGAGAAACAACAGGAGATATTTCAAATATCTCTTCAGAACCGCCAACCTTGAATCCTGAGATTGCGAAGTTGCTAGAGAATCTATCGGATGATTCGGTCAAAGATCCGGATTTTATTATAGATAGCGATGTTTCTTCTCCTATAAGGCGAAAGGTATGTCTTGATATATTTGCTGGCACCTATTTTTCTCTAATTTTTTTCCTATATTTTTCCTAGGATGATTCCAATGAAGAAATTTTGTACGATGATGCTCAACAAAAAACATATGCAGCACTAATACCAGTACCCTTGGAAACTTCTATAGGATACGATTCAAGTAATGTTAAGCAAAAAAAATATAGAGGAAGACCAAAAAGGGGCAGAAAAAGAAAATTTGACGGTATGTCGAGGAAAGAAAGAAAATAAGAAAGCGTAAGGAATGGAAGGAGTTTGTACCTTTTGATTGCCAGTGTACTTTATCATGCACAACAAAAATATCTGAAGAACAATGCAGAAATGAGTTTAACAGAAACAGAATTTTCATTTTTACCAGTAGATATGACTCTCACGAAAATGTACGAACTCTACGTTTAGCGACGAAATAAGGTAAATGTGGTTAGTTTCTCAACATACAAAAAAATGTTTTACGAGAATTTTAATTTAAAATTTAAAACTTAAAGAAGGGAATAAATTGACAAGAGATAAATTGGTTTAAGACAAGGTAGATAACTATACTAAGAGAAAAGCCGTTTTCCCTTTTTATGAAGCGAGACTTGAATGAAAATACCATACCAGTAGAGGTTGATATTTCAAAGAAAATCCGTGGTCGTCCTAAAAGTGGTTTATATAAAACAGACCTTAACATACTCTGGCCTGAAGGCAAATGTATTTCGAACGAAAAACTCACGGATATAAAATCAATATGGCACCTCATTCCCAAAGATTGTAAGACTTTCTATTCATTACTTTTTGCAGATGACCATATCGAAGATGATATAGATGGATTTGGAGGTGTCCCTGACTATATAAATATAGATAATAAATTTTTGATTTCCTATTTTTATTGTTTCTTTTAATTTTGAAATCACCGAAATTATAAAATGCAAAAAGGAACCATGCACCATTTTTGTTAAAAAAAATAAAAAATATACTAGATTTTTTTAAATTTTTTCAGCAGCAAATCTGACAGTTTTAACGCAAGATAAAGCACAAATCTGCATCTATAATTTCATGCCGATTTAATTATAGTTTGTACACTTTTAACCTTCGTTTCTCAAAACTTTTGCATAACGCCGTCCAATTACAATACGGATGGGAAGATTTTCAATACTGTCGAGAGAATATATTTATAAATAATGAATATGAGACATTAATGAAAATTCCCATCGAGTATAGTATACTATTTTGCAAACTTAATTATTTATGGTACAATTAAAATATAAATTGCAATTTTGGTACACAGTAGGGGTATTGTTTGAAATCTTTGTTAACTCATTGATAACGTTGGGTGTAGGTAAATCATTAATGTTGTTGATGAGTCCAGCTGTACAGTGAGAAGCTCGAGGACTGGCTGCAGGATCTTCTGTTTTCTGTTTTTAGCTGGAGGTTCTGAGGCGTCACTGTTGGTATAATGATCATTATCCATTTGCAGATAACGCTTAATTTAGTTGGCTGAACTGTGGCCAGCAATTTTAATTAATTGTTGTTCACCCACTTAGTAGGTTACTGACTGCTGTCGACCGCGTAGAGTGGCGTCTTTAGTCCATTTAGAAAGTTGATTTTTTCCAACTGGAGTGCTTTTGTACCATCCACATGATTGTTCTTTTTCCATGATGGGTTTACTGTTAAGAATAATCTATCAGTTCTATCATAATAATCATAGTGAGAAGTTAATAGTGTAACTAGTACCAAACTACTCCCCAAATTGTGATCTTTAAAACAAATGTGAAGTGTTCCACATAAAATAAGATGAATTGAAGATATTACCATAAAATTACATAAAATTCCTTATACTCGTGTTAAAAACTGATGCTTAGTGAAAAAAGGCAAACATTGATTGATAAGCTACATACTTTTTGCTTGAATCTACCAGTAGTGTAGTCATTAAATGTATGCTATGATCGCCAGGGTCGGACTCAGGGCCTAAAAATGAGTAAAACTTGTTTAAAGTGTAAATTGGATGTACTAGAGGATAAAACCTATGTTTTAAATGTGATGGTTGCAATCGGTTTCTTCATATACAATGTGCTAACGTTACTGCAACAGAAATTAAATGCTTGCAACTCCAAGTAAGAAAACTAAATTTTTTTTGCGAGGAATGTGAAGAAGGACTTCTTCAGATACCGGTGCTTAGAAGTTTAATCGAAGATCTACAACAAGAAGTCTTAAAAATAAAAAACAAAAATACCAGTTGCGTTCTTGAAAATGAGACTATAGTTAATGAGGTTTTTGAGAGACAGAAAAGATCAAAAAACCTAATCTTATATAACCTTCTTGAACCAAATGCAAACGAACCAGTCCAGAGAAAAATAGAGGATAAACACAAAGCAATAGAAATCATCAAAAGTTTGTCAAACTCGCCTAAAGAAATATGGTCAGATTAGGGGGAAAAATGATAGAATTAGACCTGTTAAAATAATGCTAGACCATGATGAAGATGTTATTACTATATTAAAGAAAAAACGAAATTTGCAAAAAAAATCTGTACGTATTGCATCAGACCAGACATCAGCACAACAAGAAATGTACAAGAAAATTAAATCTGAGCTAGAAGAAAGGAAAAAAAGAGGTGAGCAAGATATTACCATAAAATACATCAGAGGTGCACCACAAATAATAAATACAAGCTAGATAAATTGTGATTAACTTTTAAATTTGTTAAATATAAGTGCAAGTGCAAATTTTTGTATGTTACTAATTAGTTTTTTTTTAAGAAAATTGTTATCAAAGTATCATGAATCAATATATACGTGATTATCACTACCTACCTATAAGTACTAAAACTTTAGAGACTGCTATGGACTATAATAATATATCTAACAAGAATAAACATAGCTTAAAAGTTTACCATCAATATATTAGAAGTATATCAAAAAACGCAGATGAGCTTAATATATTTCTAAGCCAGTTTGATGTAGAATTTGATTGCATGGTTTTATCAGAGACTTGGGCTATAAAAGACACTGTTTTTTTTTTAAATTGACGGTTACGACTTAATATACAATGAAGGAGATATAAATAAAAATGATGGTGTGGTTGTATATCTAAAGAAAACAATGGAATACAATGCTCAAATTGTACAAATAGGAAAATGCAAATCGGAGTTAACTATGAAAATAGAAAATAAAATTGGTAAATTAACAGCTATCTACAGACCTCCCTCTAAAGGGTCCGCCAATAGGGACGCTCGATCTTTGACAGCTCATGGCGGCCATGTTGTTTGTGGTAGAGTTGGCAAACGTAGTTGTTATTATTCAGTGTATCTTCACAAATCACCATGAACCAATTCAGCCGCGAGCAACATGTGAAAATCGTTAAAACTTATTACGAAAATCATTCATCGGTTCGAGCAACGTTCCGCGCGCTCCGCCAATTTTACGGTGCAATTGATCGTCCTGCTGAGTCGACTATCCGTCGTTTGATTAACAAATTCGAGGCAACCGGTTCGGTGAACAATCAGCCAACACCGACGCGTCGTCGAAACGTCCGATCTGCCCAGAATGTCGCCGCTGTGCGCGATAGTGTGCGTGAAAATCCGCGACAGTCAATTTCACGTCGCGCACAGGAACTCCGCCTTTCGGAAACATCACTTCGCCGAATCTTGCATCTGGATTTGGGCATGCATCCGTACAAGATCCAGCTGACACAAGAGCTCAAAATAAACGACCATAGACAGCGCCGTATCTTCGCTGATTGGGCTTTAGAGCAGTTGGAAATCGACCCCGATTTTGGTCGCAAAATCATCTTCAGCGATGAGGCACATTTTTGGTTAAATGGGAATGTCAACAAGCAGAATTGCCGTTATTGGGCCGAGAACAATCCACAGGAGGTCCACCAGGTCGCAATGCACCCAGCAAAGGTAACTGTTTGGTGTGGATTTTGGGCCGGAGGCATCATCGGGCCGTATTTCTTCGAGAACGACGATGGTGTGTCCATCACGGTAAACGGCGAACGATACAGATCCATGATAACGAACTTTTTCTGGCATGAAATCGACAATATGGATGTCGAGGATATGTGGTTTCAGCAGGACGGCGCTACGAGCCACACAGCGCGCGCCACAATGGATCTTCTGCACGAGCGCTTCGGAGGAATGGTTATCTCGCGCGGAGGCGACATCAACTGGCCACCGAGATCGTGCGATTTAACCCCACTAGACTATTTCTTGTGGGGCTTTCTTAAATCACAGGTCTACGCAAACCAACCACAAAACACTGATGCCCTCAAAGTCAACATACGCCACGCCATCGATGAAATACAGCCCGATTTGTGCGCCAGAGTCATTGAAAATTGGACTTCTCGTATGCGCGCCACCCAGCGAAGCCGAGGTGGACATTTGACCGATATTATTTTCCATACATAATGCCTTCGAATACTCTTTCAAACAAAAAATAAATTTCATTTATACCTCTCACACAACTTGCTTTATTTCATTTTAAAGATCGAGCGCGCTTATTGGCGGACCCTATACTTGCATTGAACAGTTTGTCATTGATCTATCAAACTATTTAAGTAATAACTCGCATGATAACTCACATTATTGTCGATATTAACCTGGATTTATTACAGGTTAATAACATAACATCAGACTATTTGAATGTGCTGAGTGAATTCAACTTTACATCCACTATAAATATTGCTACCAGTCCATGGCAATTCCAAATCCTGTATTGACCATATTTTTGTCAAATATAAGACATATTTGCTATCCTTTTGTATTAAAAACTCATATCACTGATCATTATGCCACATTAATCATCCTAGACATTAAAATAAAAAATAGTGAAATTTCTAAGACATTTATAAAATACATCAATAGTAAACAATTAAAAGCAGACTTACAGAATCAAGACTAGTTCACATTTTATTGCATAAATAATATTAACGAATCAACAATATATTTAACTTCCACAATAATAGAAAAAATAGAAAAAATACAATTACCGTACACCAAAAAAATAACGAAATAAAAAGAAAGCCATGGATTACATGTGGGTTAATAAAATCCATTAATAAACGCGATAAAATGTATAAAGAGTGGCAAAAAATCCCCTTGATAATCATTTAAAACAACAATTTATTAAATATAGAAATTATTTGAATGACAATAAAATTAACGAAATATAATTATTTCAGGACAAAAATTGACCAAAACAAAAATGATACAAAACATTTATGGAATACAATAAACTCTATAACTAATACAAAAAAACAAAATAACATAAAACAAATACTCAATACAAAAAATAAACTAACCAAAGATGAAAAAGAAATCGCGAATATTTTTAATGATTCATTTGCAAATCCACACAAAATGCAATATCCCTTTTAACTTCCCAAATGTATAAGGCCTTAGATGAAGGAAAAGTTGCACTGTGTCTCTTTATAGATCTTGCAAAGGCCTTCGGCACTGTAGATCACTCACAGCTGTTGGAGGCCTTGCAGGATCTCGGTTTTAGAGGAAATGTTTTCAATCTAATGAAAAGTTACCTGAGTGATCGCAAGCAACGCGTTATAATAAATTCAAAAACTAGTAGAGAGAGAACTGTAGTCTGTGGAGTTCCACAGGGTACAGTTTTAGGTCCACTTTTATTCGTAATATATATTAATAGTTTGCTTACTTTGAACAGCTGTGGCTCAGTTATCAGTTTTGCTGATGACACCGTATTATTTTACAAGGATGAGTCCTGGGAACACCTAAAACAAAAAGTAGAGAATAATTTTAATCAGGTTGTAGATTGGTTTAACCATAAACTTTTAATAATAAATTTCAAGAAAACCATGTTCTTACCGTTGAGCTGTGATAAACGTACGTCCCCAGACTTTGACAAACTAACAATTAATAACCATGGGCAAATAATAGAAATTGAATCAACAGAATGTGTCAAATACTTAGGAATAAATATTGATTGCCATCTTAGGTGGGATAGCCACATAATTAGCATTACAAATACCCTTAGAACTGTTCTGTTTAAATTCAAATATTTAAAAAATATACTGGATGTGTCCCATTTAAAAATGTTATATTACGCATTAGTAGAATCAAGGCTGTCTTATGGGATTCTTGGTTAGGGCGGAGAGGCTACAACTCACCTAAAAAAATTAGAAATTTTACAAAAATTATTTATAAAAATAATATACAATAAGGAGCGTACTTACCCAACTGATTCAGTTTACACTGACAGTGGTATTTTGGACATCAGACAGTTATATTTCCTTAACGTTATAATTAATCAATTTAGAAATAAAAATAAACTTGAACCTCTAGATCATACTTATCAAACAAGAAATAAAACAAATGACATTTTTAAAACGAAAACATCCTTAAACACCATTGGTTAAAGGTGCTATGAATATTTAGCGCCTAGGTTATACAACGCACTACCTCAACAAATAAAAAACACTTTTGCCATAATGAAATTTAAAAAGGATGCAAAAACATATATTTTAAATGTTGGTAGAGTCGAAATACTCAATAGATTATGTTTTTGAACTATAAAAAAAAAGTTAATAGTTATTGTATATTGTATAAGTAGGTAAAATGGTTATGGTATATGATATATATTCTTTGTTTTTGTTATTATTATGATATTATGATTTTGTTATGAGATACATTCTTTATTTTTGTTATTATTGTTAGTTGGCTTTAGATTTTTACGTGGAAGTATGTACTTTACTAGTATATAAGTAGATATATGTGTATTAACTCGTTGAAATTTCTTCTGTGGCAGGATGCAGCATGAACTATCCCACTTACAAGGTTTCTTTTATGGGTTAATCAATGTTTGTTGTCCACTAGATAAAAGACAGTTACCTATGTGAATTTATGTCAAAATGAAAAATTATAAATAAACGTTATTTATTCTAAGTTGTTATTCTAGATGAACGTTTAACCATTAGAATTTTAAAAAGACGTACTGGATAAAAGGTAGGGTTCTATGTGTTGGGGACCAGCCATTTACTATCGGCCATTTTTTTTTCTTCACCCTTGGCCGTTTTATTGACGAGGGGATTATATTCTACTCTTCCTAAAAAGTAGGATTTTTGATTTTTGGAATCAGTTATTTTAAAAAATATGTAATTATGTCACCTACCTGTTTTCCCCTGTACTTCCTCTTTAAAATAATGAACTCTGCAATTGACTCTCGCCGGAGTGTCTTCGTCCCATAATAAAACCATTGCATAATATTCTTCCAATTTTAATGAAGCAGAGCTCGATTTCCTTTTATTGGCGCGCATCTGTAAATTCCTTCGTTTTGCATTACGAGCTTCCCTACTAGACTTAAAGATAATATATTTAAATGGATCAAAAATTCATTTCCACTTCATAAAATACATCTCTTGCATTTTTTTGCAACGGTGTTCCACATTGTCTTCACAACTAGTTCTTTGTAATTTTCACCGTTTTCTTTCTTCATATTCCATGCCCAATCTTTCAGGATTAGGTTTAGTTGCTCTAAACTTGTTGTTTCCAAAAGCTCGTATTTCTTTACCTTGCAGAATTACTAAACTCTTTCCATATTGACGTATGGGTTTTAACAGTATTGTACGGTACACTTTTCTCAATCTATAATTTTGTAATTTTTGCTGACAACAGCTGTCAAGTTTTGTTACTCGAAAAAATTGCTGACAGGTGCTGTCATACAGTATTTCAGTCTAGAAACCATTTGTAATTCAAAATTGCGCGTTTGTGATTGGTGGAAATTAACACGAGAGAAATAGTCCATACAAAAATAAGTTTTTTGACAAATTTGACGAAGTCACAGTTAGAGCTCTCACAAATATGTAAATATTTGGGGTCCATTTTATGTAGTGAAGAAATGAGTATATATCTTAAAGATATAAAATCCAGAGGATAAAAGGAAAATATTATTAATGCTATAAACCTTTTTATAAAACCAAAACTTGCAAAATTAGAGAATCGTCAAGAACAATTATTGGTATGCCAGTTTCATGTTTCCCAGTGATACGGTATGTGTGGCTATATACTACAAGATTAGATTGATTAGAAGGAATTTTTATTTTAGTTATTATAACACTCGGAGTAGTTTCCACAAACACCAAAACACTTTCACTTCGCTCGACGCGCGTTTCGCCAACCAAGTTGGCATCATCCGGAGACGATTAAAACTAATCTTAAATTACAAAATCTGCCATATTTATACTATTTTTCCGGTGACGTCACTAATGATATAACCGTGAAATTTACGCGTGACTAATCACGCTTCAATGATCGGTTGCTAAGCAACGCGTAAAGCGGGCTACGGTATGATATCACCGTCAAATTTACGCGTGACTAATCACGGTTCAATCATCGGTTGCTAAGCAACGCGTAAAGCGGACTATACTGGATAGGTCCCTTGTCGCTATTCATACTACTATTACACTTTACAATTTCTATGCTCTCAAATGCATCCACCTGTCTATTATTGGTCACATTTCTAACTAATCTTAAATTACTAATATCTATTCTATGATTGTTGTCAAAAGCATGTTGTGCAACACTAGACTTATCTGTTCTTCCATATTTTAGATGAGCCATATGTTCTTTAAATCTGGTGTTAATTGACCGTCTCGTTTGTCCAATATATTTTCGATCACAATCATTACAACTAATTTCGTAAATCCCAGACGAAACGCGCGTCGAGCGAAGTGAAAGTGTTTTGGTGTTTGTGGAAACTACTCCGAGTGTTACAGTTACATCAAAGGTTCCACCCCTATCCAGTAGTTAGTTATAATACTTAACTCTCTACCTCATAATATTCTATTAAATCCAAATGATGTTGACCATAACCTTTTAGATATATGTTATATAGTGTCATATTAATTATGTGACTCAAGCCAACTTTATTAAAATACATATTATGTCCAAAGAAGTCTTTAACTCTGGAACAACCTCATCTCGGGCACTTTCAGGGTTGTAGAATAGAACCCATTCTCCGCATCCTCCCACTTTTTTATGAGGGTGCAACTAAATTTTACCAAAGGGAAGGATCAGACAACAGCTTTAAATTATTACGCAGGATAAACAAGTAGGACTGAAAATTTGGGCAGCTTCTAGTAAGCCCTCCTTTTAACGGAGTTCCTGCGCGACATGAAAAACAGCTTGCGAACGGGATCCACTCTAGAATCGCGTGGAAAAATATAGGATAGCAAAAAAAGAGAGCATTCCTTTACATCAGTTATATAGGTTTACACTCAGTTATGAAATTTATTTATTTGCAGCATCAGAACGTTCTCTACGCTATGTCGATTTCAGTATAACCATAACAAAATGTAGGATGAACTGAAAATAGGCGAGTGCATTAAACAATATCAATTATTTTTAAATACAAGTCTGTACTTTCAAAAGCGACGATTAGATGATGGTAAAATAACAACAAATATTTATAAAAGTCGTTTACTTTCAGCCGCCTGCAAGTATATTCTTCTTATGATGCATTTTCGAACTACCTATTGTTTGTAATTTATTAGCTGGTCAACAGCCTTCTGTATAATAATGGATATCCAAGCCGTATCTGTTTAATTCAAAATTCTAGCAACATCCTTGTATCAATCACCTATTTCTGGAGAAGTTATATAAAAGAGAAAAGAATATATTGATTATCCCCGCATTCTGCCAACGGCTGTGCTGTATATAAGATGCCATACTTGCTACGTCCCATACATTATGGATTAAGTGAAAGTGTTCGAAAAATTGATATTTCACCGAAAATGGTCAAGAATATAGTTCATAACTATAAGGAATAAGAAGTTCATAGGGCTTCTTGACTGTTCTTCCCTATGATACTAATCGAACAGTCTAGTAACCTTAAAAATGAATTAAAACTGTCATTTTTGCATATGTCAAATATGTCATAAATAAAATCCTTTTTCGAAACAGGCCCAAAAAAAAGGGACCGAAACGTTAAGTAATATAATCATATAGTCGTTTTATTGCGAACATCCCAAGATAAACCCTCCAAAAATAAATAAATATAGCAAAGAAAAAAGAAGATAAATAAATTGACATAGAATAAATAGAAATAGAAATAAATAGAGGTTTAAGTAATACCGGGTCTCTTACATTAGAAGGAAAAAAATAACACCAAAATATTTTGTGCAATATTTATTAAACTTTTCATCTAATACTTGATGGTTGATGTCTTGATGGTTGAAATAAGGGTGTTGAAACAATCTATCGAATTTTCTAATGAAATCACATAAACTACTGAGCACAACACAACAAAGCTAAAAGATAGATACCAAAAAATGCACATATTTTTCTGAAACTACATTCCGTTGAACCTACTACACTGCAAGATATATCCAGGCCCATTCAATCTATTTCAAAGTTGTTATAACTTAGAAAAATAAAAATTCCTGCAAAAAAATCTTATGTCATAAAATTCTATAAAGCTATTTAATTTTCCTTACAGCTGGGTTTAATTTGTACATACACTTGATACACTCGTATACTGCATCATCTGTGTCAAATCCTCCTAAAAGAGAGATAGTTATTTTATAAAATAATGAAAATATGTATATGTATAATATTTAAGTCTATTAACAATAAGACGTAACCAATATATATATATATATATATATATATATATATATATATATATATATATATATATATATATACAAATATATATATATATATATATATATATATATATATATATATATATATATATATATATATATATATATATATATATATATATATATATATATATATATATATATATATATATATATATATATATATATTTGTATATATATATATATATATATATATATATATATGTATATATATATATATATATATATATATATATATATATATATATATATATATATATATATATATATATATATATATATATATATATATATATATATATATATATATATATTGTATATATATATATATATATATATTGTCTATATATATATATATATATATATATATATATATATATATATATATATTTACATCTTACAGTAGCTAAGTCCTCCTCATAAAAAGCAGCAATCAGTCATCCACCAGAAAGAGTTAAAATATATCAAATTTTCTTCATGTATATTACATATTACCTTACACTGATGACACATCCGCCAAAATTATTAATTTAAATTTTTTTTAATTACATATAAATTCCTATATTTAGGTCCTCCGACTAAACCGCTATATTTGAGTCAACCGGCTGCATATTCGCCTGGATCACTTCACAGCTATAGGTCTTCCGATATGTACCCAATATACAAACTACAGTGGATCGGTCATCCGTCAATGTTGCCGGATCTCGTTTCATTGTCAACAGCAGTCGTGTACATTCATATTTCTTCAGTATGCACTAATGTCGCGCATCTATCGAATATATTATATGTTATATTGATGATTGAGACTGATGATAATATGATAATGATAATGATTAGTTGATGTATTTTTACATCAGCATAGGCTACTTTTATTTAAAAAAATTAATAGAGTTTCGCGCAAAGAAACTAAAATCCATTAAATTGTGAACGAAATCCGTTCTCCGAAACGGCTGGACCGATTTTGACGAGACTTTCACTGGCATATAACTGCTGTTTTAAGGGGTACCTTAGGCTACTTTTATTTTTAATTTTTGTCTGCCTATCTGTCTGTTTGTTCCGGCTAATCTCCGAAACGGCTTGACCATAAATGACAAAACTGCCCGCCATCGTAGAGCCGCCATCTTGAATATTAATTTTAACAAAAAAATGATGATCAGAAATTTCAAAATTCCCAAATGACTGACTTTGAGTTCATTCAGGCATTAACTGGCAAAAATGCCCATACTAACTTGGATCCGCTATCTTGATCATATCATTTTTACAAATTCTTGATCTGCTACCCCAAAAACCCTTAGATAGAGATTTTGATCCTTTCAGATCAAAAATTGCAATATTCATCAACCATTTTGAAAATTCATCAGTGCCTACTTTGTAGCAACTTTACATGCGAAACCCGCATCGGAATATTAGTCCCGTTGTCAGGCATGAAATATAGATAAGAAATAAATTTTCGACACACAGGCGTGTTTTATTTTTGTGTCCTAAGTATACGTATTTTTTGCGAAAACCCCGGACCCCAACGTAGACCCCGGACATTCAAATCCTTATGCTTAATTTCATTATTAAAAACAAAAAGAAACTGTTTTCTTCACGTTCTTATATAAATCTGCGCTACTAAATATTTTTAGTATATCAAATACATTACGAAAGTTTTTCGTTATCAGATTTACAAAAAACAAGCTCAATTAGAAAGGGCAACTATTACTTTGCAAATTGCTTTTGAAGTTTGAAAGGGGCCTTTTGTTCCCAAATTTTTAACATATCTTTTTTAACCATCACCATCAG
>CAXKVY010000127.1:0-15906 GCA_964058915.1 Tetropium fuscum | reverse complement strand
AGTACACACATAAGAATTGGAATGATCCTGATATTATAATAAAATAGTAATATTCGTGTAGTGATGCAGTATTTATACTGACCCCAATAATACTGCAGTTTGCACTGCAGTGTATACTTAGGTCCTTGATCGTTAACTCTTGAATCAATGTCTTGAATAATGTCAGTCATCCTTATTTCGTTTATATTTTATTGCTTTTCCCACATAACCGCTGTGATGGCTTTTAAATAAATGCTCTGGCTCCGAAACTAATGTTGGGTAATGCTTCTCCAAAAAAAAAAACTTGAAAGATCCTTGAGTAATGGTTATGGGTATATACACGACTTGAAGTTCTACCTATAAACAACTCACTGGAACCAATGCGGCGTGATTTGAAGTACAGAATTTAGAACAAGATCATCAATTAATTGTTCGCTACCAAAATCGCAAATTGAGTAATTGTATGTTCTGCTTATTTATGTGATTTGCAAGTTTCTTTACATTCCGTTAAACTTAATCTTCGCATAATTTGGTTGGATACATTTGTATCAATATATGTTTTCATAGAAGTTACACACGAAAATGACAGTGTTCACAAACAAATGGTGCAGTGACAGCAATTTGATAAAAACAAGTTGGCGGCGGTTTATCAAGAACAGAAATTGATTAAACAATATTTTTGGAATGACAATTGCTTGAAATGTTTCAACCTTTAAATGTAATCCATATAAGTAGTAATAGGCCAGGCAATATACCATTTTAACGGAAGCAAATGAAAATTGGTACCTTAGGACATTTTGAGATCCTGACAAAGAAACTAAATTTATCCAACGCTCCTCAATAGCACACGATATGGTGTATGGTAGATAAGAGAAAATGATATTTAAGATACGATTATAGAAATTTCTATCCTCTACTTAACCTAATAAAAAATTGTTGACATTTCTGACATTTATAGAAATTTTGAGGTTTTAATGGGTTTCACTAAAATATTATATCTTTGAGCTCTATTTAAAATTGTTTTATTGTCATGACTGAATATACATGAATGTGATAAAATACCTTAACTTTGTTCAATGACACTTCTATACGCTTTCACTTTCACACCTCGACCTTGTCCATCTAACCTTTATGAAACTTCAGCATGCCCCATCCATATGGCCTCATGCAAACCAATAACTCCTTTAATATTCTTCTATCCTTTTTCTCTCTGCAAACTGCTGACAAATTGATATTTCCAGTCTAGGTTCCTTCTTTTATCTCCTCGTCTTTTCTTTCCTCTTAATTATTATCTGCAAAACTCGTTCCCAATTTCTATCTGCTATCCTTTTGTTAATTTTTCTCCAACTATTATTTTTCTTCCTTGGTTCCCCTTTTTGTTTTCATGACCTCTTGATTAAATTTTCCAAAAAGTCCATTCATGTACCATTTACTATACTACTGTCTATGCCATGTACACTTTTTCATGTTAGTTATCGAGTTTATTTGTGTTTAGCATCGTTACACCTTCACTATGTCTACTATACACTATCCTACTGTTTACATTTCTACATCCTATTTAGTCTATCCTATCATTTTCCCTTCTATATCTGATATATCTTAATACGTACATATATAATTTTGCATTCGTAATCATCTACGATAATATATCGTTTGATACCTACGAAATTATCTTACACAATACTTTAACGAGACATCTCTATGCTAACTGATTTATAACATAATTACAACTTACAACATATATATATATATATATATATATATATATATATATATATATATATATATATATATATATATATATATATATATGTGTATATATATATATATATATATATATATATATATATATATATATATATATATATATATATATATATATATATATATATATATATATGTATATATATATATATATATATATATATATATATATATATATATATATATATATATATATATATATATATATATATATGTGTGTGTGTGTGGGTGTGTGTAAATAACTCTTCAACAGTACAGCATAATTAAATTGATCAAGACATAGGGCGCCCTGTGTCAGTCACGTATGCAGCTTGGTTTACGATGTAAACAAAATATACCAAAAAGATATAATTTGCTCCTTACCTTGCAGTTTATTCATACAAATTATTAAAATTCAACGATGTTCCTTAATATCATTCAACTACCTGAACCCCGTAACTATTTTATACATAATTCTAAAACTTTTCATGTGCGAAAAAAGGTATAAAACGTATCAACCTGCAAAAATGGTGGGAAAAGCAATTTCCGATAACTGGGCTAAGTTTGGTGCAGGCCATGCAGTACAATGAGTATTAGCAGATACCAGCGAGCAGGAAATCCGACGATATAGGGTTTTGTTTGTAACGGAAATTGAGGGTATCTGGAGCAAGTATAACGAACATTTGAAAAATATGTTTAAAGCATTGAATACACAAAAAGCAAATGTATTTTCGAGGTATACTGACTTGCATATAATTTTAAATACAAAAATTATACTATAAAACACGGTGTGACGTTATAGTAAAATGCGTACTTCATAAAAAATATAATGTGTGTATACCAACCTACTCTACAGGATCTAAAAATGAATAAAATTCAAATGGCTCAGAATGAGTTACCATTGACTGTGACGTCAAAACATACAATAGAAAAATGCACTTAGAATAGGCTTATTGGATATACTCGTATGTCTACACCTGTTATTAGGTCGTGGTTCATTTGTTAATGATTTGTGACTTGTTTACTTGTGTGTTTTTGTGATATACGTATTATAATTTAGGGTTACGTTATTTTTATTAATTTTGCTGTTTACTTCGTTAGTGTTATTGTAATTTTTTATTTAATGACATCATCTCATAAGTATTGTTTATTATGTTTATTTTTTCAATTTGTTGTTTGTAATATATAGGTAGGTATTGTTTTCTTGATGGATATGTAATATTTTTGATAGTGGGTATATTCAAGTTTTAGTTCATTATTTAGACTTTGGTTCATTTGCAAGACTGTTTTTATGATTTGTAGAATTTATTATACTATTTGAATTCCATTCCTTTCTTTTGATATGTTGTGGTTTATTTTTTGTAAGCAGCATAAAGTAACATAAAGGTATATTTGTAATTGTGGTGTCGCTTTAAGCAGTTGTATTAAATTGTAAGTTAACACGTTAGTTAACCTAATTAAATATGATTTTTATTATTTTTCTCGACACCCAATTAAAATGAACTATATTTTAAATAGGTAAATATCAGTTTAGAAAACTCATTCGTGATGACATTTCACTCACCTGAGAGATGATTAACGATATTAAGTTTTGATAATGATTATCAGCCCTTTATTTATTTAAAGCAGTCTTCGGAAATGACACTATCATCCAGCCAATTATCTTTTAAAAATTAATAAACCCCCCACAAAAAATATAATTAGGCACTTCCAATGTTTGCATACAGTCGACTGAATATCATAAACATAATATCGTAAGTACCAGAGAACTCGTAAGTTTTAAGAATAGGCGTTATATGTAACTAACTAGCAGTCACATGAGAATTACAGCGCCATTTTCAGTCTTGAATTCGGCACGGAAGTTTTACTAGCCCAGTTTACAGGAGCAGCAAGTATTTCTTTAAACGGGTCATATATATTAATACACGAAGTGGTTGGTTAAAGTACTTTATGTTACTGAAAATGCGAGACATAAAGTGGGAGTATTCATGTTATTGGCAGACATTATGCTGGTAATAAGTATAGTACCTATATGAACAGTATTGCAGGTCTGGGAATAATAGCAACACGAATGTTCCTTACTTTAGGAAGCTCTACATGGGATATATGAGTGGATATATGAATTTTACATCCACCTTTGGAAACCCGAAAATAGTTGGGATGAAAATGTAACCAGCATACAACGGGGGCTCAATAGTACAAAACACAGAGTAACACAAATTACGCCCGCAGAACTCTTGTTCGGTATACACTTATAAACATATAGTGACAAGCACACAATAAGCAAAGAAGATAATAATATAGATTTGACAAAAATTAGGAAAGATACGGTCAGAAGACTGGAAGAAAATAAGGATTAAACAAGATATAAAATTTAATGAAAAGCGGAGGCCGCCGAAAATATTTCAAGAATTAACAGCGTTACAAGTTTTCCAGCTAATAACGGAAGCAAAAAAACTTACCGAAGTTGCGGCGACCATTCAAGATAGTTGAAGTATTGCCGAACGATCGATAGAGAGTTAAGGAAGACCGATTCACCGGGAGATCTAGACGACCATATGAAGAAGTCTAGAACACGCATAAAGATATTTGACTTTTAACGTCGATAAGGTATGTATTAATCAACTCAAAAGTTCGCCTTCAAAGACTAAAGTTATCTTGCAAAATTTCTCCATCGAGGCCAAAGTTGCCTGGCAAAAGTTCACCATCAAAGGCAAAAATTCCCCTGGCAAAAGATCGTATGGAAAAAGTTAGCACACATATTTAAAGAATTGCTCTCGATGGCAAGATTTTACCTTAATGGAGACACTCTCTCAACAGTAAAAATATGTTACTAAAGAATGGCGTTCGGGACGATCGTCAACACAGGATTGCCGTGCGGACTGCAGCGTCATCCGACACCACTGACTCAGTCGGGGTTAAATAATAGAGATTAATGTAATATACAAAAACCATTTCCACGTTTTATTAAGGTTTCACAACTCAGTTTAACTTCTGTTACGCAAAACAAAGGCAAACGGAGTCACCTAAAGATAACTCCACATAATATACCTACCTACCTATATATGAAGGTATATAGGTAGGTATATAAATAGAAATACCTACTGAATTTCTGCTCCAGCAGGACACATACTTCTACGAGGAGCTAATAAGAGCTAATAAAGTCTCAGTTTTTGCTTATCAGTTTCAACTCGAGAGCTAAAGAAAAAGTATCAGTCCCGTGGGTTTGGGGCTGATAAGATGTTAATGCCTTGATGCAAAAAAATGCGTACCTTAATTGCCTCTCATGTTCGTTTATATTTTTTATGCGTATGCCTATATAAAGTAGAAACGTGAAATCCTTTTTAATTTCCTTTATAGCACGACAATTACATCATAATTCTAACACTCCTCATGAGAACTAATGTTTTACTAACAATGTATTCAAATGTTATATATATATATATGAAATATTTGAAATATTTTCAGCGAAAAATAGAATATTTCCCATATGTCTTAATATGCGCAATATGCGTATTTCGTAAGACAACTGCAGCATGCCATATGTGTATGTACGCTCATTTTTTTATATTCGAATATTTCATTATGAATTACTGTACAGTTGAAAAATATAAAAAATGGTATACAACAGTATTCACAAACAAATGGTATAAATGATAATTTACAGTCAAATAATTTAGTTATAGGATACGCAGTTTGAAAATAAAATCTGGCGGTGCTTTCCTAATGTCTGCAAGAAGCAATATTGATTTAAGGTTTCCTCAGAAGGAGGCATTATCATATCGTATGCCATGATCCATGTCCTTTACGATTTGGTTCATCTTTTTATCTTCTTGAGTAATGAAACGCTTACCACAGAAAAATTGTCTGTGACATATATATATATATATATATATATATATATATATATATATATATATATATATATATATATATATATATATATATATATATATATATATATATATATATATATATATATATATATATATATATATATATATATATATATATATATATATATATATATATATATATATATATATATATATATATATATATATATATATATATATATATATATATATATATATATATATATATATATATATATATTGCGAAAACTAATCTTGGGTTTGTAGCATTTCATTACATAGAGAAATAAGCAAATTATGTAATTATGTAATGAAATGCGACAAATCCAAGATTACTTTTCACAAAACAAATATGAGTAGCAAAGAACTTCAAAGCTAATTATATATATATATATATAATATAACTTCATATATATATATAATATAACTTCAAAGCTATATATATATATATATATATATATATATATATATATATATATATATATATATATATATATATATATAAATATATATATACATATATATATATATATATATATATATATATATATATATATATATATATATATATATATATATATATATATATATATATATATATATATATATATATATATATATATATATATATATATATATATATATATATATATATATATTAGTAAGCTACATATAGCAGTTAATTAAACATTTTAACAGTAAGGGGGAATAGCTGACCATTCTAAAATCGGTACATTATTAGTAGTCAACCACGTTTGGATTACTTGGGCGGTGTGAATAGGCGCATTATCTTGTTGAAATATTCATTCTTGATTCGGAAATAAAACTGCTATGTTATTAACCTGCCTTTGAAGCAACTCCAAATAGTTTAGAGCGGTTTGCCGACCTTCTAGAAACTCTATTCCAGCTCTCACTTGACTTGAAATCGCCGCCCAAATCATTACCGATCTTGCCCGGCTGTGACGGCGCGGCCGTGGCGTGCCAAAACTTTTTCTTCCATCCTAATGTCATGAAAGTAATATTGGAAGTCATCATGGTCATCTAGATTAAACTTTTTTTCATCGCTGAAAACTACTCTCTTCCACTCCTCTGTCAGTTAAGATGATTACGTGAAAATTCTAAACATGCTTGCATATGATGTGTGAGAAGTAAAGGTTTCTTGCGTAGTTTTCTTCTTCTTAAGTTTGGACACTGCTTTAGTACCATTTGAATGGTTCGAACGGACACATTACTTCCACTCCGATTGCTAATTTGCCTAGCTGTAGACGAAGAATTGGATGCAATTCGAAGAATTATACGACGTTCCCTTGGGGTTGTTGCAGTTGAAGTGCGTCCTCGTCGATTATTATTGCCATAGTTTTCGATGTATTTTAAATAAGCTGTGATTACCCTTGGGCTTCGTCAGATTTGTCTTGCAATTTCTCGATGTGAATATTTCTCCTGTTGAAAAGCTTGAATGCGTCCTCTTTCTTCCAAAGATAAAGTTCTGCCACTTCCCATATTAATATCAAACGCTTTTACCACGTGCAAATTATTATCAATTATTGTCAATCCCCTGACAATTGACATGCTTTTATTTTTGTACGTATCTAGCCATCTAGAATATCAAAAAGTTAATGCGAGTAATCAAGTATCGCATTATAAATTACAATATTTGCTTTAAAAAACTTCCACAATTGTAGAATTTGAAAGTATTAAACAAAATGTTGAACAAATATTGTTAAAATTTTTAATTTAATACAATATGTAGCTTACTAATCAAAATTTTGACCATTAAAGAAAATTAGACCATATTACTAGGTGAGAGTAATCAAGTGTCGCGCACTGGATATTAGCTTTCAAGTTCTTTGCTATTCATATATATTATGTGAGAAGAAATATTAGGTTTGTAGCAATTCATTATACAGAGAGATAAACAAATACATAGATAAATAGTCAAAGGAAAACACTTACCAGTTGTATATCTGGATATGTATACGGAAACGAATCATCTGGAAGTTGTACAAGTCCTTTCACCTTTATTAAGGATGTTCAGAATGATGTACGATTTGTTTAATTGATCATTTATACTTGAATTTGCATTAATACTTCACCATTCTTACAGTGACCCTGACATATGACAATGGTTTTGACGGAATTCACATTCATAGAAAATACTAACCTACTCTACTATTTATATTTGTTCTATTTGAACATAGTAGTAGTTATTAGAAATACATGTTAGCTTAACGGAATTAATTAAAGAGTTATATATTTGCCCCAGTACTAAAATTTGTCATTTTACAGAATATGTACAGCTTTGAAGAATAGACAATAATATGTTTTCGGAGTGCCTTACCTACCGACGTTCGTACATGATTATAGCGATGGCAGCCTCTAAAGCTCGTAAAATTGTACGAAACATATAATCGAATTGTGGTGTTATAGTAGGTATATGGCATATTCGCATTATACAACTTTTGCTGCCAGGCCAGATTAAATGGCGTAAATGTTAATTTCTGCTAGGATCTGAGAATACCTTCAAGGGTGTATGATTTATGGAGATTTTGCTCCTTCATAAAGACAGTAAACGGAACGGCAACATAATTTTAAGTAGGAAGTAAATACAATTTATCTGGAATATCACTAATATAAAATTTAGTGCTATACCGGGTGTAGAGAAAAACACCAATAGGTACAATACACATAGATGGGAAATTTTCATGAAATTGAATTTTTCGACGTTGTTGTTCGTACGTGATTTAAGCTATGCTATGGCATCTATCCTTTCCGGGATACTTTAGCCGGTTATTATATTTATTGTTCAGCGTTGTTCAAGACTTTCCGTTTTTTTTGTTTATCTGTCTTCGACCTATGGTTTGGGATTATGTATAGGAATTTTTGCGGGTGTTAATTTACTATTGTTGCTAGATTGTTAGTTTTAATTACAAAAGCTGTGGCTAAAAAGCGTTAGGTACATATTTCTTAGGTCTAGATTAGTACTTTTGGGTCTTTTGTGTTAGTATTTTATAATATTATATTTTATTATTATCTGTTTTTTATGCCTCTTTTATTTGGTTTTTTGTTTTGTTTTGTTTTCGTGCTATATTTTATTTTGCATGTAATTGATATTTTTGTGGTTTTTTGTGGTTTATTTTGTTTTATTTTTTATTATTTTTTTATGTCTTTCAGTACGTCTCCTGATTACGAAGTCAAGTTGTGGGATTGTAAGTAGTTGGGGATTGTAGTAGTTCTTGCAAGACTGAGTGCGCTTGTTTTTATTAAAAACTTATTTATTTTTGGTCCTAGCTGAAAGCAACCAACAATGATATCTTGTGGAGGATGTGCCGCTTATATTTCAGATATTGTCTTCTAATGTTAAGATTACAGCGCCACTAGCGGCCGTTTTAGAAACCGTGTAAGCTATATAACATATAGGTTATGCAATAGAATAATAAGAGAACAATAATAGATAGATCATGTCACTGTATAGGATCGAGAGCTTAGTTTATTTCTCGTCAGGTGGCGTATCGCTTAGTTGGATTGGCCAATACGTTCACATTTTTGGAAAATTTTATTTTTGCGTTTGTATAGCTATACGAACAATATCAGTAGTTCTGCAATTACCTATTTTACAGCATAATAACTGACTTGTTGCCTCGCTATGAAAATGTCCTTATATGAAATGACCTTACGTAAAATCCTTATGTGCCAAATAACATGATTTTAGAACTAAACATAGTAAGTAGAGAAAGTGGACATAATCTGGTAATTTCATAAATTGCATTCTTATTATAAAACAATATGACAGCTAAAACTAAATAACAAGAACAAAGGACGTATTATAATATACATTAATATACATTGACTTCCTTTTCCTTTGACGATGTACGTTGAGGTTTTTAAAAAGTAGGTACCTAATCTAATATTTTAGATAATACATATGTCTAATATCGTTTATAACACTTTCATTTATAAAGAAAACGGTTTTTTGTAATAAAAACATTATTAGTGGTGATTGCTTTCATGGACGAGGAAGAATATAAAACTTCAGAGCCGAAGAAATAATAAGCGAATAAAATACGAATATTACTTTATTTGAAATTTATGCCTTTCGTATTTTTATCCTTTGTCGATATTCATACCCAATCCCTGAAAAGAAAATAACCTTCTTTCAGTCACTGGTCTTTGAGGACTACAATATATTATTGTATCACAATAAGATATAACTCTATCCTATCTTTTCATGATTTCGCCTTCTATTATGCTAAGAAAATTAAAATAACTACTTCTGGTATTTCTCCACTATCTGGTAAAATCAAATGACGTTTCACAAATAATAACAGTATTTTTTAATCAAAGCTGTTGAGAAAACATCTCCTTAATGATTTTCTCAAATTTGTGAGCTATTTGTGCAATAAGTTAGAAAAACTTTTTCCGCATCATGCGTAGGTTCAAAAAATATCATAGTCGAGACCAAAAAATACGCCATATGCGGAGAAAACATTTTTTCTACGAGTTACACACATGGTTTATTACACACATTAGTTTTGAAAATTATTGAAAAAACTATATTACTAAGAATTTTTTATTGAAAACTGTGAATTTCGAAAATATAAATCAATAATCCGGATCAACATTCAGATTCTTCTGATAGAAACGAGTTTGTTTATTAGGTTTTCGTTAATATTATTGTGTCAGTGACATGAAAAATGTCCGAATCTTCTGCTTCCAACGATAATTTGAAAGATGACATAGAAGAATCAACAAAATCCAGATTCAGATACAAAAAGCCTATCGCTTATTTGAAGATTGGACTCATCAAAGGGAGCAACTGTTATCACTGAGGCAGGTCTACCAGTCTATTTTGAACAAAAATCAAGAGTATGTAAGAGTTCCAAGCTGTGGAGTCGTTACTCAATGATAAGAATAACATCAGTGAAAATAATATTGCCATAAAGAAATTTCCATGTTTAATTGCTTTCCCTTGCTCTAAGTTGCGAAATTTTTTAAAGAAGCAGATGATCAACTTGATGGTGAAAGTAAAGTGTAATTTTCACGCTTCTTCCTAAATAATATTGTATCTTATTTTAGATAGTGTTGATTGTTAGTATCAGTGAAACATGCCACAGAGAAGAACTAACATTTCTTCAGCTTAAATATATAAAAGCTGAGAGAATATATATTGATACAGATTCCCAAAACAAAGATGAATGTGAGAAGAGAATTTACTATTTTTAGCGGGAACATCAAAGGAGTCAAATATTTCGAAAATATTCCTCTCTTCGTGTCACTGTTTCCGGGGAACATCTGCTACGATGCTGTCTGATGCAGGAGGAGGCATCACTACTCTTAAAAGGCATGGTGGATGAAGAGGAACTAACGTGGCAGAATAATATTAGAACTTTCCATTCAACAAAAACTGAAGTAGGAAGTAGGCTCAATAATATTAGGTCAGAGAGATAATATTAGGCTCAATAATATTAGGTCAGTAATATTTTTTGAAATAATTTTAAAACTTTTCATGGCCAATTATTTTAAAAAAGTTTAAGTTAAAACGTAAAAGCCTGATAAATTATTTAAGTAGTCAATAAATAAATATTTAGTTTAATAATTAGTAAAAATATTTTCGTGTAGACAAAATCAAACTTTTCCTAACTCAAATTAGTTACTGAATATACAACTTTTCGAAATACTATTTTAAAAAAATATCCTTTATCTTATAATCTATTTTTATACCTATTAGCATTAGCTCATAATGCGGACAGCAGCGTCACCCGACACCACTGACTCAGCCGAGGTTATCTAATAGAGATTGATGTAATATACAAAAACCATAGACTAAGGAATATTTATAGCATGATTATATATTTAGTCTTTGTTAAGGAACCGTTGAATGCACATAATTGTAATTATTGTTGTAAGTATTTTGGTATATATATATATACACTGAGCTCGTAAAGTTTGGAATAAATTCAATTAATCGTTATTGAAGGATTTTCACAGGAAATCCTCGGACACGTCAACCTTATTTTATAAAATGTCACTTTTTTCAGCCATCGATTTTTTTTTGTTTTGTTCGTTTTTGAGCTATGACGTCATCGACAATTTTTTTAAATGACAACCCATATTTTTTTTCACGGATTTCGATAGACCACATTTTTCTGAGTGCGAATATGTCAAAAACATAGTACCTTTAACATTAAAGTTTTCGAGATATTCGGTTGCAAAGTTTATAAAATGTACCATGGCACCATGCATAAGCTATCGGGCGGGTCAAGATTTTTAATAGCTTATTGATTCTAATAGCTTATAGCTTATTACATTTTAAAAGATTAAGGAGTAATATTATTTATTTTGGTAGCTTATCGAAAATTTTGAAAGATTTGGGAGTAATCTGTTTAATTTTTTAACAACAATTTAAACAAATAAAAAAATATTTTAACAAATAAATGATAAATAATTAAAGTAAAAAATAAAATCAGAGTAAATTTTCAAAGTGACCTCCATTCACTTCCTGGCAATATCCCATCCGCCACTGAAACTCCTGCAGAACCTTACCAACAGTATCGGGTTGAATGGTTCGAATTTCATTGCGAATTCTGTCCTTTAATTCTTCGATGGTATTTGGTCTATTGAAATAGACTTTGCTCTTTAAATAGCCCCATAAAAAGTAGTCTAGGGGAGTGAGATCTGGAGATCTAGGGGGCCATTCGATAGTTCCCCTGCGACCAATCCAATGGTTAGGAAATACATGGTTTAAATAATCGCGAACGATCACTGCAAAATGGGGTGGTGCACCGTCTTGTTGGTACCATGTCGTGTGATGGGGCAGATCTGGATCTACGTCATTTGGGTAAAGTACCGCAAGTGCAGGGACTAAGTCGTCTCTTAAAAATTCTAAATATATTTCACCTGTTAATACGCCTTCAAAGAAAAATGGGCCCAAAATACGATTACCTACAATACCAGCCCAAACGTTAACTTTTTGTGGAAACTGACTACGAGTTTCCATTTTCCAGTGTGGATTTTCAGGAGACCAATATCTACAGTTTTGCCGGTTAACTGTGCCGTCGAGATAAATGGTAGCCTCATCAGAAAAAACAATATTGCGTAAAAATCCGTCGTCATCAATCAGGCGTTGCAACATGGTTTGGCAAAACTGTAACCTACGGTCAGGATCATCTTCGTTTAACTCTTGGACCAAAACCACTTTATACGGATGCCATTTGTTCAATTTCAAATATTTCAAGACGGAGCTTTGAACTATTCCGTTGTTTGCCGCCACTTGGCGGGTGGGTAAATGGGGATTTTCTTGAAGCTCTAGTAGAACATTCAATTTAACATCTTGTTGCACTGGTGGACGACCCGTTCTAGGGCGATCTCTCGTATGACCCACTTCTAAAAACTTTTGTTCTATTTTGCTAACGGTGGACTGTGTAATTGGTTCTCTGTTTGGATATTTGTTGTTAAATAAACGGCAAACTTCTACTTGTGTGCGAGCTCTGTCCCCGTAACCGATCATCATCAAAATTTCGATTCTTTCCCTTTCACTCAAATGACGGACCATTTTTAAATAAAATGAATTATGATGGAATAATGATTAATCAACTTACTTAATGATATTATTCAACTGATTAAAACACAAACTTGCGAGGAAAAACTTCAAAATTGTGACAACTGTCAAAACTGTTGTTTTTCCTGCGCTTTCTTGATAAATGATTAGCATTTGGTCATCGCTTGTATAATTCATTCTTAAAACTTTGCAACCGAATATCTCGAACACTTTAATATTAAAGGTACTATGTTTTTGACATATTCGCACTCAGAAAAATGTGCTCTATCGAAATCCGTGAAAAAAAATATGGGTTGTCATTTAAAAAAATTGTCGATGACGTCATAGCTCAAAAACGAACAAAACAAAAAAATAATCGATGGCTGAAAAAAGTGACATTTTATAAAATAAAGTTGACGTGTCCGAGGATTTCCTGTGAAAATCCTTCAATAACGATTAATTGAATTTATTCCAAACTTTACGAGCTCACTGCATATATATATATATATATATATATATATATATATATATATATATATATATATATATATATATATATATATATATATATATATATATATATATATATATATATATATATAGCAGCAGCAGCATCAGCATCAGTGGTAGTGGCAGTGAGGAGCTGTGTGAATGGAAACTCCCGGAATTTCCCGGAATTTGCTCCAGTTACCATAGACATTAATTAAAGGATTTAAATTATTGAATATAAAGTTCAAATTTATAATTGGCACTAAAATCAAACACTAAATAAGCTTAAAGGTACAGCCAAAACATGGTATGGCAGCTTTATGCAGAGTGAGTCAGGTTGTTCAAAAATTTACTTGGGAAGAGTGAAAAAAAATTTTTTCTACAATCGCCTCAATAGTAGGCTTTTGCGCTTTCAATTCTCAACGCCATTTCCGATGATGACATAATTGTCATCCATTGCCGCTTTAAATCCATTTAATAATGGATCTCGTAAATCATAGGCCGGTAGAAGGCTGCTCTCTATATGTATTTTATTTTAAGCATATTGCAAAAATTAATAAAATTAAACTAAACTTTTTAAGGCTCCCATAAAGTGCCTTTAGTTACTGGAGCAATTAATGATGCTAACATAACGTTTGCGGTTTAAGTCGCAAATATTAAAGATCTGAATACTCTTGCCTAAATACTGTTACTACAATACTCGTATTGCCCCCAGAAACTGATCAACCTAGCATGAGTGCAACCCAATCATTTACAGGGGTTTCAAAAAGTGAGTCTTTTATTGCATGTGCATGTTGTTGCAAGAATGGCCACGACATAAATGACTAGACATAAAAATAAAATTTGTAATTTATATAGAAAAGAGTGCCCTGCCCCTCTTTTCTATATAAATTACTATAGTATTTTTTATTGAAAATAATTGTTTTAAAAAAAGAAGATATTACGCAAATAGACGAAGTTAAATTAAATATCACACCTTATGTAATCGAAGATAACAATTTAGATAGTGCCGCTTTTATTGGGACAAATCATTTATTATCGTGTTGATGAAAATCTTGCCCTCAAAATAGAGAAAACACTCCTCTATTGTTGCAAACCATTATGAGCTCAGTTGTCGGAACAACAAGACAAAATTTTATTAAAATATAGAAATATTTTTATATATAGTGTATTTTTATGAATCTTAGGACTCTTGGTAAGGCACATTCAGTTTATTTGCAAATGATCTGATTACCGATGGGTCCTACTTTTTCCTTAATTTTCTTTTAAAATCGAACATAAAGAAGGTACTCCAATGCAGCATGTACATGCTTTCAGCAGAAACTTCCGAGAAGCAGATCGCGTAAAAAATGTTTCATTGATTAGAGAAGATGTGATTAGAGATGTGATTAGAGGAGATTTATGTGAAAGGCAGGGCCAAGATGAAAGTATTGTAAAAATTAAAAATATTCTGTTAAGTAGTGACTCAAATTTGCCTTCACAATTTTCACGTGTAATAAAGTGTACCGATTAACTCTAGGTGGTAGGAAACGGGTAGTTTTGTTTTGTAGTTGGAATTCTAGGTAGCAAATTGTTAAGGCAAACCATGACGCAAAATGACCTATATTTTGCCGTTGGCAAAACGCTAGAACGTATAAAGCAAAAGTATTGGTACGCCAAAAAAATTAACAAAGTATATCGGCGCGTGTCTGCCATGCCTTTATCATAAGGAAACCGATGGTAAGAAAGCAGGGTATTTTCACTCCATTCCCAAGTACGCTTGACCACACGATAGTCGCAAAAGTTGCCTGGCAAAAGTTCGCTATCAAAGGCCAAAGTTGCCGGACAAAAGTTCTCTATCAAAGGCAAAATTTCGCCTGGCAAATGTTCGCCATTAAAGGCCAAAGTTGCCTGGCGAAATTTCGCCATCAAAGTTCATCATCAAAGGACAAATTTGCCTGGTAATAGCTCGGCATCAAAGGCCAAAGTTGCCTGGCAAAAGTTGGCTTGGCAAAAGTTAGCGCACATATCTAAAGAATTGCTCTCAATGGGAATTTTACCTTAATGGAGACACTCTGTCAACAGTAACAATAGTAAGAACTCGACAGTCGTTTCTATTTTTGTTTCAAGGTCAACGATATCGCGCCGCAACAAGCCTTATAAAAGTTACGGTTGAAGGTGGCGTATTCCATTAGGTCCATTTTGTATTTTAATATTTGATGGTAATATTTCTTCTATAACCTCTCAGGGTTATCAAAGAATGACCGCTCGGGACGACCGCCTACACAGGATGGCCGTGCGGATAGC
>CAXKVY010000126.1:325000-397992 GCA_964058915.1 Tetropium fuscum | reverse complement strand
AGAAGTGGCGCCCAGGGAAAAGAGGCACTAGGGTAGAGACAGTGTAAGTATATTGCAAACTTATCAGGTGTCTCGGTTGTGCATTTATTGCATGTTTTCAATCATTTTGTCCACAATAATAATACTTTAAAATATCTCAAAGAATCTCAAAGAAGCATATTTTCGGGACCGGGCCATTGTCATGTCATGCGATGGATACCAATAACGTCATAATTCAATAAATATTGCTTTATATCCGAAAATTCGTTTGGTAGCAAAGAACATAATGTGATGTAAACCCATTCTGATAAAAAAAATTACGAGTCCCAAACTATGCTCCTAGTATACATATATATCTATATCTATATCTATATATATATATATATATATATATATATATATATATATATATATATATATATATATATATATATGAATGGGTTTACATCACACTCTGTTCTTTGCTACAAAACGAATTTTCGCATATAAAGCAATATTTATTGAATTATGACGTTATTGGTATCCATCGCATGACATGACAATGGCCCGGTCCCGAAAATATGCTTCTTTGAGACACGTCCTCAAAGTATCAAAAAGTTCTCAATCTATACAATCCTTCGAAAAAAAGACCTTGAAACATGCTCCCAGTATATATATATATATATATATATATATATATATATATATATATATATATATATATATATATATATATATATATATATATATATATATATATATATATATATATATATATATATATATACAGGTTATATATATATATATATATATATATATATATATATATATACAGGTTATATATATATATATATATATATATATATATATATATATATATATATATATATATATATATATATATATATATATATATATATATATATATATATATATATATATATATATATATATATATATATATATATATATATATATATATATATATATATATATATATATATATATATATATATATATATATATATATATATATATATATATATATATATATATATATATATATATATATATATATATATATATATATATATATATATATATATATATATATATATATATATATATATATATATATATATATATATATATATATATACAGGTTGAGTCATTTAAATATTCGGATGAAAATGTCTCCTCCGGACAATGAAAAATCGACAAATGGCCCAGACGAAAGTTGTTTGGTTTGAAGGGGGACATTTGTTGCCCTTAACCCCTTTGACCTTGGGTCAAGGGTTCAAGGTCATTCAAGGTCAACTTTGTTTCTTTAAATGCAACCCCCCATTTTTTACATTGGCAGTCGATTGTTAATTAATTAATTTTAAATAATTAATTAATCAAATAATTAAGAATGGTAATTGATTCCTTGAAAAAATCTGCAGACTTTTTGTCTTCTATGGTTTTTTGAATAAGCTTACGATTCGCCATTAAAAGGAACAAGAAAATTTGAAAATTCAAATCTTTGAAACTTTCGTCTGGGCCATTTGTCGATTTTTCATTTTCCGGAGGAGACATTTTCATCCGAAGATTAAAATGATTCACCCTATATATATATATAAATATATATATATGTATATATATATATATATATATATATATATATATATATATATATATATATATATATATATATATATATATATATATATTTATCTTCTAATTTCTTTGCTATCTTTATATATTTTTTTTGGAGGGTTTATCTTGGGATAGTAGCAATAAAACGACTGATTAGGTTACTTAACGTTTCGGTCCCTTTTTTGGGCCTTTTTCAAAAGAGTATTTTATTTTGTGACATATTTGACACAGGTAAAAAAGACAGTTTTAATTAATTTTTAAGGTTACTAGACTGTTCGATTAGTATCATAGGGAAGAACAGCCAAGAAACCCTACTAGTTACTACTTAGTTCTTCCCTATGATACTAATCGAACAGTCTAGTAACCTTAAAAATTAATTAAAACTGTCATTTTTACCTGTGTCAAATATGTCACAAAATAAAATACTCTTTTGAAAAAGGTCCAAGAAAGGGACCGAAAAGTAACCTAATCAGTCGTTTTATTGCTACTATCCCAAGATAAACCCTCCAAAAAAAATATATAAAGATAGCAAAGAAATTAGAAGATAAATATATATATATATATATATATATATATATATATATATATATATATATATATATATATATATATATATATATATATATATATATATATATGTATATATATATATATATATATATATATATATATATATATATATATATATATATATATATATATATATATATATATATATATATATATATATATATTTATCTTCTAATTTCTTTGCTATCTTTATATATTTTTTTTGGAGGGTTTATCTTGGGATAGTAGCAATAAAACGACTGATTAGGTTACTTAACGTTTCGGTCCCTTTTTTGGGCCTTTTTCAAAAGAGTATTTTATTTTGTGACATATTTGACACAGGTAAAAAAGACAGTTTTAATTAATTTTTAAGGTTACTAGACTGTTCGATTAGTATCATAGGGAAGAACAGCCAAGAAACCCTACTAGTTACTACTTAGTTCTTCCCTATGATACTAATCGAACAGTCTAGTAACCTTAAAAATTAATTAAAACTGTCATTTTTACCTGTGTCAAATATGTCACAAAATAAAATACTCTTTTGAAAAAGGTCCAAGAAAGGGACCGAAAAGTAACCTAATCAGTCGTTTTATTGCTACTATCCCAAGATAAACCCTCCAAAAAAAATATATAAAGATAGCAAAGAAATTAGAAGATAAATATATATATATATATATATATATATATATATATATATATATATATATATATATATATATATATATATATATATATATATATATATATATATATATATATATGTATATATATATATATATATATATATATATATATATATATATATATATATATATATATATATATATATATATATATATATATATATTTATCTTCTAATTTCTTTGCTATCTTTATATATTTTTTTTGGAGGGTTTATCTTGGGATAGTAGCAATAAAACGACTGATTAGGTTACTTAACGTTTCGGTCCCTTTTTTGGGCCTTTTTCAAAAGAGTATTTTATTTTGTGACATATTTGACACAGGTAAAAAAGACAGTTTTAATTAATTTTTAAGGTTACTAGACTGTTCGATTAGTATCATAGGGAAGAACAGCCAAGAAACCCTACTAGTTACTACTTAGTTCTTCCCTATGATACTAATCGAACAGTCTAGTAACCTTAAAAATTAATTAAAACTGTCATTTTTACCTGTGTCAAATATGTCACAAAATAAAATACTCTTTTGAAAAAGGTCCAAGAAAGGGACCGAAAAGTAACCTAATCAGTCGTTTTATTGCTACTATCCCAAGATAAACCCTCCAAAAAAAATATATAAAGATAGCAAAGAAATTAGAAGATAAATATATATATATATATATATATATATATATATATATATATATATATATATATATATATATATATATATATATATATATATATATATATATATATATATATATATATATATATATATATATATATATATATATATATATATATATATATATATATATATATATACAGGGTGAGTCAGTTTTTTGTAGACAAACTTTAACAGGGGATAGAACGCACGTTTTTAAAAAGAAAAGTGCCTATAAAGATATGGCCGATCTAGCTTCCTAAGGAAGATACAGGGTGTTAAAATTTAATTTTTTTTTACATTAATGTGTAATATTTTCTGAACGGAATGATATATTCACTAAATATTTTACACATATCTTAACCTGCATAGGATCAACATGTTGTATTGTTCCTGTCGAAAATACTATAGTGGATGTTACTTTTTTCGGGTACTTCGACTATTCTGCATAATAGAACTTTTTTTTCGTAGGCCACTGACATTATATGATACATATTTCTAAAATAACGGCCCCTTAGTAATAATTTTGTTCTCTTGTAATTTTGCTCTAACTATGACAGTTTTCGAGATATTGGCCGTTGTTTCTCTGACAGTGTAATGTCGTTATTATAATTTTTTTTTCTCGAATTTTCTTTATGACTTATAAACGAACGCTTAGATTTTTTCATGTTTGGGGGATAATGCCTATTAATTAAGGCGCATAAAACAAGCGGTAAGAATGTTCAAAAACTTGCACAGTGGCGGGATATCAAGCCTTACTCAAATACAATACTTTTATATGTTGAAATCTGTTAAATTACAAATGTACTTACAAACACTTTCCGTGGGGTCGCGTTAAGTCATAAAAAAATGTCGAACAAAATGTTTCACATACTCTACTAATAACCAAACACTAAACGACTAAACAAAATGCTTCACTTGAGAAGCTCCTAAATAGTATATGATTAGAAGTATTTTTACAGCCCAACAACATCTGTAGCTACTTACCTAATTGATGTTTTCGAAATTGCCCGATAACTGAGGAGTATGAAATAAATCAAATCCGTTTGAATTTGAGTATTTTAAGAATCCAATTCTATCAGAAATAATTAGCCGTATGTGTAACATTGCTAAAATTAGCATACATATCAGCAAATACGTGTAAGTGCAAATGTAACTTGCTGAAGCACTATAATATCGCCTGGTAAAATTATTCGAGTGCTCACGAGTAAAATGTAGATATCCTTAAATAAATATCACTACCGCGGATATAATAATGACACAATACCACTCAAACTATCAAAAAAATATACTACTCAGACGCTAAATATGGTTCTTCAAGATATCCGAACTGGCTACACTTTTATTCAGATTTATTTGCAGCCGATGGAAAGTATCGTAAAATTTCTTATGCAGAATATATTGGAGAAAAAAATCTGTACAAACCAGACCGCTGCACTGAAGGAAGAAAATTAATTCGTAGTACCTTTGAACACTTTATTTAGAGAAGTTGAAGTTACTGTTTTGCAGAAGAAAAAAATCGTTAACTCTAACATTTTTGAAATCACGCATCAATGATATATTTGAAGAAATGACAGAAGAAAAGCTAGAATATTATAGCAGCGGAAATTTGAAAAGAGCAACATTTTGGAAAACAAATATTACTATTGTATGAGCAAAAAGGAAATATAACAACAATTTATTCGCAGGATAGTAGAGGCAAAAAAATAGCGAATATTTGTTGTCAGAACTGAATGAGATGAAGAAAACTTGAGTCACGAGAATAAACTGCCAATTCTTCATAAAGCTGCCGATATTTTAACAGCAGCTATAGCTGCACATTTTGAAACAAAATCCAATGAAAACACGTGTACACAAACAATCTGAATTAAGATCAACATAGGTAACAAAGAAGTTCCAGATTGTTATACAAATTTATACTTTTAACTTGTGTAACGCCACCACAGACAAATTTGATTTAAACGTTATTGCTACTAATGAAATACAGAAGCTCAACAAGAATTTGAAGACGATATAATTTTAAAAAAATAATATTTAACTTGTGGTAGGAAAAAAACATACTGTTACTTCTATATTTAAATGACCTATTATATTCCCTTTAAATAAATCGCAATATTCAACTTGATTTGTTAGTTTTAACATCTTGCACCAAAGGGTAACTATGTTAAGGGAAGAAATTGTTTTGTCGCCATATAATAAATATTTGTCACCAAGCGAAATACTTTGATTATGAAATTTAATCCAGAAATTATTTTTTATTTCAGATTAACATAAGTATCTCCAAATACCTATATAATATATCCAAATTTATAACATTTTGTATCCAAAATAAATTCATTGTCATAGTGTCATGCCTTCAGTGTATTTAAAGGGCTGTATCGCTTTAGTTTCAAAAACTAGACCCAGCATTATTCGAGGCAAAATAAAGTCTATTAAATTTGGTGATTTTTGGTGGCAAAAACATTCGAATACCTCAACATATAAGCGAGTTACAACAAGTTTAACATTTTTAAACAGTTGACAATTTGTGTAGCATTTCAAATAACGTCAATTTTTTTAAGTTAATGATACTATTTTTGCGACAAATTATATATCGAATTAAAGAGAATCATTTATACTATAAAACTAAAAAAAGACTATAATTTTACCCCTTTTTGTTTTAAAGGTATACACCTATATGGTTAAATTTATATTTTCTGATTTTCAATTTTTTTCAGTTTTTTTATTGTAACTTCGGTCTCGACTAATTGAGAATATCGTCAAAAGTAAATGTTACGTAAAAGAGCATGCTAAATAAAATGGTAAATGTTTTATTTGGTTATCCCTACCTCGGTATTGGGTTCGTGGACGCTAGACGTACTATTAGAACAATTCGGGGTTTTAGAGGCATGAAAGGTGTGTATTAGCTGGATGTGTTTTGCTACAATGAAAGATGAGTTTCTTGGAAAAATAAATATTAAGGCCTTGCAGAAAGCTGGATTTGTAACGGTGTTAGAATTGCATTCATTTACCACTAATGCAGCCTATGAGTTGTTTAATTAATTGCCCGATAGGACATAACAAGCACCTTTTGCTATAAGATTATTACAATATGTGCTTGCTGTACCCCCTGCATCTAAGTACTATTATAAATTTAGTCTTGGTTATAGGTCGCACATTGTTCTAGCGATTGTTTACTCTGTTCACATGATCTTTCAGTTATCAATTAATTAGAAACGCCACTTAAATTAACCCAAGGCGAGTTTAATATATATATATATATATATATATATATATATATATATATATATATATATATATATATATATATATATATATATATATATATATATATATATATATATATATATATATATATATATATATATATATATATGTATATATGTATATATATATATATATATATATATATATATATATATATATATATATATATATATATATATATATGTATATATATATATATATATATATATATATATATATATATATATATATATATATATATATATATATATATATATATATATATATATATATATGTATACATAAATGCATGGGAACTTGCGTGACGGCTAACTCGGGCAGTTTTCAACCGATTTAGCTGAAATTTGGAGTAAAGGTGGAGTAAACCATGCCTTCAAAACTGCCCTCCATTTCAATAGTTTCCGAGAAATTCGAGTTTAAGTCAATTTTTTAGCTAATTTTAAAATTGAGATATGTCATGTCCTTTTCATCCGATTTACTTCTGCTTGACGTCAAAATGTAGGTATTTGCATATATTTACATAAACATTTACATACATTTACATTAACATGAAAGAATCATAAAATGTGCCTGTGCACAAATTTTTGCAAAAAGTTTATATTTTTAAATTTTTGGAAAATGACCTTTTTCAGAGAGCTACACTTTCACCAAGTTTCGTGAAAAAATGATTTGTTGTCACGAAGATATCAGCGTTTCAAAAAAACGCGATTTTTGCAAATAAATAATTTATTTTTTAATTTTTTTACATCGGATTTCCACAGGTCGATCCGTATTTAATGGTTCTACAACTTTTGTATAGAACTTTTTTTTAATTTTATGGCACCATGACATGACAGAATAAAATGGAAAATACCGTTTTGGACCAAAACTTTGGGCCCAATTTACTATGGGACTTGGAGTTGCCAGTTGTTTGTGTTTGGGTTTATTGAATTCTACGGAAAATTTCAGATTTTTTACATCTTTTTGTTTGAGTGTAGTGTCACTGTTTGTGGGTGGGAACTGCTTCGGCGCTAGTTCTACATCGAACGTTCCTCTCTCCAGGCATAAAAAATAAAACCATTTTTTTTTCTATTTACAGTTGTAACTCCCGCGGGATGTCAAGCCTGTACCGCCGAAGAAAAGAGATACTGCTTAGGAAGAGATCTCATTAATGATCATTGCTGTTGTGATAAACGCTACCATGGTAAGTACGTAAAGTGCTTGATGCAGAGATCTATCCCATTCTATGTCGTTATTTTAAAAGAAGAATATCCCCTTCCAAGTCAAAGTAACACGTAACACTGGGGAGAGTCTTACTGCCCAAGTACAAGCGGGTATCTGCCTCTATATAAATAATTTAACTATATAAATTACTATATAAATCATTTAACCTTTGTATTAAAGTTTGTTTACTCGTTAATACAACATATTCGGGGTCCTCAAAACCACCTGCAATGATAACACTTCGCTGTCCTTCATAAATTCAGAATAGTTTTGAATAATGTACCTATTCTGTCGCAAACTGCAATAAAGACTTTGCTTTCTCCCGATTTTAGGAAATCTCGATACTTAGGCACTTTCACTTGTCGTTTTTACGTACCGTCAACGTTTACAGAATATCTGTAAACTTTGGTACTGTCTTTCTACATTATAATACACTCCATATTACAGAAATCACAAGTAATAACAACTAGACAAAATTTGCAATAAAACGCGATTCGGTACAGTCACGGGTCATATGCATATGCATCTAAAATGTAACACGTTCCAGTAACAAAACGTCCCTCAGTTCGTACAATATGTATGTGTAGTTGAACGACCGCCAACCCTGACATACACAATGTTTTTCATTGGCGTAGACATTTTTTTTTCTTAGGGTGGCGAAAGTAGAAGGTTTTTATATGCATATTTTCAACACCACATTGAATGCAAGTCTCCATACCACTCATGAAGTATCGCTTTCAGCGCGTTACCATTTTTTAGTGGGTGGTTCGCCAGTAGCCATATTTCCCACAAGTAACAAAAATAAATATGTACAGGGTAAGTCTCTTAAGATTGACACCCCCCTTATCTCACTTATCCTTTGGCGATTTAACTCATTCAAAAAAGGAGTGGACGCGGTTTTTGATGAATTTTTATAATCTGAGCACGGATATTAAAAATCTCGTAAGATATACAGGGTGGAAAATAAAACATGATTTTTTTAAATGGAACACCCCGTATATTTTTAGACCAAAATAATGTCCTTAATTTTCTGAATAAAAAAATATCTAATTGTTATATAATCACTCCACCTGTTCGTGAGATATTACTAAAAACTTATCACATTACGGGTGTCAATTATTATAAAAGAAAAAACATATCAAGATACCTCTGGAAACAATGCCATTTATTGAGATAATAAATAAATAATATATAGGTGACAATAACAGTAACGAGTAATAACAATAAACAACATACCTAAGTATAATAAAAACAAATAAAAGTCAATATTAATACAGTAACACAATTTTATTTATTTACACGTAACGTAATTAAATACTTTCCACATAACCACCACCATTCTGAATACACATTTGGCATCGCTTTATAAAATTGCTTCACACCCTTTCAAATATATCACCATTTTAGTTTCATTCCTCAATTTTTACACGTATGCATTGTTTTAACTCATTCATATTATTAAAAACCCCAGTTTCGTATATATCTTGTTTTATCGTACCTCAGAGAAAAAAATCCATAGGTGTTAAGTCCGGACTTTTAGCGGGCCAATGTATAGCACCGTGCCTTTCTATCCAAATAGGATATTTTCTGTTTAGGTATTCGGTGGCGTTCCTTGCAGAGTGTGGTGGTGCTCCATCCTGCTGCCAAATAACAGATCTGTTGTCCACTAAATTAATTTTATCTAAATAATTTTCAACTGGATGTTGAAGAATATCCACATAACGTTGTGCATTTAAGGGCCCATTTATAAATACAGGACCTACAAAGGCATCCTTGTGGATGCCACACCACAGGTTTACAGTTTGGTATCCTTGTTTTTTTATTTTTTTACAATATGTGGATTTTCCGCTGCCCAGTAATGTGCATTTTTTCTGTTAAAAATTCCCGCAGTAGAAAAACTGTTTTCGTCAGTCCAAAAGACATGACTTAGAAACTCATCATCTTCTTCTATTCTATCAAGTATGTCTCTGCAGAAGGTTAACCTGTCTTGAAGGTTGTTGTCGTCTAAATATTGAACGGGCAAAATACTATATGGTTTAAAATTATGGCGATGTAATATTTTTATCACACTTCTTTGTGATATATCCAATTCTATTGCTGCGGCATAGGATGATTTGGATGGATTTTCAGCAAAATATAATAACGCGTTGAGTTCTGTGTCTTCTCCTGTTCTTGTTTTTCGCCTTTCCCTTTTCTTGTCTCTCAGAGATTCGGTATTCCTAAATTTTGCATAAATGTTTTTAAAACTATTTTTGGAAGGAGGTAACCTTTCTCGAAATAATCTAACATACTCCCTCCGAGCAAGAGACTTATTCTTGTTGCACTGAATATAAATTTCAAGTAACTCTTTTCGCTCTTCCAATGAATATACCATTTTCAAAATAACTTGCTTCTTTACGAACACTACGTATTTTTTACGCTAATATCTAAGAGAGTGAACTACTATCTCACAAAAACTGAATGACACATGTGTCAACAAATAAACAATGCAAATATGCATTGTTTCCAGAGGTATCTTGATGTTCTTATTTTAAAATTGACACCCGTAATGTGATAAGTTTTTAGTAATATCTCACGAACAGGTGGAGTGATTATATAACACGTACACATTTTTGGATTCAGAAAATTAAGGACATTATTTTGGTCTAAAAATATACGGGGTGTTCCATTTAAAAAATCATGTTTTATTTTCCACCCTGTATACTTTACGAGATTTTTAATATCTGTTCTCAGATTATAAAAATTCATCAAAAACCGTGTCTACTCCTTTTTTGAATGAGTTAAATCGGCAAAGGATAAGTGAGATAAGGGGGGTGTCAATGTTAAGAGACTTACCCGGTACAAAACAGCTAGTCGAAAAAGTAGTCGAGAAAAATAAACTTAAAAACGGAAACATAAAGTAAATATACTTTTAATTGAAATACAGTCATATTTATTGTGTAAGTAGGTACCTACCTACTAATTTTTAATTTTGCCCACTGATGTAAATTATTAATTTGTGATCTAGGATGGTAAGTACAAGTACCTACATAAAAATAAAGTCAATGAACAATAGGTACCTACTTACAAGGGGTTAAGTAAAGCGGTTAAACTACTTACAGGGGGTTAAACTAGGAAGTTTTTATATGTAAATTTTCAACACCACTGCTAATATTGAATGCAAGTTTCCACAACCACTCATGAAGTATCGCTTTCAGCGCGTTACCATTTTTTAGTGGGTGGTTCGCCAGTAGCCATATTTCCCACAAGTAACAAAAATAAATATGTACAAAACAGCTAAGTAGTCGAGAAAAATAAACTTTAAAACGGAAAAATAAAATAAATATACTTGCGATTGAAATACAATCATATTTATTGTGTAAGTAGGTACCTGTACCTAATCTACCAAATCGTTAACACTCAACAAAGACAAAGATTATTAACAGACAAGCTTTGACAAAAATCAGAGCTTGTTTGTTAATAGGTACCTACATAACTAAACCGAGACTAAATTCAACACATTTTTAAAAATCATTACAAATGCAATACATACCTACCTACCTACCAGCTTTCCAATACACACACTTTTTACAGCCAATCAAAATTAGAAACTGACCTTGAGGTATTTTACAGTCATTGAAAATTTTCCTTTCTTTTGTGGCCAGGTAAGTACACGGTTATAATTTTATAAACAACTGATGTAAATTATTAATTTGTGATCTAGGATGGTAGGTACTTACATAAAAATAAAGTCAATGGACAATAGGTACCTACTTATGTAATAAACCAGAGAGCGTTTTCAGTTTTGTAAATCCCAATAAAAAACCTAACTTGTATCGTTGCATTTAGCATTTATAACCTGGCGGCCTCAAGCACTGGGATATTTTTTGGATAAAATTATTTGAGAAATGTCTTAAGTGGAAGATGTAATAGGTACCTACCTACCTCAGTACACGTCAGTACCTACTTCGAGCAGCCCATAAATCGACTTTTTTTTGTTAAAGTCGGCTCTGCTCTAACACCCACTATCCATTTTTGCCGTCAAATAATATTTTCCTTAAATTTTTTTAACATGCCTATCCTATCTCGTAAATAAAGCGAGGTCTGGTGGAAATGTACGTTTTTCAGGTTTCATACGAAACGAACAAACATGTTTGCTAACCGCCATACTCTATTATATCAACTCTCGTAGCGATGTATACCTACATAGGTAGGTATATAAATACTATATTAGCAATTCCCACGAACACGCAACTGTAAGATATGCGAACCTGATCCTATTCGATCCGAGAGATACGATTCCAATACGTTAAAAAGAGATATACTGCTCGAATATTCGTTATTGGAAAGGTCGTGGATCGGCGTTGCCGCCTTTAACTATAAAAATAGATGTTTACGTAATTGCCATATTTAAAGTAGACGAAAATAAATGTAAAAACGTAACAACTTTTGTTTTCGAAAGAGGGCAGTGTTTTTAAAAAATTAAAACTTTTTGTTGGAAGCGAATTTATTCAAACATGTGAATCTCACAAGAGCTCGAAATAAACTGAAGACCAATTGATACATAAAGTGAGCAGCAATCGCACGATTGTCTGCTTGCCGATAAGGATATAAATGGGCACAAGTACAATCAGCATTTAATACAATAGCCTTCTTATTAGTGGTTGATATAACTAACATCTTGGCCTATAATATATTATTGTGTGCACAATTATTATTTAATAACATTCATAAATAATATATACAACTTTAATATAGTATTGTGGAATTTGATATTTCAATTGAATACTGAGAAATTTGAGAATTATATGCGGTCAGTTAACTACAGATACATATTGAATGAACTGTAGCTGCGCTGAATAATTTATGCGCCACAAAAAAAATCGTAGCTGAAAAACCGTTAATTCCAGCAGATTTTTTTCTTAACTCAAAACTTCTTTAATGTCCTCAAATTCTTCGCAGCATCCCAGGCAGCATGGTGTCGTTATTATGACGTATTTATTTCGTCAGTTTTTAGGACATAAATACGTTAAAAGAACTACAAGAGAGACGTCAAAATGACGAGAAAAAGTCACAGCCAAATGACGTTTATTTGACGTTTAAACGACGTCATTAACTGACGTTTAAATGACGTCATTAACTGATTTTTGTAATAATGCTATTAACTTATTGTAATAATGCTATATATCACAAGTAAAAAAAATAGTTAATGGTATTTGAAGTTTTAAAAAAACAGAATTTTTTCAAAAAATTTAAATTTTTTCACAATTTTTTTTAGAATTTTTTCAAAAAATTTTGAAAAAAATTTTCAAAAAAAAATTGCTTCTGTGTCTTGTTTCCAGGATATAAAATTCTATTCTAATTCTGTAGTTAAAAGAACTACAAGAGACGTCAAAATGACGAGAAAAAGTCACAACCAAATTTTTTGAATTTTTTGAAAAAATTGACTTTTTTTCGTCATTTTGACGCCTCTCTTGTAGTTCTTTTAACTACAGAATTAGAATAGAATTTTATATCCTGGAAACAAGACCCAGAAGCAATTTTTTTTTGAAAAATTTTTTCAAAATTTTTTGAAAAAATTCTAAAAAAATTTTCAAAATTTTTTGAAAAAATTCTTAAATAAAAATTGTGAAAAAATTCAAAAAATTTGGCTGTGGTGCCCTTTATGTTTTAAATTTTGAAATGTCTCAAACTTAACATAACATTAATTATTGTAGACAAATAAGAAATAAGTATAACGAAAGGGAGGAAAAATGATCGTCGATAATATGACGTCAAATTCATGACGTCCTAAGGATTAGTAACGTTAGATTAAAAAGGTACGTCTGAATGACGAGAAAAAAGTGACGTTTTAAACACGACATAGAAATGACGTCATATGTTCAGCCTCATATTAGTCACTTGACGTCTTAGACCTAAAATCACCTTAAAAGAACGTAATAATGACGTTACCATGCTGCTTGGGATGTATGTAAAAATTTCCATAAGTAAAAAAGTTTGTCGCTTATCGAAAATATAAATACACCTGTAAGGAAGCAAGAAATTAATTGTTATTTAAGTGCAATAATAAACAATATTCAGTAATGATAATTGTAAGGGAGGCGCCTAATTCTATACTCGAATTAAAAAAAAATGAGGCTGATAGCTTACGTAGATCTGGAGATATGTGGATGTAAACGTAAAAAACGCGGTTTTTAAAAATCGATTTTTTACATTTTTTCGATATAAAAAAGTCCTGTACCACAAAAAATGTCGTAAACACCAATTCCAACTTCCAAATAACCTACCTTAAATAACACATAACTTCTACGTCTGGTTCTACGTAAAAAAAAAATTATAACATAATTTTCCCTAGATTTCGCTGTTCTACTTGGTCTCATAAATTATGGCATTTTATTTTATATTTAGGTAATATTAGCTCTTATAGCATTCTTTATATACTTACGTAGGTACTGGGTAATCGTAATACATGATTCATAATATTGTTATATTCCATGACATGTAGCCAGCCGCAACTATGACACTCTGACTTTTAGCTCCCCACTAATTAAGGTTAATAAGTGCAAGATTAGTAGAAAACTAATTGTGAATGATATTCTGTATACTTACTTATTTCTTATGTTATAATTGCTCACACATATTATTCTTTAAAATGCACCAATTCGACAATACATGACGTCATTTTTAATTTGCTAATTTATAGTTTACTATACTGGATACCTAATACGTTTACAATGTGGATGAATGTGCCAATTTTCGACCAGTTAACGGAAATTTTAAGTTTACTGAATCACAAAAAATATATAAATTAAGTATATAAACATTCAATTACCAATTTGTATTCATCCAGACTATTAAAAATGTTTTACAAATATATGTATAAAATAGGTAAAAGAGGTAAATCTAATCTATACATTGCCGCTAGTCACAGGACAGGTACTCTGAATTCTTTGGTAACTAAACTTTTGCTCATTTCTTCAAATAAAATAAAAACGCAAACAGGTACTCCTAAGTCAAACTATAATTTTATTAACCGCATATGAAGCAAATATATTCTTTACTAGCCACCTCATCATATGACATGCCTATAAATTCCGTGCATTTCATATGAAACCATCTAGGGCACTTGTCACACCCTATATTCTTCTCGTCCTCATCTTCAACGTCGCTAATTAAATCTTCTGTGCAAGCAGAACACTGCAAGTTCCCTTTTCTAATAGTTTCATTCTCTTTGTTTACTTTGGTACACTTGACAGACTTCTCTTTTTTTCTCGTTAGCCTTTCGTTTCGCCCGCAGGTTAGCTTGAGCTCGTTTCTCTTCTCGTTTTCTCTTTGCTTCTTCTTGTTTTTGAGTCTTCTGTTGGCAACAACCAACAACGGTGGACATATAACTCCATCCGCAGAAAACACAATTAGGACCGTTAAATTTTCTTTTTCATATCCTAATTTAATTTGGTACAAATTCTTCCAGCCTTTTGGAGCGAGGATCTTTCCAGATTTTGGACATAGAGAGAAACCGCTTTCATTGCCATCGAAGACGCGGCTAGAGTCATTTAGCACCTGGCTGAAACCATTTTCAATCAGAAATGTTTCCAACTCATTGAACCAAACTTTAATGGCCTCTTCAGTAACGGTAGCACGAGCTTTATTAATACCCTCAGCTTCTCTAAAAGATAATTCTGGATGCCTTTTCATAAACTGCTTGTACCGTTTTTGTCCTGGTCGCCCGTTTTTAAAAAAAACTCGCCTTACCAGTTTCCCGTGCAATTTTTCAGGGGAAAACCGCATTTGGCGACTTTAATTACCCATTCCACAATTTTACTTTCAACTTCGAGTGTCAAAATGGGTTGAGGTCCAGTTTTTCTTCGGGCCACTAGCACTCTACCTTTAAGTCGGTCGATTAACGTTGTTTTTGGAATGCTAAACTGTCTACTGGCCTCTCGAATTCCCAATCCGTTTTCTTTTACTTCCTGTAATGCCCTCTCTAATTGCTCTGGAGCATACATAAACAATTTTCTGTCTGTTTTTTTTCCGTCTTTTAACCATTTTTAGAGTTGGCTTGTGAACTGTGGAACTGTGCATAGTAAGATTATTCTAGAACTGTAAGATTACTCTGTTGGAAAAAAACTAAAGTCTAAACTAGTGGTCGACAATGGTCGCTTGCTTAAACCACTTCTCGACCACCAAAAATGCCAAATGAATATTTGCAGATTGATAAAAATAATGTGATGGTCGAGATCTGGCCGGACCTTCATAGTTACAATCTTAGTTGTTTTACAAAATGACACAAAAAATATCTAAATCCCATAAGTTAGAAAAGGATGTGTAGATATAGGAAATTAAACCTAGTTTTCGACCACGCGGTCGAGAACTAGAAAAATGTTTATTTTGAATCCCAGAAATGCGACCACTTAATTTTAGCAAAGAATCGTTAAAAAATATGTAATACATAGGCTTAAATAATGTATTTAACACTTTAATAATGTATCTACCTACCTGTTTTGGAAAACATACACTACAATAATGGTTTTATGATCTACTTACTATTTATCCGAGTGGATATCACTAGCAATTTTGTAATAAACACTAGAACTTCATGAACACGCTACTTTGGACGTTAGTAATGGCTACTAAAACTTAGAATGAAGAATGGCGGGAAATATATGAATCATGCGCAGAAGATTGTATATGGCGGGACTGAGGTTAAAGAAGCATCGAGTTCTGTGATTTCTTATTTTAAATGATTTTGTGCTCAAATGGTCGAGAACAGCCGCTGGTCGGCTAACTGGCACATTCACCCTAGGGTAGACTAAATATAATGTCCAACTGAGACTTTAGTCTATATGTAAGCATGTTCATTATAATTGGTTAAGTGCCACGAAAATATTATTGCTGAAAACTAGATTTTTTTTTAAATTAATTTATTGTACTTCATTAGTATACATTTCCGGCAATTTTTACCCATTTAAAACGGTAGGTTGTATATTTTTATCCATTTTAAAATGAGATAGCCTTGAAAAAATTGCCGAAAAGCAAGTAACATGTCTTTTAATTATCATATTATATGATTTAAAAAATGAAAAGTTCGCAAAGTTAAAAAAACTTCGCTAAAAAAAGTTGAAAAAAACGTTTTTTGGTAAATAACTAAAAAACTATGGCTCCTATAGAGAAAAGTTAAATGAAGGCGTTGTAAATATTAAAAAAATATATGAAAATGCTTCTATAATATTTTCGTTAAATACCGCTAAAAAGCGGGTTCTCTAGAACTTAGAACTTAACTATAACGTTTCCATATTTGTTGCTTGGGACAAAAAACCTTTTTTGAAGAATTTAAAAAAATTGATTATTTATCCAGATATAACGAAGCCATCCTAAGTTCGGCTTTCATCCTATAGAATAGTTGTATCGATTTTTTTATTTCAAGGGTCAAGAAATGAATTTGAAAACGGCACTTTTTTGCCATATTTTTTTAAATAACTTTCTTTTTATTTTTTCACGAATTAAAAAAAACAACTTCATACGTACCGGGTAAGTCTCTCAAGATTGACACAAGGGGGGTGTCAATCTCACTTATCCTTTGCCGATTTAACTCATTCAAAAAAGGAGTAGACACGGTATTTGATGAATTTTTATAATCTGAGAACAGATATTAAAAATCTCGTAAAATATACAGGGTAGAAAATAAAACATGATTTTTTAAATGGAACGCCCCCTATATTTTTAGACCAAAATAATGTCCTTAATTTTCTGAATCCAAAAATGTGTACGTGTTATATAATGACTCCACCTGTTCGTGAGATATTACTAAAAACTTATCACATTACGGGTGTCAATTATTATAAAATAAGAACATCAAGATACCTCTGGAAACAATGCATATTTGCATTGTTTATTCGTTGACAGATGTCATCCAGTTTTTGTGAGATAGTAGTTCACTCTCTTAGATATTAGCGTAAAAAATACGTAGTATTCGTAAGGAAGCAAGTTATTTTGAAAATGGTATATTCATTGGAAGAGCGAAAAGAGTTACTTGAAATTTATATTCAGTGCAACAAGAATAAGTCTCTTGCTCGGAGGGAGTATGTTAGGTTATTTCGAGAAAGGCTACCTCCTTCCAAAAATAGTTTTAAAAACATTTATGTAAAGTTTAGCGAATACCGAATCTCTGAGAGACAAGAAAAGGGAAAGGCGAAGAACAAAAACAGGAGAACGTCACCGAATACCTAAACAGAAAATATCCTATTTGGATAGGAAGGCACGGTGTTATACATTGGCCCGCTAAAAGTCCGGACTTAACACCTATGGATTTTTTTCTCTGGGTTACGAGAAAACAAGATATTTACGAAACTGGGGTTTTTAATAATATGAATGAGTTAAAAGAATGCATACGTGTAAAAATTGAGGAATTAAACCAAAATGGTGATATATTTCAAAGGGTGAGAAGCAATTTTATAAAGCGATCCCAAATGTGTATTCAGAAAGGTGGTGGTTACGTGGAAAATATTTAATTACGTTACGTGTTAATAAATAAAATTGTGTTACTGTATTAATATTGACTTTTATTTGTTTTTATTAGGCTTATGTTGTTTATTGTTATTACTCGTTACTGTTATTGTCACCTATATATTATTTATTTATTATCTCAATAAATGGCATTGTTTCCAGAGGTATCTTGATATGTTTTTTGTTTTATAATTGACACCCGTAATGTGATAAGTTTTTAGTAATATCTCACGAACAGGTGGAGTGATTATATAACAATGAGATATTTTTTTATTCAAAAAATCAGGACATTATTTTGGTATAAAAATATACGTGATGTTCCATTTAAAAAATCATGTTTTATTTTCCACCCTGTATATCTTACGAGATATTTAATATCCGTGCTCAGATTATAAAAATTCATCAAAAACCGCGTCCACTCCTTTTTTGAATGAGTTAAATCGGCAAAGGATAAGTGAGATAAGGGGGGAGTCAATCTTAAGAGACTTACCCTGTACATTAGCAATCGAAATATATTTTTTTAAATCTGGAAGGCACAGTGAACATTGTAAAGCCCATTTATGCCCTATATTACCTAATATTTAATTACTTTCCTATTTTTTTAATTACACTGCGCAACTTATTTAACGCACAACGTTATGTATTTTCGACAATTTTTGTTCGTTTTGGTCGATTTTTTTTCAAATTGTAGGTTTTTCTCTTAGGAATATCACTGTCTTAGTTGTTTTGGTAAAACGAATGATTTTGATATTATACCAGGTGCTATAAAAATGTTATGTTTTTTTCCGAAATTTCAAGACGTCCTGTGGGCTATACAAGGTATTGCAAGTTATTGCAACTATAGCCAATTTAAAGCCTCATGTTTTTTCTACATTTTCTTTTTTTATTCATTTGTTTATCTCTGTTACTTCATGAAATACACCGTTTTGAAACACCATATGCTTTTATTCACATGAAATGCATTTATCGGACAACTCAAACAGCTAGCAAGCTATGGAAATCGAAGATTACACGTCATAAACTGACAAGTGTGTCATTAGTTTTTTGTTGACAGTCCAGCAATAATTAGTGAATAATGGAACGCCAAACCAGAAATTTAACTCGTGATGAATGTGTTGAGGCAGCTACATTACATGGTGAAGGGTGGAGTTACAACCGCATAGCTGGAAGGTTGGGAGTGTCTCACACAACTATAGCGAGAGCAATTCAAAGGTACGCGGAAACAAGAGAACATTCCAGACGGGCCGGTCAAGGTAGATCTCGTGTTACCTCTGCTATCCAGGATCGCTTTTTAAGAGTAAATGCTACTTAAATGCTGCTTAAGACAACGATTTATAACTGCAACACATTTAAGAGCACAACTTCAAGACGCAGATGGTCCACTCATATGCGTTCAAACTGTACGCCGACGACTGAGGGAGGCAAATTTAAGACCCAGGATTGCTGCTCGAGGACCCGCATTAACAGTAGATCATCGAAGAGCCAGATTGAATTTTGCCAATGAGCATGTTAATTGGATGTAAGCAGATTGGGAACGTATTCTTTGGACTGATGAGTCAGGTTCAGTTTGTATAATTGTGACAGACGTAATCGCGTCTACCGAAGACCCGATGAGCGATACAGTCAATGCAATTTTTTATGGAGGTGGATCCGTCATGATGTGGGGCGGAATATCTTCGACTGGGCGAACGGACTTGGTAACTGTGAATGGAAATCTCAATTCTGACAGATACATCACAGACATTCTTGAAGCACATGTTTTGCCTTATGCCCCCTATATAGGACCCAATTTTTTACTTATGCAAGACAATGTGCGTCCCCACACGAGTCTTATCGTGATAAATTATCTTGAAGAAGTAGGAATTGATCACATAGACTGCCCTTCCCGTAGCCCCATTTAACATATTTGGGATTTTATCGGTCGGCGGTTACGAAGTGAGGGACGACAACCCCAGAATTTACAAGAATTGGAAGGACGCCTAGTCGTATTATGGAATGGCCTAGATCAGAACCTAATCAGAACTTTGGTTTTAAGTATGAACCAAAGATGTCGGGAGGTCATTCGCGGAAGGGGTGGAAACACCAGATACTAATTCTCTATTTACTTTTGTTTTGTTTCCTGTTATTCGTTGTTTTATTGATTAAAGCAATCCATTTTTCTAGGTATGTTTTTTGAGTTTTTGTCCTTTTAAGACCTTTTTCTCTTCTAAAACCTGGCATCTCTCAATAAATTATAAGATATCAAGGAAAACAAAACGCAAAATGAGGCATTGAACCAGTATAATGAGTAATAAATAATGAGCACTTGACAAAAAAGAAAGTTAATAAATTTAATAAAAGTCACGTCAACTCAAAAACTGGATATTTTATGAAGTAACAGAGATAAACAAATGAATAAAAAAAGAAAATGTAGAAAAAACATGAGGCTTTAAATTGGCTATAATTGCAATAACTTGCAATACCTTGTATAGCCCACAGGACGTTTTGAAATTTCGGAAAAAAACATAACATTTTTATAGCACCTGGTATAATATCAAAATCATTCGTTTTACCAAAACAACTAAGACAGTGATATTCCTAAGAGAAAAACCTACAATTTGAAAAAAAAATCGACCAAAACGAACAAAAATTGTCGAAAATACATAACGTCAAATTTGAGTTAACTTTTTGGTTGTGCGTTAAATAAGTTGCGCAGTGTATTTCGACACTTTAATTATTAATTTCTATTTCCGCAATATTTTCCATGCGATTCTGCGATTTTTGCGTAACGTCATGATGTCGGTAGAAAATTGAATAAAAACAGCATTTTATTAGAGTAAGTAAAAAGAATGAATAAATAATAAATGATGATAAAGATTCACATTCTTCTTCTTCTTCATCCACATTTTCGTGAAGAATAAAGTCAAAATTAAAGGAATCTTCATCATTCTCTTGAATGTTTTTAATAGTGTTTAACATTGTAAATTAACTCATTTCACAATGAGTTAATTTACAATGTTTACAAACACTTGTGCATTTAAGTGAATATTTTTGACACCCACATACTTTAGTTTTGCAGGGACCTGCACAGCTGCATTATATTTTTTTATAATTTTTTCAGGTATTAACTTCCCCCACTCCGCTATCCTGTCCAGCTGCTACGCTGCGCGTCCGCACGCTTCACTTTATTATCCAACTTCTGATACTAAAAATCAGTGAATCTTATCGTATTATTTTTTACCGAAAATATGTATATTTAGCATTAATGTGTGTGTGTGTCAAACTCAGGGCTCTACAATGTTTACTGCGCCTTCCAGATTTTTCTTTAATTCGTGAAAAAATGCCACCATTACAAAATTGAGTTACTTATCTCAAAAAAATGCAATGTTTTCACATTCATTTTCTGACTAGAAATAAAATAAATTCGATACAGCTGTTCTATAATAGGATGATAGCGCAACTATTCACGAACAAAATGAGCGCCTACTTGATAATCAAGCATAAGCCCCTGAGAAGATATAGCGAACTTTGGAGAGCATCTTTTTCTCGAAAAATCGATATATCTGGATAAATAATCAATATTTTTAAATTTTTCAAAAAAGGTTTTTTTTTAGTTTGCCATGAGCTGTACCTATCCCAAGCAACAAATATGGGAACATTATAGTTACATTGTTATAAGTTCTGTAGAACCGGATTTTTAGCGGTATTTTCGATATAACTCAAAGTACCAAAATATCGAAAATTATTATAGGGGCATTTCGATATATTTTTTCTTCTTCTTTAACTTTTTAACTTTTTTCGATAGGAGCCGTAGTTTTTCAGTTATTTAAAAAAGCCGTTTTTTGCAACTTTGCGAATCTTTTAGGTTAGGTTCGCCATTCAGTCGTGAGCTGAGAAAAATAGAAACTCATATTTAAATTTAATTTCCTATACGCCCAAATTTTTTTTATCCAGGTAGGAATTTATGTCACCATTTAAACAAAAGAAACTATTGAAAAGTCCAATAATCTCTGTGTTTAATCGATGTTTGATGTACGACGGAGAAATGGTTGGCCCTACGGTTACTTTTGATAATTTTATTTCGGGCAACAATTTGTTTTGCAGAATAGCTGGCCTCGGCTGAAAAATTACCTACTTTAATCGGCCCGTTTACCCTCATTCCATTATCCTCATAATAATATGGTCAATGTCAGTACTATTAACAACTATTACCTGTTGTATTTTCTACCCAATTAAATTGTTATGCTTCTTAATACCAGTGGCGACTCCTCGAGGTGGGCAGGGTGGGCACTGCCCACCCCAGAATTTAAGGTATAAGAATAAACGAAAAAACATATTCAAAAAAAAATTTCGATTATCATGTAGAATGTTCAATATGTTTTAACGCAATAGCATAACAGGTTTTAAAAGTCTGAAGTAACATTATAAATAAAAATAACAAGAATAACTTGGTTGGCGAAACGCGCGTCGAACAAAGTAAAAGTGTTTTGGTGTTTGTGGAAACTGCTTCGAGTGTTATCATCACATCAAAGTTTCCAGCCCTATCCAGTTTAATCATAATTACCACTAAATTGTACGGGATTTAAAATTTTAACCAGTATTACAACCACGGTATTTAATATTTATTAAAATCCAATTAATCGAAGTATTTATTATAACCTATAATAAGTAACCTCGCTAAATGACAACTTTCAATTAAGCTGTCAGAAATTTTTAATCGAATTTTTATTTTTTTTTTCAAGTTCTCAACTCGGAAAATAGTCGTAATTAAGTATTTTTCATTACAGCTAGATCCGAATATGATGTCAAAAACGAGTTTGAAATCTTGACAGCTGTCATAAAAGCTGTCCAATAGAAATTCATATTTTGACAAATAAAACTTTTGGGGTTTTTTATATTTAAATACAAAATATATTATAGTTTCGTCGTAAAAAAATTATGTCATTTTTGCTAAATGACAAGTGTCATTACATCTCAATTAAATTTCCATTAAACTTTAAATGTTTTCGATTTGTGTAAGGAGATATATTATTAATTTCGAAATAAATGTCGGTGTTTTGACATAAATGACAGGTGTCAATAAACATTTTAAATTGAAAACAATATATTAGTGTCGTTTTATTACTAATAATTATTTTAAGTGTAAAATGGTCTTATATAAATATCATAGTTAAAAATTTCAATGTTTATATTGGTTTTTGAAATTAATATCCGTGAATATTGTTTTTTTTTACTATTTTTTATTTATAAACTTAAACACCATTTTATGTACAGGGTAAGTCTCTTAAGATTGACACCCCCCTTATCTCACTTATCCTTTGCCGATTTAACTCATTCGAAAAAGGAGTGGACGCGGTTTTTGATGAATTTTTATAATCTGAGAACGGATATTAAAAATCTCGTAAGATATACAGGGTGGAAAATAAAACATGATTTTTTTTAAATGGAACACCCCGTATATTTTTATACCAAAATAATGTCCTTAATTTTCTGAATAAAAAAATATCTAATTGTTATATAATCACTCCACCTGTTCGTGAGATATTACTAAAAACTTATCACATTACGGGTGTCAATTATAAAACAAAAAACATCAAGATACCTCTGGAAACAATGCCATTTATTGAGATAATAAATAAATAATATATAGGTGACAATAACAGTAACGAGTAATAACAATAAACAACATAAGCCTAATAAAAACAAATAAAAGTCAATATTAATACAGTAACACAATTTTATTTATTTACACGTAACGTAATTAAATATTTTCCACGTAACCACCACCATTCTGAATACACATTTGGCATCGCTTTATAAAATTGCTTCTCACCCTTTGAAATATATCACCATTTTGGTTTCATTCCTCAATTTTTACACGTATGCATTCTTTTAACTCATTCATATTATTAAAAACCCCAGTTTCGTATATATCTTGTTTTATCGTAACCCCAGAGAAAAAAATCCATAGGTGTTAAGACCGGACTTTTAGCGGGCCAATGTATAACACCGTGCCTTCCTATCCAAATATAATCTTTTCTGTTTAGGTATTCGGTGACGTTCCTTGCAGAGTGTGGTGGTGCTCCATCCTGCTGCCAAATAACAGATCTGGTGTCCACTAAATTAATATTATCTCAATAATTTTCAACTGGATGTTGAAGAATATCCACATAACGTTGTGCATTTAAGGGCCCATTTATAAATACAGGACCTACAATAGCATCCTTGTGGATGCCACACCACACGTTTACAGTTTGGTATCCTTGTTTTTTTATTTTTTTTACAATATGTGGATTTTCCGCTGCCCAGTAATGTGCATTTTTTCTGTTAAAAATTCCCGCAGTAGAAAAACTGCTTTCGTCAGTCCAAAAGACATGACTTAGAAACTCATCATCTTCCTCTATTATATCAAGTATGTCTCTGCAGAAGGTTAACCTGTCTTGAAGGTTGTTGTCGTCTAAATATTGAACGGGCAAAATACTATATTAGTGAACTACTATCTCACAAAAAACTGGATGACATCTGTGAACAAATAAACAATGCAAATATGCATTGTTTCCAGAGGTTCCTTGATGTTCTTATTTTATAATTGACACCCGTAATGTGATAAGTTTTTAGTAATATCTCACGAACAGGTGGAGTGATTATATAACAATTACACATTTTTGTATTCAGAAAATTAAGGACATTATTTTGGTCTAAAAATATACGGGGTGTTCCATTTAAAAAAAATATGTTTTATTTTCCACCCTGTATATTTTACGAGATTTTTAATATCTGTTCTCAGATTATAGAAATTCATCAAAAACCGTGTCTACTCCTTTTTTGAATTAGTTAAATCGGCAAAGGATAAGTGAGATAAGGGGGGTGTCAATCTTAAGAGACTTACCCGGTACACACAGTTTTTAAGAGCGTTCCCTTACATTCTCATTTTCTCATTTTTACGATGATCATTAACAACTTGCAAAATGTATTCAAGCTGTTTCTCATCTTTAGTAAATTTACATCTAAAATCTGTGATCAGTTTGGCCATTGCACGATCATTAATAACTTTCAAATTTTTGACGATAGCTTGAGCTGTCAAAAAACTTTCATTGTTTATCCATTCAGATCCCAGGCAGCATGGTGTCGTTATTATGAGGTATTTATTTCGTCAGTTTTTAGGACATAAATACGTTAAAAGAACTACAAGAGAGACGTCAAAATGACGAGAAAAGTCACAGCCAAATGACGTTTATTTTACGTTTAAATGACGTCATTAACTGACGTTTAAATGACGTCTCATTAACTGACGTTTATTTGACGTCATTTCCAAGATACATGTAGTTTTTCAAGTAATTGACAATTTCGTACTGTTCAAGAAAATACGGAAATCGAAACAATCCCTTGTTCCGATATAAATTACATTCAAAAATTACAAAAAGATATTGTAATTATAACCTTAAAAGAACGTAATAATGACGTCACCATGCTGCTTGGGATGGTCGAATCTCAAAAAAGTTTCTCGCAAGATTGAATCTTTTGAAGAAATTCAATGATTTTATAGTCGAATTGATTTTAATTACTATATATCTTATTATTATTGTTGATAATAATATACATTCACATAGAACATGAAATTTCAAAAACTATAAAATTATGTTATTACTAGTCTATAGGTTAGGTGTGTAGGAAACTAACTAATTTGCCTATCGTATAAGACGAAAATAATATCTCGCTTCATTCTTTAGCTTTTCAGCTATGATTTTTTATATAATTATGTATCTAGTAATAGCTAATCTCTAATCTAACAAGTAACTAGTAATAAAACTAATAAGTAACGATACCCCATCAATCGAGTAGTGTGAAATATATGTTTTGATATTTAATTAAAACAGGCAACTTCCTTTTTCATACATTATTTCGTATATTATGCTCACGGGCATGCCCATCGGTAACCTTTTCGTATAGCTCCTATGTATCCGGCGCGGTTCGAGTGATGTAATGTCCACGATTCGCGCCCTTCAGCCCCTAACTGGTGATTGGTGTAACAAAGTCACATGATTAATGATTAAGATTTCACTATTTTCAGTTTGGATCACAGTTGTATTGTGCAGATACAAGATACAATACCCGGTAGAGTATGTGGATTTAGTTTTTCGCTCGATTTTTCGGCTTTCCGTCTTGTCGGTCGTGATTGACGTGAATTGATTAGGTACCTAGATACTTACCTTACATATTTCCATATTTCTTATCATATTCATAATATTCGTATTTTGTTATTTTTTGCGTTGTATACAACGAAATATTGGTTTTAAAAAAATATTAAACCATCTAATAAAATATATTTTGTTAATTCCAATTTGTTAATGCCATCAGTAATTCGTGAAAAAATATTATTATTTCCAAAAGGTATCAAATTCCAAAAATCATTCTTGTGAAACCCTGTAATTTTGTGTAAATGGATTTTTCATTGAAATTTTGAGGTGACAGGAAAACGCGTGACCTTGAAAATGAAAAAAAAACGCCTTCGGCGCCGTTAAACCTTTGCGGACCAAACTTAATATCAAGATTAAATTTGTCTGCCCTACCTGATGCTTGAGTCACGAGCCGCCACTGCTTAATACTTTAATTGGCCTTATTTTCAGAAAATTTCCCGTTTGTGCCACACACTTGCTACTTTGGCCAACAGCTGTGTTCACCGGTTGTAGGAGACTGTGCGGAATACAGCAGATTGCGCACCTGTTGCTGTGATAGATATGTGCTTGAAAAATGTAAGTATTGCTATTTTGTAGTAACAATTTGATGTAGCAGTTTAGATTTTGATTTTTTTATTTTAGTCATCTCCAAGATGTCAGCCATATAGTATCCCATATCCCGTAGCTTTGGCTATTTTCTTCTTCTATTTTTGTACTTGATCTTGGTCCCTTCAGTCCAGCTCATAGACGTATTAATTATGTCTATGGTCCAGATAGACGAATCAATTATATTTCCTTTGCCATAAGCAACTCTTTTTAAGCACTCGAAGTAGTTTCCACAAACACCAAAACACTTTCACTTCGCTCGACGCGCGTTTCGCCAACCAAGTTGGCATCATCCGGAGACGATTAAAACTAATCTTAAACTACCATTTTATACTATTTTCATGGTGACGTCACTAGTGATATCACCGTGAAATTTACGCGTGACTAATCACGCTTCAATTATCGGTTGCTAAGCAACGCGTAAAGCGGGCTATACGGTATAGGTCCCTTGTCGCTATTCATACTACTTTTACATTTTACAATTTCTATGCTCTCAAATGCATCCAACTGTCTATTATTGGTCACATTTCTAACTAATCTTAAATTACTAATATCTATTCTATGATTGTTGTCAAAAGCATGTTGTGCAACACTAGACTTGTCTGTTCTTCCATATTTTAGATGAGCCATATGCTCTTTAAATCTGGTGTTAAGGAAGATACAAGGTGTTAAAGTTTCATTTTTTTTTTACATTAATGTGTAATATTTTCTGAACGGAATGATATATTCACTAAATATTTTACACATATCTTAACCTGCATAGGATCAACATGTTGTATTGTTCCTGTCGAAAATACTATAGTGGATGTTACTTTTTTCGGGTACTTCGGATATTCTGCATAATGGAACTTTTTTTTCGTACGCCACTGACATTATCTGATACATATTTCTAAAATAACGGCCCCTTAGTAACAATTTTGATCTCTTGTAATTTTGCTCTAACTACGACAGTTTTAGAGATATTGGCCGTTGTTTCTCTGACAGTGTAATGTCGTTATTATATTTTTTTTCTCGAATTTTCTTTATGACTTATAAACGAACGCTTAGATTTTTTCATGTTTGGGGGATAATGCCTATTAATTAAGGCGCATAAAACAAGCGGTACGAATGTTCAAAAACTTGCACAGTGGCGGGGTGGAAGGGGTGCTCCACCCCTTTCGTAAACAGAACATCTACGCCAAAGACTATTTAAAAAAAAACTGTTATTTTCATTATTTACATACAGTTTAACAAAAATAATGTCCCTTCTTCTGTTTCGAAATTCCTGTGCGGTTCCTAGTTATTTTGATTTTTAGTGTTTGATGTGGTACTAAATTAAGTAATTTATTTATTAGCAATAATAATTATCGGCTAAATATTTAATTCTTTCAACGAAACCTACCTAAATATAGTGTGTTAAGGATTCTAAAAAGCCGAAATCTCTTATTCTTTATCTTTTTCCAATGTAGTCAAAATAAATATTTGTTATATCAAGCCTTACTCAAATACAATACTTTTATATGTTGAAATCTGTTAAATTACAAATGTACTTACAATACAATAGATTATTGTGCAGTTGCCAGAAGTCTTAAAAATTTCCTTTAAGTTTTATTAAACTTGTGCATGTACCAATTTCTGTTTCAATTTTTGTTGTTGTTTGCTAAATAATTTCCATTTAAAACTAGCGTATTTGTAACTGTACGTAATAATTGCAACAAAATATTATACTCCTTGGAAAACAAGTAAGCATTATGTCATATTTTGAAACGACAGTTTGACGTATTACAAGTTTATCTACAAACAATTTTGCTTCATCTTGAATATTTTCACTGTTATTAATTATTATTTTTAAGATTAAAAAGTTATTTTATGTGATTTGCCAGATTTTAATTAGTGTAACATGCCGTTTATATTTACAAATAGCGAACAAGCCGACATTCATTTTATTTATGGGTTCGCAAATGGGAATTCAAGATACGCAGCTAGGGAGTATCGAAGAAGATTTAAAAATAGACGACAACCTCATCATTCCGTTTTTGTGAGTATCCACCGTCGATTTGTTAACCAGGGTTTGAAAAATGTACCCGGGGGCCGACAAAACAACCGTGGACGAGATAGAGACCGTATATTGCGGGATAGGGACCGTATATAGGAACCCAACGACAAGTACTCGACGTGCTGCTATTGCTCTTGGTATTTCCCAAAGTAAAATTTCCCGGGTTTTAAAACGGGATCACAGACGCCCATATCATTTTCAACCTGTTCAAGGTTTATGTCCAGGTGACGCTGAACGAAGACTTACTTATTGTAGGTGGGTTCTTAACTCCATTCAAAATAATAGGGATTTCTTATCCAATATACTGTGGACTGATGAATCTTGTTTTACTCGTCGTGGTATAGTAAATTTTCACAATCTGCATGTATGGGCACATGCCATTCGACCACGAAGTTTTCAACATGAATTTAGTACAAATGTCTGGATTGGAATTTACGGCAACCACGTGTTTGGACCTTATTTCTTGCCACAACGTGTAAATTCAGAAAATTTCCTACAATTTTTAGAAGAACACCATGGTAATATATGGGAAGTCATTCCTTTGAATTTAAGAAGACAGTCTTGGATTCAACTTGATGGGTGCCCGGCCTATTATGGCAGAAATGTAAGAAATTGGCTAAACAATAACTATCCAGGGAGGTGGATAGGTCGTGGAGGTCCAGTGGCGTGGCCTCCCAGATCCCCCGATTTAACACCACTTGACTTTTTTGTGTGGGGATTCATTAAGGAAATAGTGTATACCACTCCGGTTAATACACTTGAGGAACTTCAAAATCGCATTAGAGATGCTTGCAATGAAATAAGGGTGCATCATTTAGTTAACTTAAGACGTTCTATGATACGTCGCAGTGAAATGTGTATTGAGAAGAACGGTTTACATTTTGAACAAAGTATCTAATTTTATGTATGTAGGTACTAGTGTTATTGTTATTAATTCTTGTAATTGTTATTTATAAATCATTATTGCTAACAATTGTTATTTATTCCACAATTATTATTGTTAATTAAATATTGCTATAAATTCAAAAATGTTTATATCTCCATAAACATTAACATCAATGCTCATCTAATGTTTTTTTTTGTAATTGTAATTACTTGGAAAGAGATAAAGAGATTTCGGCTTTTTAGAATCCTTAACAAACCATATTTAGGTAGGTTTCGTTGAAAGAATTAAATATTTAGCCGATAATTATTATTGCTAATAAATAAATTACTTAATTTAGTACCACATCAAACACTAAAAATCAAAATAACTAGGAAACGCACAGGAATTTCGAAACAGAAGAAGGGACATTATTTTTGTTAAACTGTATGTAGATAATGAAAATAACAGTTTTTTTAAATAGTCTTTGGCGTAGAAGTTCTGTTTACGAAAGGGGTGGAGCACCCCTTCCACCCCGCCAGTGTGCAAGTTTTTGAACATTCTTACCGCTTGTTTTATGCGCCTTAATTAATAGGCGTTATCCCCCAAACATGAAAAAATCTAAGCGTTCGTTTATAAGTCATAAAGAAAATTCGAGAAAAAAAATTATAATAACGACATTACACTGTCAGAGAAACAACGGCCAATATCTCGAAAACTGTCATAGTTAGAGCAAAATTACAAGAGATCAAAATTGTTACTAAGGGGCCGTTATTTTAGAAATATGTATCAGATAATGTCAGTGGCGTACGAAAAAAAAGTTCTATTATGCAGAATAGTCGAAGTACCCGAAAAAAGTAACATCCACTATAGTATTTTCGACAGGAACAATACAACATGTTGATACTATGCAGGTTAAGATATGTGTAAAATATTTAGTGAATATATCATTCCGTTCAGAAAATATTACACATTAATGTAAAAAAAAATTAAATTTTAACACCCTGTATCTTCCTTAGGAAGCTAGATCGGCCATATCTTTATATATATATATATATATAAATATATATATATATATATATATATATATATATATATATATATATATATATATATATATATATATATATATATATATATATATATATATATATATATATATATATATATATATATATATATATATATATATATATATATATATATATATATATATATATATATATATATATATATATATATAAATAAATAATGGAACTTTTCCATTATTTCCTAGTTCATATGTAAACTTTACAGAAGTGAAACGACTATTTAATTTGGAAATGAAGTTTTCCACATCCGCAGTCTTACTGTCAAACACGGCAAAAATGTCATCCACATACCTAAGCCAAATCCTATTGCTTCAATTTCAAATCGACTCGTGAAGACATTAGCAATGAAAGGCGAAAACCCATTGCGGTTCCTTCATGTTGTTCATAGAACTTCATTGACGGCATTGAAACGGAAGCAATTTTGTTTCATACAAAGTTTTGTAAGGTTTATATATTCTTCTATTACTTCTTTTCTATACCTAGTTGTTTAATTCGAGTAAATCCTCAAGATAGTCCAAGGTCTGTGGAATTGGTGCACTCGGAAATAATGAACAAACATCAAACGAAATCAAAATTTCTCCCTCTTGCAATTGAATATTCTTGACCTTATCAATGAAATCATTCGAATTTTTAACTGAAAAACTATGCTGTGCAATGGGCAAACGTTCAAATTCCTTAGTCAACCATTTTGATAAGTGGTAAGTCGGAGATCCAATAGACGATACTATTGGACGCACCGACTTCCCTGGCTTATGAATTTTTGGTAGACAATACAATCTAGGTACAGTAGTATTTTTAAGCATCTTTTTGGCCTTTGAAAATCGTCTAGCATTTTTTATCGGTGAATTATTTATCAATGTCAATCTTTGGTTCAAATGCCAGACAATATAAGATCATAAAAAAAACAAAAAGTTTCATGCAAATGAAAATGGATTTTCCTAATTTTCGAACGGAGAGCAGGCATTAAAATTACCCTTATTTTCATCAGCTAACTAGCCGCATTCAGCCCTTAAAATGTCAGACAAACACAACAAACTCGTATAATAAATAATACCGATGTTATTTTTTTCTTTGTTACAGTCAGGGTTGGGTAACGACACGTGGAGAATTTTTCTACATGTATGTAGAAATTACGTATAAAATCATTTTTCTACATGTACACAGAACATTATGTAGAAAATAAAACCGGACAAAGAATCATTAGCGACATCTTTTAACTATCCTCTGACGTTTTAAAAGCGTTTTCAATAAGATGGAATACGCCATGTCGCGTAATCCATCGGCTGTAAATATTGTAATTTAATTACGTAACATACTTAGTTTAAAATGGCTGGAAGACCTCAACACAATTTTTGGAAAAAAATATGATTTTGAACAAGTCCCTTTCCTTGAACATTGCCCTTCATCGTTCAATTTCGTCTACTGTATAATATGTAATTTACGTTCTATGTGCGAACACATTGCATTGTATACAAATAAAAATAAAATCATTCCATTCTTGACACTCAAAATAATGTTTTTTTTTTAATTTAAAGAGGATTTGTTTATGTGATTTATTTATTTTACTCCAGTCAATAGAGAATATTACCGGGAAAAAATAGGAGGATTTAGTTTTATAAGCTTACCTTATGTTTTTTGGGTCGCTTCTGAATTCTTCACTTCCCAAAATTTCCTACCGGAAATACCGCAATTTTTGAAAACAGTGCCAAAAAACGAGTATTTTACAACAATTCTCTGAACCTACATGAATAAATACATTTTACCTATGAATCGATTTTCATGAATATTTGGAATTAAGCTCATCTTACCCTTAACCTCAAAAGTGACATATTCCCGAATTGCGCGTTTTGCTTTTAAGAGGTAAAAGGAAGGGTAGTCCTTAAAAAAAATAGAAAAAATGAAAAAAGAAAAATGGGTATTCTAACCCTGCCAAACTTTTGGATTACGTGAGTAATTCTAAAATAAAGTAATTTGGAAAGGGATACCGGTCCATATCCACTGTCAACGCTCATTTTTTCCCAAAAATGTAAGCGGCCCACCGTTTTTGCGTCGTATCTCGCTTAGTTATAGCGCAATATTAAAGTAACAGTGCTCGTTTTAAAGATCTTTTCAAGTATTACAAAAAATGTTCTATAAGTTTTTCTCGAAAAATAGATCAGTTTTCCTTTATTTAACGTTGATTACTTCGAACAAAGTTGTTGCAAAAAAAGTCTTCTTCAACGGGCTATAACTCCCTTTATTTTGGACCTAACGCATTCGCCAAAAAAAAACAACTCTTTGGTTTCTTACAAGCTTCATTTTTGGTCTTTACAACTTTTTGGAAAGAACGCGAAGTTTTCGAGGTATTCGCGAAAAACCGTCCAGAAACATGCATTTTTAACATTTTCAATCGCGAATAACTAAAAAAAAAATATCGATATAACGAAAAAACTAGATTCTTTTTTACATAGAATTTATCCTTAGAATTCGGAGCGGAAAACCTTCAATGACTGCACTACCTGCCGCGCTGCGTCTCAGAGCGCCCTCAAGTTTGATCTGTCAAAAAACCGTTTCGAAATTTTGTTTTTTTTTTATTTATTTTGTATATTTCAAGCCATTTTCTTATAAAAATTAACAAAAATTGAGTTAATTTGGGAAAAAACAAATTTGCGCCATTTTTTTCATAATAGAGGTATTTCCGGTGAGATTTTTTGGTGGGAAGTGAAAAATTCAGATTCAGCGACCCAAAAAAAATTAGTTAGACTATAAAACTAAATCCTCCTATTTATCCAGGTAAGCCATTTTTTTAGTCTCTAATAACTTATTATTTTCTTGATGTATTTTTATTCTGAGTAAATATTTAACTAAAAATTAGCTTGTACCGGGTCTCTTAAGATTGACACCCCCCTTATCTCACTTATCCTTTGCCGATTTAACTCATTCAAAAAAGGAGTAGACACGGTTTTTGATGAATTTTTATAATCTGAGAACAGACATTAAAAATCTCGTAAAATATACACGGTGGAAAATAAAACATGATTTTTTTAAATGGAACACCCCGTATATATATTTAGACCAAAATAATGTCCTTAATTCTGAATCCAAAAATGTGTAAGTGTTATATAATCACTCCACCTGTTCGTGAGATATTACTAAAAACTTATCACATTACGGGTGACAATTATAAAATAAGAACATCAAGATACCTCTGGAAACAATGCATATTTGCATTGTTTATTTGTTGACAGATGTCATCCAGTTTTTAGTGAGATAGTAGTTCACTCTCTTAGATATTAGCGTAAAAAATACGTAGTGTTCGTAAAGAAGCAAGTTATTTTGAAAATGGTATATTCATTGGAAGAGCGAAAAGAGTTACCTGAAATTTAGATTCAGTGCAACAAGAATAAGTCTCTTGCTCGGAGGGAGTATGTTAGGTTATTTCGAGAAAGGCTACCTCCTTCCAAAAATAGTTTTAAAAACATTTATGCAAAGTTTAGGAATACCGAATACCTCTGAGAGACAAGAAAAGGGAAAGGCGAAGAACAAAAACAGGAGAAGATACAGAACTCAACGCGTTATTATATTTTGCTGATAATCCATCCAAATCATCCTATGCCGCAGCAATAGAATTGGATATATCACAAAGAAGTGTGATAAAAATATTACATCGCCATCATTTTAAACCATATAGTATTTTGGCCGTTCAATATTTAGACGACAACAACCTTCAAGACAGGTTAACCTTCTGCAGAGACATACTTGATAGAACAGAGGAAGATGATGAGTTTCTAAGTCATGTCTTTTGGACTGACGAAAGCAGTTTCTCTACTGCGGGAATTTTTAACAGAAAAATGCACATTACTGGGCAGCGGAAAATCCACATATTGCGAAAAAAATAAAAAAACAAGGATACCAAACTGTAAACGTGTGGTGTGGCATCCACAAGGATGCTATTGTAGGTCCTGTATTTATAAATGGGCCCTTAAATGCACAACGTTATGTGGATATTCTTCAACATCCAGTTGAAAATTATTTAGATAAAATTCATTTAGTGGACAACAGATCTGTTATTTGGCAGCAGGATGGAGCACCACCACACTCTGCGAGGAACGTCACCGAATACCTAAACAGAAAATATCCTATTTGGATAGGAAGGCATGGTGTTATACATTGGCCCGCTAAAAGTCCGGACTTAACACCTATGGATTTTTTTCTCTGGGGTACGATAAAACAAGATATTTACGAAACTGGGGTTTTTAATAATATGAATGAGTTAAAAGAATGCATACGTGTAAAAATTGAGGAATTAAACCAAAATGGTGATATATTTCAAAGGGTGAGAAGGAATTTCATAAAGCGATGCCAAATGTGTATTCAGAATGGTGGTGGTTACGTGGAAAATATTTAATTACGTTACGTGTAAATAAATAAAACTGTGTTACTGTATTAATATTGACTTTTATTTGTTTTTATTAGGCTTATCTTGTTTATTGTTATTACTCGTTACTGTTATTGTCGCCTATATATTATTTATTTATTATCTCAATAAATGGCATTGTTTCCAGAGGTATCTTGATATGTTTTTTGTTTTATAATTGACACCCGTAATGTGATAAGTTTTTAGTTATATCTCACGAACAGGTGGAGTGATTATATAATAATTAGATATTTTTTTATTCAGAAAATTAAGGACATTATTTTGGTATAAAAATATACGGGGTGTTCCATTTAAAAAATCATGTTTTATTTTCCACCCTGTATATCTTACGATATTTTTAATATCCGTGCTCAGATTATAGAAATTTATCAAAAACCGCGTCCACTCCTTTTTTGAATAAGTTAAATCGGCAAAGGATAAGTGAGATAAGGGGGGAGATAAGGGGGTAAGTCTCTTAAGATTGACACCCCCCTTGTCAATCTTAAGAGACAAACAACAAAAAACAACAAAAAACCTGTACAACAAAAAATGATTAGTTTTCTACATTTTCTGGTGTATAAAATGTAGAAAATAGATTGGTGTAAAAAATACATATTCTACGCGTAGAATATATAGTAGAATATGTATAATTTCCTACCTACCCATCCCTGGTTACAGTATATTGTCTTACTTAACGAATTAATTAGTATTTATCTTTTTCAGGGAAAGCTAAATTCATGGGGAGTTCCAGTTGTAAACACATCGGCGGAAATTATTTTCCGCTGATTCTCTTAAGCCAAATCGTATATATTTTTGTATATAGCATAACATAGCAAAGCTGCACATTTTAGATATACATATATCAGAAATTAGTTTTATGTTTAATAGTCACTGGACATCAGTATTACAAATACTATGAATATTTATATTTGAAATAAACGTTTCGTTGTTGTTATTTATTATTTATTAGTTCTTGTTATTACACATTTATTAAAAATGTGTACCCTTAAAAATGGAAAAAAAAGACTGGGGAAAATGGTTGAGACGAAGATCCTGTGGATTTTATTATAAATCTCTAATGATATCTACGTGGCAAAATGTTTCAAAATTTTAGTGTAATATTTCAATCAAGTCAGTGTATCCCTAATTACTAATTCCATAGATTGTATATAGTTAATAGAGTGCAAAAGCTGCATTTAGCGAGGTAGAGAAAGGTTTCTACGATTTCTTTCGAATGCCTTTCGGACTCCAAGGCGGCTATTATAAAAATGGAAAAATATTACATTAACAAACAGAGGCCAGAAATTGAATTAACTAACGAGAACGCGTTGTTTATAAAATGTAATTAATCAATTTTAGCGGACACATATATGTCTATGAATGCTTTTAATTAATTTCGTATACAGCGAACTTCAGTCAGAGCCACATTTTCTCTTGACGGGGAGGCAAGTAGCTTCTTCAAGAAAATAGAACCTGGCGGAAACCAGTAATTCCAAGACAAGACAAGAGAATGAGCCGCCGATACGTTGCACTTTACTGCGTGAAATCGCAATAAATCTATTGGCAACATAATATTTCCCCTCTTCAAGTAAGACGATAATAGCGGACACAGTTTCTGGACTTGATGATATTGCGTCAAAATGAATGACGTCCATCAATAATAATTGAGTTTAAAGTGACATTTCTAAGAAAACAAAATTTACATAGGTAGGAAAACAGGTGTTCTGATTAGTCAACATAGAGATGCAAAGTAGGTGGTTTGATTAGAAAAAATAAATAAATCAACATTGTCTTCCAAAAAGGAATCTAATGAGGTAAATAAGAAAAAAACATTTTTTAAGCATTTATAAAATGAAGGTAGTTTACAGTACAGTATTTTAAAAATTTCATTACACCACAGGGTAGTTTAAAGTCAGGAAAGAAAATATAATATTGCTTCCCCTTGTATAATATGACCTATGTCAATTTTTGTTTTTAATTTGTACGGTGATTATTAAGGACGCGATTTTGTAGAGTGAGAAACAAAGAGATGCATTTATTTTGTTTAAATAGTTAAAAATCTAATGTCCCTATATGGTCCCAAACACTGTATTGTGGTTTTGCAATGAAAATATGCAGTTTTATTGTTAAAATCACATTATTCATATTTCTATTTTCCTATTTTCGATATGTCTACACAATTTCGAAAATAATTTTTAACCGACTTCAAAAAAGGAGGAAGTTCTCAATTCGACTGTATGTGTTTTTTTTTGTATGTTTGTTACCTCAGAACTCCGGCTTTCATGAATCAATTTTAAAAATTCTTTTTTTGATGGAAAGGGGGTATTTTTCGCGGGGTTCCATTTTAATTTTATTGGCATCGGACCTTGGATTCCGCGGGGAACTCACCAGATATACTAGAAACAATGGCGAATGCACCGGTCGCGACCCTAATTTATAGATAATCAAATTAATTAAAAACATATTCTCTATCGGATTAAATTGTGATCATAATCATAAAAATCAGTCCAGCCGTCTAGGTGGAGTTTTATGACAAAACACGGACAGAAGAAATATATATACAGTGAGTTAGGTTCCTCGCTCAGCGAAAAGGCTTCTTAAAAACAATTTTTACAAGTCACAAAGATGAATTAGAATTTATTAAAAGTAAGTTGCTCTTACAAAAGTATAAATCTAACTAAATAAAGTTTAACGCAATGGGTACTGCGTTACACTGCTATCTAGGATATCAGGTTACGTAGATTGTGGCGTTCCTAGCACTTCTTATGCCGTAGTCAGCTAGACAGCATGATACTAAGAGTACAAGATATGATCACTTGGGAAACGCGTTTGGAACAAACTTGCGCATGACGTCACCCCGTGACAAAAATGTATGGCGATATATGGAGACGGAAGCTTTTTATATGGTTTTATTATAAAGTTTCGTTATGATTCGACTCGATATAACTATTTTGGACATTGTTTAAGTATACAGGGTGTTTACGAACTTGAGAAACATTTTGTATTTTAATTTTTCTCGGTTATTAAAGCATTAGGTTTATTTTTTGTAAAGCATTTACTTTTAGCATAATATATAATCATGAATTAAAAATAATCTCCCAAGTTATTAAATGCCCTGTATAGGTAGGTACAAAAAAGAACAAGACAACCCAACCAACGTGATATTCCCGCTCATTAAAGGGCCTGTGCCCCGAACACTGGCAAATAGCTGGTCTCGGAGAGCTGGGAGCTGGTACTTTGCCGTTAAAGGTCTACTACGGCACGAACTCGAATCAATGACTATCCACGTCTATAATCCTTGAACTGGAATGGCACTTAGTAGAAGGATTGTTTGTAAAGAACCTGTACATTAATTAGTAATTACGGCATTAGACCTTTACTTTTCTATAACTGCACGGGGTCTTTACAGTTAAAGCAAGTGAACGGGTAAATACCTTATAAAAATTACTAAAAATAGATATAAATATACATTAGTTTATTTTATATAATTAATTATCAAAACCGTCACAAAATACACTCCCCGGCACAAAATTCCGTCACCCTAAAATTTTGCCCAATTTTGATGTTTTATAACTTTTTTATTTTTCATCTGATTTTCATAAATTTTGTACCAGTCTGTAGATCAGTTCATTGTGTGTCTTTTTAATTATTGTAATAAGTCATTTTTTTCGTCCAGGCAATATTATACAGGGGTAAATCAAAGTGTTGTTTTTTGTCGTAAACTCAAAACACCCTGTGGAAAAATTGAGGCGAATAATTTTGTTTACAAACTGTTTGCTGCCATCTTAGACGTATTGTAAACATTTTGTTTTTTGATTCATCCCATTATCTCATTTCTTCTGCGAGCAGCAAAATTTTAAATGAAACGCTGATTTCAAGCTTATTTTTATTAACAAAAACATCCACTAGGTATATCACAAAATTAATTAACAAAGACAAATTTTAATAACGTGTATGTCCTCCTCTCGCAGCAATGACAGCTTGCACTCTTCGTGGCATCGAATTAATAAGATTACTTATTCTGTCTTGAGGAATAGCCTGATATTCTTCTGTCAGCGCCAGCCGTAAGTCTTGCAAGGTTAGTGGTTGTACAGGACGGCGACGGAGTGCTCTTTTAAGAACATCCCAAAGATGTTCGATTGGGTTGAGATCCGGGCTACATGCGGGCCAGTCCAATCTTGGAAGTCCAACCTCATCCAGATATTCCCTCACTACCCGTGCAACGTGAGGTCTAGCATTATCATGCATTAATGTAAATTGGTTCCCAATGAAAGGAGCAAATGGAACAACAATTTCTTGGAGGATTTCCTCAATGTAACGGTGGGCGGTTAGTGCTCCATTTTCAACAAATACAAGGTCAGTACGTGCATCGGTAGAAATACCCGCCCAAACCATGACTGAACCACCGTAATTAATATTGCAGTCGCTCAGATATGATGCAGTCTGTATATCTTTCATTTCTACGTCTTTCATTTCTACGTCCCGTTCACGACCATCCGGCGACCTTAAACAAACCCTGGATTCATCTGTGAATAGTACGTTTCCCCACTGTTCTACAGTCCAGTCAGCATGCGCTCTTGCAAATCTCAGTCGGTGTTGTCGATGCCGAGGAAGCAATTTTGGACATACTGCTGGCCTTCGTGAATGCAATCCTGCTTCTAACAATCTTCTACGTATCGTTCTTTCACTTACACTTACTCGACGTACCATTTGCAAGTCATTTTTTAGATACACAGCAGTAGCTCTTCGATCTCTTAAAGAACTCATAATGACAAAGTGATCATCAGCTTGAGTGGTCATTCTCCTTCTGCCAGAGCCTTGCCGCCTAATAAAGTTTCCCGTCTGTAGATACCTATTCCAAACATCACAAACTGTAGACCGCGCAATTCCCAGAGTACGGGAGACATAACTCTTATTGCGACCATCCTCTATTAAGGCAACAGTTCTACCTACGTCTGCTGTAGTTACCATGATGACAACACACTAAATTAACTGTACTGTCAAATATTCTGTCACAATAACCGCGTATTTAGCCAACGTCGATGTTTTTTAATTAAAAATGATAAAATTAACAGCGTTTCATTTAAAATTTTGCTGCTCGCAAAAGGAATGAGATAATGGGATGAATCAAAAAACAAAATGTTTACAATACGTCTAAGATGGCAGCAAACAGTTTGTAAACAAAATTATTCGCCTCAATTTTTCCACAGGGTGTTTTGAGTTTACGACAAAAAACAACACTTTGATTTACCCCTGTATAATATTGCCTGGACGAAAAATATGACTTATTACAATAATTAAAAAGACACACAATGAACTGATCTACAGACTGGTAAAAAATTTATGAAAATCAGATGAAAAATAAAAAAGTTATAAAACATCAAAATTGGGCAAAATTTTAGGGTGACGGAATTTTGTGCCGGGGAGTGTAATATTAACTAATAATATTCACATTTCCTTTAAACATACGCGCTAATTTAGCGATTATCTTCTTCCCGTGTCGTGATGCTGTTCTGATTTTGCAGATGACGGATGTTGTTTGTTTGGTTTTTGAATTTTTTTGTGTTAAATTTTTTGACTAAAAATATAATTTCTGCCCCAAAGCCAAAAAGTAATCAAAGCAGCTAACGGGAAAAGGTTTAAAATGTTACGTTGAGATTGTATTATAACTAAATGTAAAAAATTTTGAGTAAAAATATCGATTAGGGCGCCACTGACGGTATTATCCAGGCCGCCAGACCTGACTAGCAACGGAGAGCGATGAGGCCCCACGTAGGGTGGGGTTCGGAGGCCAATTTTATACCAATGAAGTTTGTTTGTAAAACTAAAGCTGTGATCTTACCTTGCGATCTCGTCTCTGGTCTCTGAAGTGTAGCGGGAACGACTTGATAATGTTTTAGGCAATTGAGAAATAAAACAAGTAATTAATATGAATAACGCAAATCACCTCGACAAATGCGTATTATTTAAGAAAAAGTAAGAAAATAAACGATGTAATTCTAATTTAAATGAAACGAAACTTAACTTTAATTTAAATAAAATAAATATAATGCAAATTCGTGAAAATTACAGGACGGTAAGTATTATCAGGAAGTATGTGGGAGGACTTAGTCCGGTAAGTATGAACGCGATGGAAAACTAATTTTCGGTTGAATGAATTCGAATGGATCTGTTCGAAACTCTTCGATCTGAGGGATCTAATTGATTGAATTGTTCTGAATCTCGATTCGAACTGTTTTTGGTGCCGGATTGCACCTATATTTATATGTATTTTCCGTGAGCGAATAGGCTCCGCCTACCGAAATCGCGCGCTCCTTGCGTCGCGATTGGTAACTGTCCGTACCTTGAGAGCGGCTAGATATACTCCCAAGCTTTAGAGCATTCCGCCACTTCTCACAACAGTACACACAACCGCACGAAAGATAAGTTTTGACATAACCATTACCTAAGTTTTATTTGGCATCTTTAGCCTTTAGCTAAGATTTTCGTTTATAACGTATATATGTCATACTCTTAATTATTTATTAATATAATTATGTCATCCATAATTAAAGAAAAAAGTAGAAGGCAAGGACGTGAAGGTACAACATTATCTTTCAACTTCCACTTATTTTTGGGCAATTGCAATAATTTTTCTTTAACATGAAAATCATAATCAGAAAAATGCAACATATCCAAGCATTTTTAATATTAAAATCATGCGTTTGGTAGCACTTTTGCACCCATAATTTGCAAATCTCTGCTGCAGTTTGAAACTAAAGTATCGATATGTACTGGAAGAATTTTTACTTTTTTAATTATTGTTACTGGTACAACCCTTCATTGCATAGTAAACCATTGTTTATCACAATCACAAATGAACACAATAATTAAAATAAGGTATTTGAACTTATAAAATAATTTATTTAAACTTTAAAATAATGTATTTTAAAGATGTGTCAAATTTGAATATTTGAAATTTGTCACGGAATGACGTCAGCAGAGGGAGAGAGATAGGGGATCGCATGCGCGTTAGCATATCTTGTAGTCTTAGTATCATGGCTAGACAGCTGATGTAACTCCTCCAGCCCTTGAGAGAACCCCTATGATGGGGGTTCTGGAATCTGGAATATGTCCGGAGTGCGGATCGAGATCCGCTACACTTAGGCCCCTTGTGCTTCCTCCGTGAGGGAAATGTCTCCCTAGGTCATCGACCAGCCCAATGTTGTACAAAAGGTGATGATGTTGCCCAGGGGCATTTCCCTCAACGTGGCCATAGAAGGCCAACGTTCCCCCAATATGGATTCTCTGGTCGATGACACGGCGGGACATTCGCAAAGTACATGCTCGATCGTTTCATCTTCATTGTGGGTGTGATCGTTTCATTGTGGGTGTTTTCCTTTATTAATTGGAGTTTCGCTGCAACTGGTAGTGCACTTGAAGGACCAGGTCCGAGGATACTCAGGCTGGCTGCCTTCCTGGCCAGTTTGTCAGCTTCTATATTCCCGTCGCATTGTGAGTATCCTTTGACCCAGCACAGGCAGATGTTATTCATCTGACATGATCTCACAAGTGCTTGGTGACATTCCCATGTTGATCCTTTAGTTATTTTATTATTTTTCAGGACCAGTGGTGATTGTCTACTATCTGTGCATATTCTTATTGTCTTGCCCGTTATTTCTCTGCGAGCAATCTCTTGTGCGGCTATGGTTATACCAGCGAGTTCTGTTTGTACTACACTGGCATTTTTATCCATAGTCCAGCTTCATCGGAGTCGCAGATTCCTGGAATATAAACCACACCCTGCTCCATCCTTTTTCTTTGATCCGTCCGTGAAGACATAGTTTACACCTTCAGCGCCGGCCTCGTCTTCACCAGTAGTGTGTATGGTGTAAGGTTTATCAAGAATACCATCTGCACATGCCTGTAAAAGGGGTATCTTTCTGACAGCCTCAGTCCACAGGCGGCTTCTGGTTTGGCCACAGCTTGCGTTTGGTAGTATGCCAACGGATTTGAGGCGAGTCATGGTAGTCAGCGCCACTTCTTCTAGATGTAGCGATGGAAGACACAGCATTATCTCCATTGCTCTCGTTGGTGTTGTTCGCATGGCTCCGGTTATGCTCAGACAGGCAATTCTTTGTACCTGGCATAGCTTGAGTTTTGCTGTTATTTGTTGACTCTTGGGCCACCAGACAACAGCTCCATAGGCCAACATTGGTCTTATGATAGCAGTGTAAATCCACAGGACCACCCTGGGTTTCATCCCCCAGGTTTTCCCTACGGTCCTGCGACACTGCTCGTATGATATGTAGGCCTTATTTATTCTTCTTTCGAGGTGAAGATTAATTCAGTTTAATTTAGCATCGAAAGTTACCCCCGAGTATTTCACCTGTGGTGCAAACTTTAGTGCTGTGTTTAGGAGAACAAGTGCTCTCATTGGCTCCAGTTTTCTTTTCCTTGTAAAGAGTACCATTTCCCTCTTCCTGGGGTTGACGGATAGGGCATACCCCTCACACCAATTTTCGATTATTCTTAGGGCCATCTGCATTCTCTGACAGAGGGCTCCTCCGAATTTTCCATTAAGCAGTATCGTTAAGTCATCTGCGTATGCAATTGTATAGAATCCTTCCACGTTGAGGTGATTTAGGAGGCTGTCAAGAACCAGATTCCATAGCAGTGGTGATAGAACACCTCCCTGCGGACAGCCTTTCGCAAGCAGTCCTCTTATGACAGTGTCTCCTGCACTGATTTGTACTGCTCTTTTAGAGAGCATGTTGGATATCCAGCTGCTCACAATATGAGGAACGTTCCTATGTGATAGGGCCGCTGTAATTTTGGGAAAGGTGTCTTGTCAAACGCACCTATATCTATGAAGACACCCAAGGTGGACTCCTTATGATCCAGGGATTTCTCAATCCGACTTGCTAACACATGGAGGGCAGTATCGGTGGATTTTCCTGGCGTGTATGCATGTTGGTTGGGGTGCACGGGATTGTTAGTCAATGTTACATCCCTCAGATATCGCTCACATAGCTTCTCCATTGTCTTCAGTAGAAATGAAGTTATGCTAATAGGACGGTATGCTTTGGGGGTGGAATAGTCCATCCTCCCTGCTTTTGGTATGAACAATACTTTTACTTCTCTCCATGTCTTTGGGATATAGAGGTGTGCTAAGCACATCCTAAACATCCCAACCTGGTGCGGCAGTAGTTTATCCAGGCCCCACTGAAGTAGTGCCGGATATATGTCGTATTGCCTGTATTGCCCATTTGATTCTGTCTTCACTTACAATTTGGTTGGCGGTTTGCCAGTCCGAATTTGTTGGTTGGGTGTCGACTTCATTTGGCCATTCCCTTCGATCTGTTGTGACGGATTCAGGGAAGTGAGTTTGCATGAGCAGCTCTAGGCTTTCGCAGAGGTTGTTGGTCTTGGTACCATCGTCCCTTTTCAATATACCTATACCATGGTTTTTGTCTTTAGTGAGGATTTTACATAGTCTGTGAGTAATCTTCAATTTCATCACAGTAGGCTCTCCACGCTTTTCTTTGTTTTTGTCTAACCAGTTTTTTAAACTCCCTATATTATGCTATATATAAATAAATAAACGTACTAAACTAAACACGCGCCTAGTAGACTTATCCATATTATTTGATAAACAAATTACATACAGAACGCAATATTCACTGAAAAGCAAGAAATAAAATATTTTTAACAAAAAAAAAAACAAAACCGACTTCATAAAATCTATTCTAAAAACTGCACTAAAAAATAATGATTATGTTATTCACACTTTTTAGAATACAATCAATTTATTAGGGTAATAATAATATATAATTATTGTCATTTTTGGAGGCGGTGCCAGCCAAGGCTAACTAACGTGTTCACTTACAATTGAATACAACTGCCTAAAGCGACACCACAGTTACAAATAAAACTAAATCCAAACTTTTATTGGCCTAATAAATTGATTCTATTCTAAGTATGAATGAATAACGCTATTATTTTTTTTAGTTTTTTAGAATAGAAGTCGGTGGTTTTGTTAAAAATATTTTCAGCTTGCCGATTCTTATATCCTGAAATGTGGGAGGAACTATTTCATTCCCACTCCCTCCCCCTCGTGTGTAAGGCATGATTTGCAACGTTCATATTTTACCATAACATGTATTATATTTTTTACCCGCACTATCGTAAATTACCATGCAATAGTTATTCGATTTTCTTCCATCGCGGAGAATCTCAGCTAAAAAAACGAATCGATCAGAATGTACCGTTAAATTAATTTAAATGCGCTATTGTGTAATCGCGAAGATACTCGGCCGCGGGTCATCGAGTTGTTAAAAACCGCAGGAATCAAACAGCCGTGGAAGATGGCAAATACAGTTAGATGTGAATGTGAATGAATACCTCTTCGGATTTTGAGTGTTCGGTCAGTTTTGCTACATCTCCCGCAAAGATCGACCGCTCAACATGAGGTTCCTACTAACTGCCATTTTCGCTATGGTCATTGTGGCATCGGTTAACTGCACAAGTGAGTATATTAATAGTATAATATTTATAATTGTTTTTACTGTTACTTAATTCATTTGTCGCGACATATCCCTGACTATTTATTTATGGGATCATTAAACGCGTATATTAGGCGCGTCTGCACTTTTATTTTTATTCACGCGTCAAGAGTCACGCTCGGCTAAAGCGCGCTTTTAAAGCATTTCAAAGACCCTTATTGTGGTAGAAACAGTGTATACAACCTCCTTTGTCAGTAGGTACGCTCAAAATCCCTGCAAATCCGTAACAAAAGCGAACTCTTTCACTTCAAATAGATGCTAAAATTATAGCAAAATATACTGACAACTAAATGTTCGGACAGGTCACGAAGCATATTACCATAGTAGGCTTTGCTTAAAAAACATGTGCAGGGTGCTAATGTCAAATTGCCGCACTGTAAACATCATTAGAAGTGTAAGTATACGTCCTTGTTACGACTTGTTTGGAGCATTTAGTTGATGGAGCACATACGTAAGTTAAAATTGTAGCTGAAACGAATTGAACGTTGATCCCAAAATGCGAGCAGTTTTTTGTTAAACTCTGATCATATCAATATATAGTGGTTAGGGCTAGTAGACAAACAAATTCTCATTATAATTCCTATATTTGGAAACACAAATTTTTTTTCGTTGAACATACACTGCGCAACTTATTTAACGCACAACCAAAAAGTTAACTCAAATTTGACGTTATGTATTTTCGACAATTTTTGTTCGTTTTGGTCGATTTTTTTTTCAAATTGTAGGTTTTTCTCTTAGGAATATCACTGTCTTAGTTGTTTTGGTAAAACGAATGATTTTGATGTTATACCAGGTGCTATAAAAATGTTATGTTTTTTTCCGAAATTTCAAAACGTCCTGTGGGCTATACAAGGTATTGCAAGTTATTGCAATTATAGCCAATTTAAAGCCTCATGTTTTTTCTACATTTTCTTTTTTTATTCATTTGTTTATCTCTGTTACTTCATGAAATATCCAATTTTTGAGTTGACGTGATTTTTATTAAGTTTATTAACTTTCTTTTTTGTCAAGTGCTCATTATTTATTACTCATTATTCTGGTTCAATGCCTCATTTTGCGTTCTGTTTTCCTTGATATCTTATAATTTATTGAGAGATGCAAGGTGTTTTAGAAGAGAAAAAGGTCTTAAAAGGACAAAAAACATACCTAGAAAAATGGATTGCTTTAATCAATAAAACAACGAATAACAGGAAACAAAACAAAAGTAAATAGAGAATTAGTATCTGGTGTTTCCACCCCTTCCGCGAATGACCTCCCGACATCTTTGGTTCATACTTAAAACCAAAGTTCTGATTAGGTTCTGATCTAGGCCATTCCATAATTCGACTAGGCGTCCTTCCAATTCTTGTAAATTTTGGGGTTGTCGTCCCTCACTTCGTAACCGCCGACCGATAAAATCCCAAACATGTTCAATGGGGTTAAGGTCGGGGCTACGGGCTGGCCAGTCTATGTGACCAATTCCTACTTCTTCAAGATAATTTCTCACGATAAGACTCGTGTGGAGACGCGCATTGTCTTGCATAAGTAAAAAATTGGGTCCTATATAGGGGGCATAAGGCAAAACATGTGCTTCAAGAATGTCTGTGATGTATCTGTCAGAATTGAGATTTCCATTCACAGTTATCAAGTCCGTTCGCCCAGTCAAAGATATTCCGCCCCACACCATGACGGATCCACCTCCATATAAAGTTGCATTGACTGTATCGCTCATCGGGTCTTCGGTAGACGCGATTACGTCTGTCACAATTATACAAACTGAACCTTGACTCATCAGTCCAAAGAATACGTTCCCAATCTGCTTCCATCCAATTCAATCTGGCTCTTCGATGATCTACTGTTAATGCGGCTCCTCGAGCAGCAATCCTGGGTCTTAAATTTGCCTCCCTCAGTCGTCGGCGTACAGTTTGAACGCATATGAGTGGACCACCTGCGTCTCGAAGTTGTGCTCTTAAATGTGTTGCAGTTATAAATCGTTGTCTTACAGCATTTACTCTTAAAAAGCGATCCTGGATAGCAGAGGTAACACGAGATCTACCTTGACCGGCCCGTCTGGAATGTTCTCCTGTTTCTGCGTACCTTTGAATTGCTCTCGCTATAGTTGTGTGAGACACTCCCAACCTTCCAGCTATGCGGTTGTTCAACACATTCATCACGAGTTAAATTTCTGGTTTGGCGTTCCATTATTCACTAATTATTGCTGGACTGTTAACAAAAAACTAATGACACAGTTGTCAGTTTATGACGTGTAATCTTCGATTTCCATAGCTTGCTAGTTGTTTGAGTTGTCCGATAAATGCATTTCATGTGAATAAAAGCATATGGTGTTTCAAAACGGTGTATTTCATGACGTAACAGAGATAAACAACTGAATAAAAAACGAAAATGTAGAAAAAACATGAGGCTTTAAATTGGCTATAATTGCAATAACTTGCAATACCTTGTATAGCCCACAGGACGTTTTGAAATTTCGGAAAAAAACATAACATTCTTATATCACCTGGTATAATATCAAAATCATTCGTTTTACCAAAACAACTAAGACAGTGATATTCCAGTGAGAAAAACCTACAATTTGAAAAAAAAATCGACCAAAACGAACAAAAATTGTCGAAAATACATAACGTCAAATTTGAGTGAACTTTTTGGGTGGGCGTTAAATAAGTTGCGCAGTGTATAAGTATAAAGTACATTGATCCCAATCGGGTCATTTTTAACCGATTTCAACAAATGAGGAGGGTTTCAATTCGACCGTATGTTTTTTCAGTATGTTTGTTACCTCACAACTCCGTCATTTATAAATAAATTTGAAAAATCCTTTTTTTGTTGGAAAGCGGGTATTCTCAAGTGGGTCCCATGTTAGTTTTATTGACATTGGACCTTGGTTTCCGAAGATATATACCGGGGAACTCACCAGAAAAAATGGCGAATGCACCGGTCACAACCCTAATTTATAGATATTTAAATTAATTTAAAAAATATTTTTTCTATCGAATATCGAATCAAATTATGAACCTGAAAACCATACGAGGCCATAATATAAAAATATTTGCTGTTGCTTCTATTCGCAAATAAAAAACATTATTTGGCGGCATTTTTGTTACTACAACTCATTAACTTATTATTGGGAGTTAAAAAATCTTGCAATCCACTATAATTTATGACGTATACACCCTGTACATACACAGTTTCCGTTAAGTATTGATTGTATGTCTATTTCATGCTATAAAACTTTATGACCGTTTATTTACGCGATATTTACATATTATAAGCAAATCATTATTTAAATCGTATACGGTTCCAGTAATATATTATTTCCAGTAATATATATTTATTCCCTTGAATTCAATTTTATGGAGGTTGACCTCTGAATGAACCTCGTTAAATCAACCTGTTTCTATGGCAATTTTCATAGTTCAAAGAGTTCTGGAAAAGCGACTCTTACACGAATGTTTCAAACTCAGTTCAAGATTTCTATTAATATTTCGTTATGTAAAATAATTATTAGACTAAAAAGTTGACACTTTCATTTTAAACCCATATAACTATTACTGGATAGGGCTGGAACCTTTGATGTAACTATAACACTCGGAGTAGTTTCCACAAACACCAAAACACTTTCACTTCCCTCGACGCGCGTTTCGCCAACCAAGTTGGCATCATCCGGAGACGATTAAAACTAATCTTAAACTGGCATTGCGTGATTTGCTCTTTGCTTAGACTCTATTTTGTTCAATACTTTGTCCGCGTTTTGTGTTGTTAACTTTGACGTGTTCGAGACGGGCCGTTTTTCTAGTTTTTGGTGTCTATAGTGGATGGGACGTTTTGGCGGATATTGCGGGTTCTTATCTATCTTATTAAATTGTTAGTATGTTAGTTTACAAACAATAAGCAGTCTTTAAAAGCGTTGGTACAATCATTTCTCTAATTCTAAGTTAGTTTTACGTGTGGCATCTTTTATGCTTGATATTTTATTATTTATTGGCTCTTTTGTGTGTCTTTCTTTTCTTTTCTGTTTTGTTGTTGTGGTTTCTATTTTTAATGTTTATTTTTAGTTTTTGTTGTTATGTTATTTTTTTGATACAATTTTTTTGATACAATTGATGTTTTTGTGATTAACCTAATCCCGGTTGCTAGTCTAAGCGATTTATTTTGTATTAATTGCAGATCCTGCTTTTGTTTTGTTGTAGCCCACGGATACCATACCGCCGCCGCGTATATCAAAATGGGCCTAATGTATGCTTTATATAATATTAAGGCTGTCAGTGTTGTTGATTGTAGCACGAGTATTGCTATTTTTGACATTCTGTTTTTGGCTTTATTTATGGTTTGCTGTATATGTGTGCTAAATTTGAAGGTTCTATCGATGTTTACTCCTAAATATTTCAATATGGTGATATTTTTGATTATTTTATTGTTTATGCATATACTCAGTTTTGGTGCGTCTTTTTTTCTTGTGCATACTATAATTTCGTCTCGTTTGTCCATAGTCCCCATTTCTGGTAGTATTGTACTGTTTCGTTTGTATGCTGTTGCATGAGTCTTTGTAATAGTGGCAGGCTCGTGGTCTTAGCAAAAGTAGCTGTGTCGTCTGCGTATAATGCAACAGTAGTCCGGTGGTCTGATGGTTTAGGGAAATCGTGGGTGTAAATATTAAATAGGGTAGGTCCTAGTGATGAGCCTTGTGGTACTCCAGAGAGCATTGGGCGGGGTTGGGATGCAACCTTTTTGACTGTTATCATGAAATTGCGCTCGGAAATGTATGATTGTATTATTTTGATAATACGTATCGGATAATTCGCTAGATGTAGTTTGTATAACAGTCCGGTGTGCCAGACTTTGTCAAAAGCTTTCTCGAGGTCTAGGGAGACAACCCCTGTGTATTGACCTCGATTCAGGTTGGTAGTGATATGTTCGCAGATGCGAAACAGCTGTTGGTCGGTTGAGTGGCGGGGCTGGAATCCGTATTGGAATTCGCTCATGACGTTGTGTGTCATTGCAAACTCCAATACGTAGGATTGTATTAGGGTGTCGAAAAGCTTGCCTATGCAGGGTAGCAGGTTAATGGGTCTGTAGCAATCTGGATCGGTGTGGGATTTACTGGGTTTGTGTCTAATCTTAAACTACAAAATCTACCATATTTATACTATTTTCACGGTGACGTCACTAATGATATCACCGTGAAATTTACGCATGACTAATCACGCTTCAATGATCGGTTGCTAAGCAACGCGTAAAACGGGCTATACGGTATAGGTCCCTTGTCGCTATTCATACTACTTTTACATTTTACAATTTCTATGCTCTCAAATGCACCCAATTGTCTATTATTGGTCACATTTCTAACTAATCTTAAATTACTAATATCTATTCTATGATTGTTGTCAAAAGCATGTTGTGCAACACTAGACTTATCTGTTCTTCTATATTTTAGATGAGCCATATGCTCTTTAAATCTGGTGTTAATTGATCGTCTCGTTTGTCCAACATATTTTCGATCACAATCGTTGCAACTAATTTCGTAAATCCCAGACCATTCATTTGGAACAATTTTATCCTTTGGATTGTCTAAAAGTTGTTGTAATTTAATACTCGACGAATGAATCGCTGTTATACCCACGTTTTTGAAGACCTTACTCAAACCACGAGTAAACCGGGGTTCGTACGGGATGGATAGATATTTTGGAGTCTCTATATCCTTTTGAAAGGTCGTAGAATTACGAAGTGTGTCCTTAAATTTACGCTTCCTAATTTTGTATGAAAAAAAATTGCTTCAGTTTCAATGACATGTTCTATGAACAACATGAAGGAACCGCAATGGGTAACTGTTTATCGCCTTTCATTGCTAATGTCTTCATGAGTCGATTTGAAACTGAAGCAAAAGAAGAATTCGAGTATTTTCCTAGGATTTGGCTTAGGTATGAGGATGACATTTTTGCCGTGTTTGACACTAAGATTGCGATGTAGAAAACTTCATTTCCAAATTAAATAGTCGTTTCACTTCTGTAAAGTTTACATATGCACTAGGAAATAATGGAAAACTTCCATTTTTAGATGTATTAGTAATTAAAAATAGTGACAATAGGTTAGCATTTGATATATATAGAAAAGATACCAGTACGATCAGATATATCCCTAATGACTCTCATCACTGCTATCAACATAAAATGGCAAGTTTTAATTTCCTTGTCCATCGTTTACTAAGTTTCCCTCTCAGTAATGAGAGGTTTGAAAAAGAAAAAGTATTAATTAAAGATATAGCTGTGAGTAATGGTTATCCTAGAGATATAGTTGAAAAACTAATTAGGAGGCGTAAATTTAAGGACACACTTCGTAATTCTACGACCTTTCAAAAGGATATAGAGGCTCCAAAATATTTATCCATCCCGTACGAACCCCGGTTTACTCGTGGTTTGAGTAAGGTCTTCAAAAACGTGGGTATAACAGCGATTCATTCGTCGAGTAACAAATTACAACAACTTTTAGACAACCCAAAGGATAAAATTGTTCCAAATGAATGGTCTGGGATTTACGAAATTAGTTGTAACGATTGTGATCGAAAATATGTTGGACAAACGAGACGATCAATTAACACCAGATTTAAAGAGCATATGGCTCACCTAAAATATGGAAGAACAGACAAGTCTAGTGTTGCACAACATGCTTTTGACAACAATCATAGAATAGATATTAGTAATTTAAGATTAGTTAGAAATGTGACCAATAATAGACAGTTGGATGCATTTGAGAGCATAGAAATTGTAAAATGTAATAGTAGTATGAATAGCGACCTATACCGTATAGCCCGCTTTACGCGTTGCTTAGCAACCGATCATTGAAGCGCGATTAGTCACGCGTAAATTTCATGGTGATATCATTGGTGACGTCACCATGATAATAGTATAAATATGGTAGATTTCGTAGTTTAAGTTTAGTTTTAATCGTCTCCGGATGATGCCAACTTGGTTGGCGAAACGCGCGTCGAGCGTAGTGAAAGTGTTTGTGGAAACTAATCCGAGTGTTATAGTTACATCAAAGGTTCCAGCCCTATCCAGTATTTAAAAGCGCATTTGTTAAATAACAATTTATTTTGTTTATAAATTTACGGAATTTTAATATATTAAGGAAACATTTTTTTTAAATCATCTCTTATGTTCTTCCATATTCTGAAAAAATAAATATTTTTTGGGTTTATATTTTATTTCTTTATTTAAATAAATTAATTTTCGCGTTTCAATTTCGGTAATTTTTTTTTCAATGCTACAAAAAAATATAAAAACAACCTTGATGTCGTATGTTATGTGAAAAAATGTTTCTCTATTTTTTATATAATTTTAAGTATCTTCGTGTTTCTGTTCATTTTCTTTCAATTTTTCGTCATTGTATTTAGAAAAACTTATAAACTATTGGAGATTGGGGAAATACACTTCGTCTATTAAAGATCCTTAAAGAGCAGGAAAAGTCCCAAAAAAATTCCCACCCCCCCGGAACACTACCATCAATATTTATAATTTTAATTTAGAGGTAAAAATAAGGCTAAAACCGACCGATTCGAACACTTAATCAATCAAATATTTAAACCCATTAAATAAGAATATTAAGAAATAAAAAAATCCTATACCTTTTGGTATGTTATTTGATGTTTTTTTTTGAAAAAGTTTCTCCTAATTCCTCCTATAACTTTTAAATTCTCCCGGCCCAATTTTTCAAAAAGTTTCTAGATGTCATTCCGAATCGAATGAGCCTAAATCATAATTTTCGGTACAGGCTAAGAGAAATTCACCTAAATGGCACTACTTGTTGACTAAACTATGAAGGTCCAACCTGCTTTTATACTGTAGGACTTGCACTTGCAGTTATACAAGTAAATAAAATTGAGGTGTCTGTTGTTAATGCCAATATAACAATTTAAAAAAAAGAATTATTATTTTAAAAAAGGAATTAGGAAGCGCCGCCGCCATCGCCGCACCGAGAGGCGCCTCGCACGGCTTAATATCACAAACGCTGCCTGTCGCGCGGGCTATCGCGGATAGTGTATACCGTCCGGGCACTATTTGGCAGCTCTGCTGCATGCTAATTGCGATAAAACTTAGTCCGTTTTCTCTTGTACGTCTTTTCTATCGTGTAGGAGGCATCTACGTAAGAAGGAGCGTTCAAGGTCACAGCTCTAAGTGCTGTATGCGACGCTAAACTATGGTAGGCATACTGGCATGGTGCAGGACATGGCTAGCTGTCTCAATGCCCGCTTTAAAAAAATATTTTCTATCAGTGACATCATACTCATCATTTTGTTGCGTTACATTTTCACTGTTAGAAATACAAAATTATTAATTTCATAAATTCTGAGAACTGAACAATAGGGTGGAACGAAAATAGAGAATTAAAACAAAATTGAAAATATCTTTTTGTAATAGTGCCAAAAAGTTGCCTTTGGTGGTACTTATTTATACCCCCAAAACTACACGCTGTAAAATAATAACTTCAACTGCCCCAAAGGGATGGAAGTTGCTTCCAATGAGGGCATAGTCTAAAACACGCAACTCTTCGCATATTTTGTTTTTAAAATCACTAGAATGCTGTTTTAAATACAAAATATCCCAGAACTCACTACGAGGAGGTAGTTGCATATCGAGCTCCACCCGCCCTAACCCACCCTTAAACTTAATTTTCTACTTCTCGACATTAGTAGCATAATTTGACTTCGGCTCAAATTTCGGCATTATTTTACGAGATTTTAACCTCGAGCGGATGAAACCATCTCTGGAGTTTGGACAGCAAACTGCTAATGATGCTTCCGTTACTAACTTGACACAGCGTTCAACGGATTGGGTGTGGCAAGGAAACTTTGGAAATTGCATAATAATTTCATCTTCTGTCACACATCCTGAAGCTATAATATCTTTTAAATCATTTTCTAAATACCTCATAGTTAGTGGCGGTTCAGTTATTTTGCAATCTTGCCAGCCTATTAAGTCTATATAATCTTGAGCATCAAACTTCAAAGCAGGGATCTGAAAAGTTCTTATTGTGTTGCCTTTTTCATTGGATCTTGCTTTTAGTATCCTTCTTAAAGCTAGCTCTCTTATATGTTGTCTATTGTCACATAACATTGCTAAAATAATATTTTCTGGATGTCCAAAAAAACCATTTCTTTGAATCACCGGGTCGATGACACTTCGAAGATTTTGATTTAGGTAACGAGATCGTTTTACCAGTTCAAATAGATTCTGAGCACAGTCCTTACACTATGAGTTTAATTTTATAGTAAACCAAACTGGAGCATAAACTTTAATAACATATGTCACCAATACTTGAAGATTCTCTGATGGAGCCTGTGTTCCAACATATAATCGGAGCAGCCGCTAATTTGCTAATGTCAACCATCTGGAATGGGATACTTTTCCAGGATCCCTTCGAGCCAAACTATCACTACAGTTGCCAGAAATAACGGCATGGCATATTTCTAACAAATATTTCTGATCCGTACTTAAATCCGTTTCATCAACATTGGGAAAATTTGCTTCAACCGGAATAAAATCAGTGACTTGAAGCTTTTCGGATTCAGAAATTTGTTTACCGATGGGCCCTGAGAAACCACGTGGGCCAGTAGTAGGTATATCCAAATGCTGAAATAAAGGGTCCGCCAATAAGCGCGCTCGATCTTTAAAATGAAATAAAGCAAGTTGTGTGAGAGGTATAAATGAAATTTATTTTTTGTTTGAAAGAGTATTCGAAGGCATTATGTATGGAAAATAATATCGGTCAAATGTCCACCTCGGCTTCGCTGGGTGGCGCGCATACGAGAAGTCCAATTTTCAATGACTCTGGCGCACAAATCGGGCTGTATTTCATCGATGGCGTGGCGTATGTTGACTTTGAGGGCATCAGTGTTTTGTGGTTGGTTTGCGTAGACCTGTGATTTAAGAAAACCCCACAAGAAATAGTCTAGTGGGGTTAAATCGCACGATCTCGGTGGCCAGTTGATGTCGCCTCCGCGCGAGATAACCATTCCTCCGAAGCGCTCGTGCAGAAGATCCATTGTGGCGCGCGCTGTGTGGCTCGTAGCGCCGTCCTGCTGAAACCACATATCCTCGACATCCATATTGTCGATTTCATGCCAGAAAAAGTTCGTTATCATGGATCTGTATCGTTCGCCGTTTACCGTGATGGACACACCATCGTCGTTCTCGAAGAAATACGGCCCGATGATGCCTCCGGCCCAAAATCCACACCAAACAGTTACCTTTGCTGGGTGCATTGCGACCTGGTGGACCTCCTGTGGATTGTTCTCGGCCCAATAACGGCAATTCTGCTTGTTGACATTCCCATTTAACCAAAAATGTGCCTCATCGCTGAAGATGATATTGCGACCAAAATCGGGGTCGACTTCCAACTGCTCTAAAGCCCAATCAGCGAAGATACGGCGCTGTCTATGGTCGTTTATTTTGAGCTCTTGTGTCAGCTGGATCTTGTACGGTTGCATGCCCAAATCCAGATGCAAGATTCGGCGAAGTGATGTTTCCGAAAGGCGGAGTTCCTGTGCGCGACGTGAAATTGACTGTCGCGGATTTTCACGCACACTATCGCGCACAGCGGCGACATTCTGGGCAGATCGGACGTTTCGACGACGCGTCGGTGTTGGCTGATTGTTCACCGAACCGGTTGCCTCGAATTTGTTAATCAAACGACGGATAGTCGACTCAGCAGGACGATCAATTGCACCGTAAAATTGGCGGAGCGCGCGGAACGTTGCTCGAACCGATGAATGATTTTCGTAATAAGTTTTAACGATTTGCACATGTTGCTCGCGGCTGAATTGGTTCATGGTGATTTGTGAAGATACACTGAATAATAACAACTACGTTTGCCAACTCTACCACAAACAACATGGCCGCCATGAGCTGTCAAAGATCGAGCGTCCCTATTGGCGGACCCTTTAGATGGCGCAGAGGAAGTTCATTGCCGTGTAATTGACAAACCAGCCATTGTAATGGCCTTTGAAAATGCATCTCGAGTAACCTTATAACTCCTCCTTTAGGTCCCGTATTAACTGCTGTTCCATCACAACCTACCGCTGGAATATTTGTAGTATCAATTCGATGACTTTCTAGATAACTAGTTATACTGGATTTAATATTTGCTGCAGACCCAGTTAGTGGTGTCACATGTCCTATATATTTTGACTCTGGCTCTTGAACTAATACATAATGTTCTTCAATGATGGTTTTACGATGAGAAGTGTTTCCTTTAGCTTCTAGAACTAAAGTTTTATCTTTTCGCCCATCAAAATATAACCCATTTAGTGGTAACATGTTGTTTTCTTACTTTCATTCTGTCTATTACGTTTGCTGTATCCATTGATGAAATAATCCCAACATCTTCAAGGACTGCACTGGCTATTATAGCAGCACTTCTGTCAGAAACTCCAGTCCGTTCACACGCTAATGCAAGTGAAGGCAACGATACTCTCATTTGTTTTACTTTCTTTCCCTCGGAGATCATAAGTTCAGTTTTTTCAATAGCCAGTGCAGCCGCTTCTTCGTCTTCTTCATGTTCCGAACTGTCGTCCACTCTGTTTTTTGTTATTGAATCTGTTTCTTTATGCTTAATATACCTTAACATTTCCTTCTCCTTTCTTTGTTCTTTTTCTTGTTTTTTTCTGGTAGCTACAATATCAATAGAACTCATGACCATTTTTCTCCCAGTTCGTTGATCAAGAAGAAATAATTGCTCTTCTTTGGGCACTTTTCGGGATTTTTCACAAGTGCAAGCAGAAAAATCTTTGCATTTGCAGGCTGCAATATCAAACAGTTTTTTGGCATTTTCTTGAAATAGCCTTAATTTTAATTATTTGTACTTGTTATCATTTTTTCGCTCTTTACATGGTTTTAAAAGACTTCTGTACTTCTCGTGATAGTCTCTAAATAATTTCATAATCCTATTATGCGATACTATAGGGATAGAAGCTCTATTCCATAACTCTGTCAGTTTTAAACAAATTGTCTCACCTATTTCACTCACCATTTTAATTTCAGAGGCATGTCTTAACCATAAGAAAAACTTCATTATGTCTTCATAGGTAGGTAAAACAGTTTCCTTTAACTGTCTTGGGGCACCAAACAGAATACAATTCACAGTTTGTCTAGAATGTCTTTGCACTTTAAACTTTGATTGTATAGGCGCCGCAGATGCCATATTTTAGTCAGTAAATTTAAATCAAATAAACAACAACAAATCAAAAACACGTCTAACCGATACCAATGCTCGACTCGCAGTGATGACAAATGAGAAGTGCAACACATGCGTGCGTATCAGTACAGAAGTACAGACGCGAGAGAGTGGCGGGCGATTTAAAAGTGTTTTGCGCGCAAATATTAAGAATGGAAATATGGTTGTTGGGGCAACGGAACAAGTTGATATAAATCGATATAATTTTTGTAGTTACATGTATGTACCATAAAGTACATTTTACATGCTATTACATTAAATGTTAGTACCCCCAGTGACAACTATAAACACTGTCACAGTGTTAGAAAATTGTTGCATATTTTCACAAAAACCATGAAAATCAAAGCTCTTGGGGCACCGGTAATAATTGTGGTACATTACCCAAATTTTAAGGGTAAATCATACGTACCAAAAGGCAACTTTTGCGCACTATTAGGCTTCGAAAAAAACAATTCAATTTTTTCGTTCCACCATACTGAACAATCATTTTTTGTTAAATTCGTGCGGACGAAGTTGCGGTGTAACAGGAAACTAGTCTGTAATAAAACTAAAAAATACACAACACACTAGTGTATTTATAGTGGACTGGAGTTTTAGTTTACCGAGTATTACAATTCAGGCGGCTGGCGGCAAAGAGTAAAGGATAAACGAACAACTATAAAAAGCTTTTGATGTTAGTCGACTAAAAACAAATTGTGACACTCGGAAATCTTAAAGTACAGACAACTATACTACCAAGTACACTAATAATATTATGAGGAATTTTGAGCACCGCATATTTCATAATTATTCATAGCTTGATTAGGTATTAAAGTATTCATAGTTATACAAAAATGTATTACTTTTCAGTTAAACACTTCTTACAAAATATTTTAGCACTCTATGGAAACGGAATAGATACACCATTAAACGACCCGACAGGATTCAACGGCTTACCAGTTTTTGGTGGTGACAATTTTAGAAGAAGATGCCCCATCTGTGATTCTTCAGTATACGGCTACTGTAGCGACAAATTGTTCCACGATTCTTGCTGTTGCCATAATTCAAACAACCCATATGGTACGTACTACGTATATATAATAATATACATGTACAATGTTTGTTTCTCTGACACCTATACTAAGTCAATATCAATTCTGGTGAGGTTTTGTCGCTCATTATTCTCAAAAATTTGAGTGATAAAATTTAAAATTTTAAAATACACTGCGCAACTTATTTAACGCACAACCAAAAAGTTAACTCAAATTTGACGTTATGTATTTTCGACAATTTTTGTTCGTTTTGGTCGATTTTTTTTTCAAATTGTAGCTTTTTCTCTTAGGAATATCACTGTCTTAGTTGTTTTGGTAAAACGAATGATTTTGATATTATACCAGGTGCTATAAAAATGTTGTTTTTTTCCGAAATTTCAAAACGTCCTGTTATTGCAATTATAGCCAATTTAAAGCCTCATGTTTTTTCTACATTTTCTTTTTTTCTTCATTTGTTTATCTCTGTTACTTCATGAAATACACCGTTTTGAAACACCATATGCTTTTACTCACATGAAATGCATTTATCGGACAACTCAAACAGCTAGCAAGCTATGGAAATCGAAGATTACACGTCATAAACTGACAAGTGTGTCATTAGTTTTTTGTCGACAGTCCAGCAATAATTAGTGAATAATGGAACGCCAAACCAGAAATTTAACTCGTGATGAATGTGTCGAGGCAGCTACATTACATGGTGAAGGGTGGAGTTACAACCGCATAGCTGGAAGGTTGGGAGTGTCTCACACAACTATAGCGAGAGCAATTCAAAGGTACGCGGAAACAGGAGAACATTCCAGACGGGCCGGTCAAGGTAGATCTCGTGTTACCTCTGCTATCCAGGATCGCTTTTTAAGAGCAAATGCTGTAAGACAACGATTTATAACTACAACACATTTAAGAGCACAACTTCAAGACGCAGGTGGTCCACTCATATGCGTTCAAACTGTACGCCGACGACTGAGGGAGGCAAATTTAAGACCCAGGATTGCTGCTCGAGGACCCGCATTAACAGTAGATCATCGAAGAGCCAGATTGAATTTTGCCAATGAGCATGTTAATTGGATGGAAGCAGATTGGGAACGTATTCTTTGGACTGATGAGTCAAGGTTCAGTTTGTATAATTGTGACAGACGTAATCGCGTCTACCGAAGACCCGATGAGCGATACAGTCAATGCAATTTTTTGCACCCAACTTTATATGGAGGTGGATCCGTCATGGTGTGGGGCGGAATATCTTTGACTGGACGAACGGACTTGGTAACTGTGAATGGAAATCTCAATTCCGACAGATACATCACAGACATTCTTGAAGCACATGTTCTGCCTTATGCCCCCTATATAGGACCCAATTTTTTACTTATGCAAGACAATGCGCGTCCCCACACGAGTCTTATCGTGAGAAATTATCTTGAAGAAGTAGGAATTGATCACATAGACTGGCCAGCCCGTAGCCCCGACCTTAACCCCATTGAACATGTTTGGGATTTTATCGGTCGGCGGTTACGCCGTGTGAGGGACGACAACCCCAAAATTTACAAGAATTGGAAGGACGCCTAGTCGAATTATGGGATGGCCTAGATCAGAACCTAGTCAGAACTTTGGTTTTAAGTATGAACCAAAGATGTCGGGAGGTCATTCGCGGAAGGGGTGGAAACACCAGATACTAATTCTCTATTTACTTTTGTTTTGTTTCCTGTTATTCGTTGTTTTATTGATTAAAGCAATCCATTTTTCTAGGTATGTTTTTTGTCCTTTTAAGACCTTTTTCTCTTCTAAAACACCTTGCATCTCTCAATAAATTATAAGATATCAAGGAAAACAGAACGCAAAATGAGGCATTGAACCAGTATAATGAGTAATAAATAATGAGCACTTGACAAAAAAGAAAGTTAATAAATTTAATAAAAATCACGTCAACTCAAAAATTGGATATTTTATGAAGTAACAGAGATAAACAAATGAATAAAAAAAGAAAATGTAGAAAAAACATGAGGCTTTAAATCGGCTATAATTGCAATAACTTGCAATACCTTGTATAGCCCACAGGACGTTTTGAAATTTCGGAAAAAAACATAACATTTTTATAGCACCTGGTATAATATCAAAATCATTCGTTTTACCAAAACAACTAAGACAGTGATATTCCTAAGAGAAAAACCTACAATTTGAAAAAAAAATCGACCAAAACGAACAAAAATTGTCGAAAATACATAACGTCAAATTTGAGTTAACTTTTTGGTTGTGCGTTAAATAAGTTGCGCAGTGTATTATTTCAAGGCAAATAATAGTGTTTACATATTATATGTTGCAAATAATACAGTAATAACTTCTAACATAAAAAAATAATTAGTAACTAAAAAAAGTAACTAAAAAATTAGCAAAAACCAGTAATATCATCAGTACTTAAATTTTTGCAATTTTTTTCTTAGTATTTTTTTTATGTTAGTAGTTAGTACTGTATTATTTGCAACAGGGAGCATTTTGAGCACTTTTAGCATTTTAAGAAAGAACCACGAAAAGTAAGTTTCTAAATACTTCACTACAACCGAAATATAAATTCTAGGTTTTTTTTCGTTCATGCTCGGTTATTCTCGTTCGTGCTCGGGGAACGTTCCCCTAAAATACTTGCTCGAAAATGTCACATCACTACTTACTCTATCTAACTTACACATTCTGTGTATATCTCTACGCTACCATATCGAGAAATTCGATGTAAAACAGTGTAAAATCACCGGGACGGGTCTTGTGACGTCATATTTTTTTCTCTCGGCCTCTACCTTACGGAGGTCCTGTATGTGATCTCCGATAACGTTTTTAAAGCTGCAGCAATAGAGAATTTAGTATGCGTTGGATTTAAAAATATCTAAATGTCAAATTGTAACATTGTTTTGTTTTATAGATCGGCTGCCGTTCCAGTGCCAATTCGCAGACTGCGGCTTCCTCCACGCCAACAGCTGCCAAGAACACAAGCTGATCACGGCATGCTGCTGCACGAACCGATATCTGTACAAGAAGTAACCCGAAAACTGTTCCGTTATGTGCCTAATTACCTTAACTTATTTCTTAATTTTAAAACTTAGTTCCTAGGATTTTAAATAAAAGCCAAAAAGTTCTCATGCGTTCTAAACACCTTTTATTTTCATAATAATATATTGTAAAATACAGTGAAGGCAAAACAATATATAAAAAACCCCAAAGCACCTTTCTGTATAGGCATTCTAAAAAGTCGAGATCACTGTCCTATTATATATATATATGTATCAAAAAACCTAAAGCCGAATTTACAAAGAGTATTACACCACAGTCAAAATAAACAAAAAATGGTGGTAAGTTTGCATTAATTCGCATTGAGCTAAACATTTGTGCATTAAGTGTCTTATAGTCTGGTCAATCTAGACATAAAAATGAGAGCGAGGGTACATAAATTCGCATCAAGCTGAAAATTGGTAGAATTGTTAAAAATGTGATTATAAATAAAACTTAAAAGTTCCCCATCATTCCCGTGTATGGAAAAAATTTTACTCGAGGTCAAAGGTCAAAAAAATGAGTTTTTCGCGATTTTCAGCGAAAGGGTAAGTCTTATCATAAAAATATATTAGAGAAAAATTGTAGGTCATCATATTATCTATCGAAAATGTATCAGTGCTTTTTTTTCTACGAGCCACCCTTTCTGGGATATAACGATTCAAAAAGTTGTTCAAGTTATGGGCATAATATGCATGAGTGCGCCACGTATATACATCTCTTATCTAGAGTTGTTATATACACTGCGCAACTTATTTAACGCACAATCAAAAAGTTAACTCAAATTTGACGTTAATTTTTGTTCGTTTTGGTCGATTTTTTTTTCAAATTGTAGCTTTTTCTCTTAGGAATATCACTGTCTTAGTTGTTTTGGTAAAACGAATGATTTTGATATTATACCAGGTGCTATAAAAATGTTATGTTTTTTCCGAAATTTCAAAACGTCCTGTGGGCTATAGAAGGTATTGCAAGTTATTGCAATTATAGCCAATTTAAAGCCTCGTGTTTTTTCTACATTTTCTTTTTTTATTCATTTGTTTATCTCTGTTACTTCATGAAATACACCGTTTTGAAACACCATATGCTTTTATTCACATGAAATGCATTTATCGGACAACTCAAACAGCTAGCAAGCTATGGAAATCGAAGATTACACGTCATAAACTGACAAGTGTGTCATTAGTTTTTTGTCGACAGTCCAGCAATAATTAGTGAATAATGGAACGCCAAACCAGAAATTTAACTCGTGATGAATGTGTTGAGGCAGCTACATTACATGGTGAAGGGTGGGTCCCAACAACCGCATAGCTGGAAGGTTGGGAGTGTCTCACACAACTATAGCGAGAGCAATTCAAAGGTACGCGGAAACAGGAGAACATTCCAGACGGGCCGGTCAAGGTAGATCTCGTGTTACCTCTGCTATCCAGGATCGCTTTTTAAGAGCCAATGCTGTAAGACAACGATTTATAACTGCAACACATTTAAGAGCACAACTTCAAGACTCAGGTGGTCCACTCATATGCGTTCAAACTGTACGCCGACGACTGAGGGAGGCAAAAAAGACCCAGGATTGCTGCTCGAGGAGCCGCATTAACAGTAGATGATCGAAGAGCCAGATTGAATTTTGCCAATGAGCATGTTAATTGGATGGAAGCAGATTGGGAACGTATTCTTTGGACTGATGAGTCAAGGTTCAGTTTGTATAATTGTGACAGACGTAATCGCGTCTACCGAAGACCCGATGAGCGATACAGTCAATGCAATTTTTTGCACACAACTTTATATGGAGGTGGATCCGTCATGGTGTGGGGCGGAATATCTTTGACTGGGCGAACGGACTTGGTAACTGTGAATGGAAATCTCAATTCTGACAGATACATCACAGACATTCTTGAAGCACATGTTTCGCCTTATGCCCCCTATATAGGACCTAATTTTTTACTTATGCAAGACAATGCGCGTCCCCACACGAGTCTTATCGTGAGAAATTATCTTGAAGAACTAGGAATCGATCACGTAGACTGGCCAGCCCGTAGCCCCGACCTTAACCCCATTGAACATGTTTGGGATTTTATCGGTCGGCGGTTACGAAGTGAGGGACGACAACCCCAAAATTTACAAGAATTGGAAGGACGCCTAGTCGAATTATGGAATAGCCTAGATCAGAACCTAATCAGAACTTTGGTTTTAAGTATGAACGAAAGATGTCGGGAGGTCATTCGCGGAAGGGGTGGAAACACCAGATACTAATTATATATTTACTTTTGTTTTGTTTCCTGTTATTCGTTGTTTTATTGATTAAAGCAATCCATTTTTCTAGGTATGTTTTTTGAGTTTTTGTCCTTTTAATACCTTTTTCTCTTCTAAAACACCTTGCATCTCTCAATAAATTATAAGAGATCAAGGAAAACAGAACGCAAAATGAGGCATTGAACCAGTATAATCAGTAATGAATAATGAGCACTTGACAAAAAAGAAAGTTAATAAATTTAATAAAAATTACAAAAATCAAAAATCAACTCAAAAATTGGATATTTTATGAAGTAACAGAGATAAACAAATGAATAAAAAAGAAAATGTAGAAAAAACATGAGGCTTTAAATTGGCTATAATTGCAATAACTTGCAACACCTTGTATAGCCCACAGGACGTTTTGAAATTTCGGAAAAAAACATAACATTTTTATAGCACCTGGTATAATATCAAAATCATTCGTTTTACCAAAACGACTAAGACAGTGATATTCCTAAGAGAAAAACCTACAATTTGAAAAAAAAATCGACCAAAACGAACAAAAATTGTCGAAAATACATAACGTCAAATTTGAGTAACGCACAACTTGTTGGTTGTGCGTTAAATAAGTTGCCCAGTGTATTAATAGTTACATTGGAATTATGATTACTATTAACGGTTAAAATAAGACCGTGTTGCTCAAAATTATGAGTTTCAGAAATAGATGAAGACGCCGACGTTTCTGGATTTTCTACATGAGACAACATATTAGCAATTTTTATTTGTCCATGTAATGAATTCTCCACATATCCCTCTGCTACGGTGTTGGATTTCCAACCCCCCAACTTTTTCAACTGTAGGATGTCTTCACCTGTATTTGCTAATAATGTTGCTGAAGTACGTCTAAAACAATGTCCTGTAAACCTGTTAACATTTTCCAGCTTTAAGTAAGTTGCTATTTTTTTGGGAAAACTTCCTATAGCATTATGCCCAAAAGGCTGTCGTGTAATTTTACCAAATCTTATTTGTAAAAAAAATCTGTCAGAGTCAATGTTATTACGAAGGTCACAGTATTGCTTTATTATATTTATCCATTCCGATTTTGTAATTACAAATGTACGGGAAGAGTAGGTTTTTGTGACAGGAATCACTATTATAATTCGATTTTCTAAAATATCTAGGTCACTTATTTTCATTTTTAAAAGTTCATCGCACCTACAGGCTCTGGAAATGCCAATAATTAAAGCAACCTAAAAAATTTAATATAACATATATTTAATATGCACTAAATAAATTAAAATTACCTTTTGAGGAAGATATTCTATCGGGGCATTGTTTAAAAATGTATCGATGTCTGCTTCAGAAAAAACACTTGACTTTTTAGCTTGATATCCCACATTCTTCCTTTTCAAAAATGCCTTCAATTTTGCGTAATTACTAATATCAACATTATGCCTAAAGTTTAATACTGCTCGCAACATCGAATATCTTGACCATAATGTGGAGGCTTTATTTTGTTTGCTTATTTCACAAAAATAAGCAAGAAGTACCGTCTCAGAGGTATGCTGCACACCTTTAGCCACGCACCATTTACTGTATAGTTCATAGGTGTTTTCATACCTCTCCCTGCTTTTTTCAGGAATTATTCCTTCAGTAGCTCTCTCTGCAGCTACCCGCACTTCTGGTGGCGTACATTCAAATTCACTATCAGACATTTTTGTAAAATAAACACAATTTGATTATATGTACAATTAATGGCGTCGTGTATCGCCTAAATGTCAGATTCAACAAACTTGTTTTGTTACCTAGCAACGATCTCACAGGTTACTTAAAATAATTCATCTTATCACATAATGAAAATGGATACAGATATTTGAAACGAAATTATTATTGGTAGATTGTGAGTATTAGAAATCCATAAACTACTAACCGATTGTGAGTAAAATAGTATACAAACCTCGCGGGAACTCATTCTAGCCTCGCGTCTGTAGTTTACCTCGGTGCTTCGCGCCTCGGTAAACTACCTTGCCGCTCGGCTGAAATAGAGTACTTTCCCGCTCGGTATGTAATGTACTATTTCGATCAGTAAGTTGATCGCACCTGCCGTGTACCGAGAACGTTGATTGTGACTATCTCATAGAAGTGAGATCGGCGTTTAAGGAACATTGTCCACCAGGAAGTGAGATTTCACACAAGTGTTGGTGTCTGATATTCCTAATCGGCAATTTATACACGTACAAATTTTGGGGAACTGTAGATGCCAAAAAATCCCGAGGCGAGGAAGAGGACTGTTCGCATTCGACTCTTCGCAGCATTGCCAATTCTCCGTTTCGTTCAATGGGGCATTTGTAAGAGAAGCCGCCTGTACCAGCCTGTCAGGCTCTTAAGAAGTGAGATAAGAATTTTTTTTTTTTTTTGTATACAAACACCAATGGCATTTACTATAATTACAATCTGATCTGAACTTAGATCAATGAGTAATATTTTTCTAACCTAATTTACTACTGCTACAAAAAAACTTATATCTAAGGACTTACTCACTAGTGTTCCTTATATTTTTCTAATACTTAATTACACTAATATTAATGTGTACACAGGCACTGTTCTCTGCTTTTGCACTAACACAAAATTATACTAGCTCGAAGGGTTTGATCCTCCTGAGCCTTCGAATCTGGTTTGTATTGTCGAGGAGCTGGATGACTTCGACATTGACGTGACGATGAAGTCGCTGTTCGTGACTTTTGGCGAATTCGCTGATGGTCTGGATAACGGTGTCCATTCCCATGTCCCTATGGAGGTCACTATTTCTGCAATACCAGGGGGCATTAACAATGCTCCTTAACACTTTGTTTTGGAATCGCTGGATTATATCTAGATTGCTCTTACTGGCACAGCCCCACAGCTGGATGCCATATGTCCATACGGGCTTGAGAATTTGTTTGTACAAAAGTACTTTGTTATATATTGACAGTGTGGAATTTCGTCCAAGCAGCCAATACATTTTTTTAAATCTGATATCTAATTCCTCCTTTCTCTTTTTGACATGTGCTCTCCAGCGTAGCTTGGCGTCCAGTGTTATACCCAAATATTTTGCTGTATCAGCATATGGTACTTGGATATTGTTTATGCCAACAGGGATATGTCGGTCTCTCTTGTTAGTGAAATTAACATGGGCAGATTTACTCTCATTTAGTTTAATTCTCCATTGCTTAGTCCAGGTGTTGATTTTGTCAACTGATTTTTGCAGATTTATCGCCGCTTCTTGGTGATCCTTTCCCACAGCCATTATGGCAGTGTCATCAGCAAAGGTGGCTATCGTGTCATATTCTAATTCAGGAATATCACTGGTGTATAGTAGATAAAGGACTGGCCCTAATACACTCCCTTGTGGTACTCCCGCCTTGATTTCTTTAAGTTCAGAATAAGCGTCTTCCTGCTTAATTCTAAAAGTTCTATCTGAAATATAAGACTTCATTAATTGTGAGAACTGATTAGGCAGGAGCTTGCTTAATTTATACTGCAGTCCCTCATGCCATACTTTATCAAAAGCCTGTGCTACATCAAGAAAGACGGTAGAACAAACTTTTCTTTCCTCCAGCGACTTTTCAATTACATCTGTGAACCTATGGATCTGATCTATAGTTGAATGACTCTCTCTGAATCCAAACTGATGGTCTGGAATTATGTGTTTGTCTTCAATGATTGGTTTTAATCTTTTAAGAAATATTCTTTCGAACAGTTTTGATATTACAGGGAGCAAGGAGATTGGCCTGTAGGACGAAGCTTCATTTGGTGGTTTTCCGGGTTTCAGGATCATTATCATTTCTGCTACTTTCCATGTCTTCGGTACATATTTTAATCTAAAAGATGCATTAATAATATAGGTAAGTTTTAGAATGGCTTTACGTGGGAGATGTTTTAGAATTTCCCCCGTAATTAGGTCAAATCCTGGGGCTTTTTTCGGGTTAATGTTTTCTTTAATTTCTTTTGCTATTTCTTTCGGGGTAGCGGGTCTGATTGCACCTTCTTCCTGGATAAGATTATCCCAGTCAATAGTGTTTTCTCCCTCATTCGGCTGGAGAGTCTCTTCCAAGATATTCAGCGTACCTGTTGGCTTTTTGCATATTACTTTTTGCCCACGTACCATCTGTATTTTTAATTGGTGGGTTCTGCTGTATTGGTCTCTTTAGTCTCTTGGTAGCTCTCCAAAGTGAATAGTCAGTTGACAGTTCACTTAGGTAGTCAGTAATAGACTTATCTTTGATTTTTTTAATCTCTCTTTTGAATTGTTGTGTGGCGTTATTTAATATGGTTTTATCGGCTGGTGATCTAGATTGATGCCAGATTCTTCTGAGCCTTCTTTTCTCGGAAATAAGAGCTCTGATTTCTTTGGGGCAGTTGTTACCTTTAATTCTTGGAGTAATATCTGGAGTATTATCCCATGCAGCTTGTCGGATAACATTAACAAATGATTCTGTTTCATTATCTAGTTGTTCTTCATTTCTTAGAGGCACTGACAAATTGATACTCTCTTCAAGTTCTAATCTGAAGCTTTTCCAATCTGTTAGTTTATTTACTAATCTATGGGCTAATTCACTTTGTATAATGCTGTCACTGAGCGTAAGTAATATGGGAGAATGGTCAGAGTTCAAATCCCAAGCTTCTTCCACATGTATATAGTTTACTGATACATTTCGAGTTATGAAAAAATCAATTAGATCTGGGATTTTGTTGGGATCTGTAGGCCAATATGTTGGCTTGCCAGTTGATAATGTTTCGCACTTTAGTTGATTGGCTGCTTGTAGAAGTTCTTTTCCTTTTGTGTTCGTTAACCTAGATCCCCATTGGACATGTTTGGCATTGAAATCGCCACCTATGATGAATCTATGTCCTTGACTATTTAGAAATCCTACATATTGTTCTTTTTTGAGAGCATGTCTAGGCGGACAGTAAACTGCAGCGACAATGATCTCATAAGTTTTGGTTTTTACCTTTACAGAGGCAGCTTGAAACTGTTCTGTTTTATACCCGGTTTCTTGATGATGCTTAATTGAATCCTTAATTACGATAGCACTACCACCTTTGGCTGCATTTGCTGGATGTATGGTATGATATGTTTTATATCCCTTAAATTTTATGAATGATTCATTAGTAAAATGAGTCTCCTAAATAAGGCATATGTCAATGTTCTCTATATCTAGGACTGCTTGCAATTCTTGTTGGTGTTGTAAGAGTCCATTGGCATTCCACTCCATAATCCTAAGGCTACTTAACATTACGAGTTTTTGGGATAGCTCCTTTAGCGCTATGTTCAAGTCTGCTAATACGTTCATCCATTTGTGTTAATTTCTCCATAATTTGTTGGAGATAAGAGATAATTTGGTTGAGATAAGAATTTGAGGTTTTTGTTATAAATAAAACAGTAACAAATTGTCATTCAACTAATCTACTCTACTCTAGCTAATCAACTCATATCAGCTGTGATTAAAGTTCTTGTTTGCCTAAAGATAGTGATGGCTTTGTACAAAAATTGTGTTGTATATACAGGGTGGATTTTTTGAGATTTTATCATTTGTGACCACCCCGTATAAAAAACGTGATTTTTCTCGACGTCATTACTATTTTTTGAGCAACGGAATTACTACTTATACTTGAACAGTTTAGATATTACAGGTAAAACTAATATTCATAAGATTAATAATTTTATTAAACACTAGCGGCCTAGTAACCCAGGCAGCTTTCACGATCGGGAATGATGCAATGAATGCCGACATGCGACGGCTCGGTGATACAGTTACACACAGTGAATGTTTATAAACATTAACGCCAGTCGATATGATTTATATTTTCATACTAACATTTTCTGTAACTGAATGAACCATATAACCCAAACATATACATAGATAACAACACAGCTAAGTAATATACGATATTTTTTACCTTTGACCTCGAACAAATTTTTTGCAGATGTAGGATCAGCAGGGATTCTCCATATATTATTTTTTGTAAGACTGTATTTAATACCTATACCAATTTTCAGCTCTATGCGAATTATTGTAAACTGAAATGTTTAATTTGACTGAGCTATATCTAGAGCCGATACATGTTGCTACATGTTTCTACTTTCGCCAAATATATATATGCAGTTTAAGTACAATTATTATGATCGCTATGATCAACGGGGAAAAATTCTAAATGTTCAAAAATCAAAATGTTTTAAAATATAAGGAAGAAAAAATAATAAATAAATTATTTATCGAAATTACTTGTTTCATTTAGATACTTAAAGACTAAGATAAATAAAGTGCTAAAAGTCTTACGAGAGAAAGTCGGTATTTGAGAATTGACATTTACATCTTGAGGTTATTCTGAAACAACTTTTATAATTCGACGTTTCGACCGCAAATTATTGACAAGAAGATGTTCCAATTTTATGAGACAAAAAATAACACCACATAGAAGTAATGGCTATTATTTTGTAATCGAGTTTCATAATGTAAAGACTGGCTAGAGAACAATTAATGCTATCCATGTGTAATGAGGTCTTTGCATTGTATTTAATTAGATGCACTAGTATAAATATTATCAAAGAATTGGACGTATTTTCCAAAACAGTGGTCAACTGTGACATACTTAATTTTGGCAGCTAGTGTTATCTATTTGTGTGCAATATACACTGGCAGACATAAAAGTGGCGCACTCGAAATTTTCCTCAAGTTGCGAAAAACCGATCAGAACACAAAAAATGCGAAGCAGAAGCAAAATTAGATTATGAAAATATCTAGAAGTAGTCTAGAAAACACACAGCGTAACACAAAAAACAAAGAAATTTCCAGGAAACAAAGGAGCTCTTTACACAACTAGAACAGGGATGAAGCCTTTGAAAATGGTAAAAAGTAAAAAAAAAAATAGTAGGATGGAACCCATTGGAAAAGGAAGAAAATATAACAAAAATTAAAGGAAAAGTAATTTACGGGCAATCTGAGGTCGGAAAGTGGAAGGGGGTGAGTTTTTAAGGGTAAAAAACGTTTTATCTCGATTTTCGGAAAAACTACAAGTCCTATGGAAAAAAGTTAAATGACAGAGTTGTAGATAATAAAAAGATCTACAACTTTTGTATTTACACTTTTTTCACATAACCTCAAAATTTATGTGAAAAATTGAAATAACCAAGTTTTTGGTTTTTTATTTTTATTTTACAAAAAAAATTTTTTTTTAAAGAAATTTGGTGAAAACACCTTTTTATGTCCCAAACACACTGTAATTTTTTTGATTTAAAACATTTATTTTTTCACCTTATTTTGACTTAATATCGAAAAAGCGCCCTAATTTTCAATTCTCAGGTCACAATATCTGCTTTTTTAAAAAAGTCGGTGGGCTTTTTGTTCGTTGAAATATCTACTTTCTGATGGTGTAAAAAATATATACATTACTATGGTAAATGTTCTCAGAAAATGCAAAAAAACGCAAAAAACTCGATTCCGAAATTTTTTTTATTAATCATTATATACAATTTTGAGCTATTATTAAAATTTACACTTACTCTTACTAATTACTCGAAAAACGTAAGATTCCATGTTACATTGATAAAGAAAAAAATTGCAAATCGAAATATACTACTATAATTACCAACTAAATAAGTTAATAAAGTTAATATTTAATAAGACATACTACAATACTTACTACACTATTATGACTACAATATTTTGAGAAAGTTGTAGAATCTTCTTTAAATTATATGCGTAGATGCCTATTTATTGCTATTTTAAGATAACTTATATACCTTCCTGCATTGTTTTTTTTATTACGTTACATCTCGATTGCCGGAAAATAAAAAAAAAATTAAAAAAAAGTAAAAAATAAAAAGTATCCTAAATTCATTATTAAACGATAAAAATCTGTCAAATTTGGCCAAAATTTTGTATAAAAAAGATGCAAACAGAGAAGATAACGATAATAAATAGCTCAAAATTGTACATGATTAAAAAAAGATTTCATTCGAGTATTTTTCGTTTCTTTGCTTTTTCTAAGAACATTTATCATAGTAATGTATATTTTTTTACACCATCAGAAAGGTGAGATTTCAACGAACAAAAAGCCTACCGACGTTTTTAAAAAAGCAGATATTTTGAAGCGAGAATTTACGATTGAAAATTAAGGCGCTTTTTCAATATTAAGTCAAAATAAGGTGAAAAAATTAATATTTTCAACCAAAAAAATTACAGTGTGTTTGGTATCTACATAAAAAGGTAAGTTTTCACCAAATTCCTTTAAAAAAAATTTTTTTTGCAAAAAAAATTAAAAACCAAAAACTTGATTATTTGATTTTTCCACATCAATTTTGAGGTTATGTGAAATAAGTGTATATAC